>JAOXNO010000041.1:42407773-42496937 GCA_028565335.1 Limnodromus scolopaceus
TTGCTTTTTTTTTTTTTTTTTTTTTTTTTTTTTTTTTTCTGGGTAAATCCATGCTGGCTGTCCCAAATTACCTTCTGGTCACTCATGTGCCCTGAAATGGGTTCTGGGAGGATTTGCCGCATAACCTTTCTCAGGACTGATGTTAGGCTGACCAGTCTGTAATTCTATGAATCTTCCTTCTTGCCCTTTTTGAAGACAGGTGCAACATTTACCTATTTCCAGTCATCAGGAGCCTCCTCCAGTCACTGTGACCTTGCCAACATGACTGAGAGTGACCTCACAGTGACATCAGTCATGGTTGCATCCCTCAGTGCTGTTGGGGCATCTTGTCTGGTGTCAGGGACTTGATTATGCCCAGTTTGCTTAAATGGTTCCTAACTCAGTCTTCCTCTGCTGTGAGTAGTTTTTCAGTGTCCTGAATCCTTCCTCTGGGCACATAGAACAGGAAGGCCGAGAACAGTCTTTGCCAGTGAAGACCAAGGCAAAAAATATATTGAGGACTTAAGTCCTCTCGTTTTACCACTAGTCCCATGCCCCATTCAGCTTTGGGTCCACAGTTTCCTTAGTCATCCTCTTGCTACCAGTGTGCATTTAGAAAGCCCTTCTTGCTGCCTATCACATTTTGTGAATTTTCATGCAATTTCAAACTTTTCTAGTTTTCACCCTGACATGCCGAGGCAGAGTTTCAGTATTCCTCCTGGGGAGCACACCCGCATTCACTTGCTTTTGTGCTTGAGCTCTGTCAGGAGTTTCCCAGTCAGCTGCCTGCTCCTTTCCACACCCGCTTGGCTTCCCACACATTGAATTGGACTGTTCTTGTGCTTTGAGGAGTTTGTTCTTTAAGATCAACCAGGTCTCCTGGGCCCCTTTGCTAGATTATCCCATGTAAGTGCTCAGTGAATGATTTCTTAAAGCTCTCCAGTGATTCTTCTGTCAACATAATTGTGCTTGGAAAATGGTTCTGTTTGTAAACTGATTTATATGTCATTTCAGATTTGGTTGTTCTCTGTAATTTTTGTCTCTCTCCATGTTAAAAACATTATACCTCTCCTCTCTATTTCTATGTAAGTCTTTTCTGTCTGCTTTATAGCCTGTTTTTGTCGGACTCTGTCCAGATGTTTTCATGAGCTTTATTTGAAGGGGTACTTCTGTTTATTGGTTTATTTTTTCTTTTCCTCATGCCTCCCTCCTTTATACTGTCAGAGGTGAATAATCAAATGGAAAGGGCAGGAGGCACAAACTTTTTTTTTCATTCTGTCATTGAGTTATTTCATGACAAAAGCAAATTGCTATCTCTATTTCTTATCTCTAAAATGGGTCTTAAATTCAATAGAAAGAGTTCAAATTCTTTTTGTTGAAGCTTATAGACAACAGACCAATTTATTTAATCACATTTAGTACACTCTTCGTCTTAGGATTGGTTTGAGATTCTATCCCAAACTGTTCTCTCAGTTAATGGTTGTCAAACTTATCAGCAGATGCTGCCAGCCTTCAAAATTCTGTGCTGCGTACCTGTATTGGGTTTGCAGTGACAAGATTTTGGTAGCAGGGGGGCTACAGGGGTAGCTTCTGTGAGAAGCTACTAGAAGCATCCAGTATTCTGATAGAGCCAATGCCAGCTGCCTCCAAGATGGACCTGCCACTGGCTAAGGCTGAGCCCATCAGTGACGGTGGTAACACCTCTGGTATATTTAAGAAGGGGCCAAAAAAATAAACAACCACCAGTGGGGCAAAATCAGCAGAAGAGAGGAGTGAGAATATGTGAGAGCAAGAACTCTGCAGACACCAAGGTCAGTGAAGAAGGAGAGGGAGGAGGTGCTCCAGGCATGGGAGCAGAGATTCCTCTGCAGCCCACAGTGAAGACCATGGTGAGGGAGGCTGTCACCCTGCAGCGCATGGAGGTTAACGGTGGAGCAGATGTCCACCTGCAACCCATGGAGGACCCCACACTAGAGCAAGCGGATGCCACAAAGAGGCTATGATCCCATGGGAAGCCTGTACTGGAGCAGATTCCTGGCAGGACCTGTGGACCCATGGAGAGAGGAGCCCACACTGGAGCAGGTTTGCTGGCAGGACTTGTGACCCCACAGGGGGTCCACACTGGAGCAGTTCATGTAGCCCACGGTAAAGACTCATGTTGGAGAAATTCACGGAGGAGTTTCCTGTGGGAGGGGCCCCACACTGGAGCAGGGGAAAGGTGTAAGGAGTTCCCCCCCCCTTCCTGAGGAGGAAGGAGTGGCAGAAACAATGCGTGACAAACTGACCACAACCCCCATTCCCCATCCCCCTGTGCCACTTGGGGAGAGGAGGCAGAGAATTTGGGAGTGAAGTTGAGCCTGGGAAGAAAGGAGGGGTGGGAGGAAGGTGTTTTAAGGTTTGCTTTTTATTTCTCATTACCCTACCGTGACTTCTAATTGGCAATAAATTAATTTCCCCAAGTTGAGTCTCTTTTGTCTGTGATGGTAACTGGTGAATGATCTCTCCCTGTCCTTATCTCAACCCACAAGCCTTTCATTATCTTTTCTCTCCCCTGTCCAGCTGAGGAGGGGAGCGATAGAGTGGCTTTAGCGTGGGCACCTGGTGTCCAGCCAGGGTCAACCCATCACAGCTCCACGTACATTTATCCTCAGACTTCTAATAACATTGCTGTTGAAATTCCACCTGAAATGATGCTGTGGACTACCTATAGATTAATTGCCAAGACCCTGATGATCACCACGTATTTAAAAACTGAACTAATCAAATAGGAAAATATTGGTTAAACCCCTTAGTTCATCTTGTCTGTGTACTGAGCTTTCCCTTGTACTCCTTTTCCTGCGCTAGATGGTTATGGTGAATAGTGGCAGTACGTGGTGGGTACCTGTACGTCGGTCTGTAAGATCTGGTTTTATAGTAGCCGTGCAGAGAGTGAAGAGAAGACAGGCGAGGCAGCCTTTGCTTTACATCTCTGCTGAAGTCAACCACAGAGTACTGATTCTGATGCTGTTGGTGTTGTGTCTAATCTCAAACGTGAACAGACATAGGGCTTAGTATATTGATGACCTCACTGTCTTCCCGTCTTTCCTGATAACTAGATGGCTAAGAGGCTCAGGCAGGGATAAAGCTGGAAAACTCAGGCTCACCTTAGTAAAACTTGCATTTTGGGTGGCTTAATATGATTAATTTCTTCCCTCTAGTCCTTGCTTCAAATCCTGGTGAGACCATAACTGAAAAAGGCATGCGGAGGTCTTCAGTTATTCCCTGCTTGGTGTTTTTGGCAGAAATAGCCCAGGAAGTTTGGTGTATGGCAGGCCTAGGAGAATCAAGAGGATTGTGAGGAAAGGTTGTGGGAGAAGACGGGCCATGGGCCGTTTGGCACATAGGTCTCCCATACTTTCCCAAAAGCCAAGCAAGCAAGTGCTTAGACACCCGCAAAGTTTGCACAGTCTGGTTGTACATCCTCCCTGAACTCCTTGCCCCAGTGCCAAGGTGGCACTTACTAGATCCTGCTTTGATAATATCTGCTGGCTTCTGCCTGTACCCAGCACAAGTGAAGCCCCTTGTAGAGTAGAGGCTCGTGCTGCCTGTGACAGTGTTTTCATAAGGCTCAAACTTTTATTCTCCACCTCGTTCCTTTGAACTCTGTCCACCGCTCTGTGAATACTAACACCAGCCTATAAATTATCCAGCAGGGCTCTGGCACTTTAGCAGCCTGTGTTTTCAGTGGCGTGCATGCATAATCGATCCAGGAGACTGCCTCTGCTTTTAACTCGGGCGTTTGCAGAGACCTTAGACTTTCAGAGTTTTCAATCACAGCTGCCTGCGTGTTTGTTCACTTCTCTGCCTGTCTTCTCCTCTGCCACCCAGATGCACACATTTGCATCTGGCTGGATAGCATGTCATGTCACATTGTAACATGCTGTAAGTTTGGGGTGATGCTATAGGCATCCTTCCTATGAGATGCGGGAGCAACAGGTCACTGCAAGCAACTTGCATGTAGAGTATCATGCATCAGACTTAGAAAGGCTCCATCCTGACTCACTGCTTGGGGTGTGTGTGTCTTTGTCCACTGGATGCCTTACTGGTCAGCCTAGTGAGCAGGTGCTACTCTCCTTTTCTCCTCTGGCTTTCTAGGTGAAACTCTTAGCATCATAAACGCTGCCCCTGTGACTCCTTGCTCTTAGTTTCTTTAAGTAGCTGGAAAGTTGCCTTACACAGTTGCCTGCTGACTGTGCGTAGAGTTTGAACTCTGAAGAGGTAATTTGGCTGCTGGGGCCAACTCCTCTTGCCTTGGAAGTTCTCGGTGTCCTTACTTAGCTTTGTCCACAGCCAAAATGTCTCAGCTGAATCTTTTTTCTCTTATGTTTCTAAGGATAATTTGCCCCAGAACAGTCAGCCCAAACCTTTGTCTGAACTTCAAATGGAGTCAGCCTTGATTATCAAGGCTTGACTTATCTTTTCCAATCAGTTCTTAGCAAGTCACCGTCTTAACACTGGCACATCATCACGCACCCCGTGAAAAGGTTTCGTAATTGTTTCCTATATGAGCAGTCAGTTCCCAGTGAAAGACTGTGCTATTTGAGAGAAGGAGGAGGCAGGGTATGGGTTTGGTGTTTGTGTGACTGGGAACTGGCAGTGCTAAGACTCAAAGGAGCCAATGGGGGAAATTTAAAGGAGTCTAATAAATGATTTAACTCTAGAAGTACTGGAGATGCGGTTAGGGCTAACAGCGTAGATGACTGGTAGCAAAAGAAGCCAAAGGAAGTGGATGGAGAATAGGTAAGAAAAAGGAAGTGTTAAGAGCAAGAGAGAAAGACATGAGGAAAATGACCAAGCTTTTGGTGAGGCAAAACGATATAGGCAAGTTGGAGAGGCTGGGAGGGAGGAGGACTGAAGAAGTTGTTTTTGAGAAAAGAGAGCAGAAGGCAACTTTCTGATCGGTGAATTGTGCATCTAACATCGTGTTTGCGCTGACCCCACTGACATCTGCACAAACTGCACAAGAGCCTGGCAGAGTTGGCACGGAAAGGGAGAGGGGAGAGACAGGAGGTAGCACTGGAGGGGGTGTCTGGAAGGAGCCAGCTGGGAAAGGAGACAATCTCTGAGAAGGAAAAGAACGCCAGACAGTGAGTTGGATGTGGGGGAAGCGTGGGGAAATGAGGAAGGGAAAAATTAAGTGATGAGACTCCTTTTGAGGAGGAGCAAAATCCCAAAAGAAATGCAATGTTTTTAATATTTTTATTCTTTGATGTAAAAACAATCCCCAAAACATTCAACATGCCTTCCCTCTAGGTATGTGATTGGAGAGGTAGGTTGCAGAATGAATCATAGATGTCTCATGTTTCTAGGGTAGACAGTGTGTGAAACAGCAGATCGTATGCTTTACTGAAATAAGAAAAAAGAGACCGTAGACAGTATTGACACTGTCTGCTGAATGTTGAATATGTTTTTGTGCCTGATGGGAAATGCGTGTTTATTTGAGGCAGAGGATTTTCAGTGCGTGTGTGTTGTTTAAGGAGTGCCCAGCAGCTTCATTTTACTTAGCTGAAAAAAGAAGTACTCTCCTTGGGCTCACTTGCTAATATTTGAATTTCTGCAGTTACATTTCCATATGTATTTTTCCTTCCCTATTTGTATGGGTCTAATCCAGCTCAACTAACAGGGGATCTGGCTGCTTACAAGAGAAACGGTAAAACTGACTTGACACAAAATGCTGTCAAATGCATGGAGTAAGCGTTTAGGTGAAAGGCTTTTTCCTTCTAATCCTTCAGTTCTATTAATCTTAGGTGTTGCTTGTTATAATAGCAAATAAAAAAAGTACTCAAATAGAATAATAATTTTTTTTAATTGGTAGTATCCTTTAATGGAATATAATTTTCCAATGACAATTTATTTTAGGATCCAAGACAAATAGCAAGAAAGCTTTGTAGGTTTCTGTTGTTAATTTTAAATGTGCTTAAAAACAGTGTAAGACTTGTTTAAAAGAAAGTGTAAATTTCTAAATCTTAAAGCGTGCTAGGGAAGAAGATGCCACTTTTTATTCAATTATTATCAACTGCCTTAATCCCACTCAGGTTTTTTTTTTTTTTGTTTGATTGGTTTGGTTGGTTTTTCTGTACCAACATCTGTCCACGGTGAAAAGGTTTGAGGAATCATATCATTTTGGACCACTTAAATTATTGGACAGGCTAATAATTCATAGTGAGGAGAAACACATGGATCAGCTACACAGAGGACTGCAGGAGATGAAGAACGTGTTGGCTGGTAGCACCTGCTGGCTGGGTGAGGAGGTAGAGGCTTGCTTTTTGGGAGTTGATATTGGAGTGGGAAAGGGGTGAGGCCCAGCAACTCTGCTGAGGATAATAGGGAAGCACAAAATTGGAATTACTTGGAAATAGTGTGTGTCGTGCAATTTCTTAGTCTGTGCAACAATTCTGTAAATTTAAAATATAAGATCTACCTGTGATCCTGCCCCTCTCCTCTCTGATGAGGGAGGAGAGGAAGTTGAGCGTGCAAGGGAACACTGTAGATGCCGATTGAGACCTTGAGGATGCTAGTGAGAATGTAAGTTGAAAGAAATGAGGCCTACAAGACCAAGAAATGTGTTCATGAAGCAAGACTATGGGAAGACTTGAGAGCATCCTATCTTCTTCAGCTGAGAGAGCTTTGTCCTATCTGGTGGGATTTTTCTGTGAAAAGTAGTTGGTGAGGCTTCCCAACCTCTCCCTAGCAATGGAGGTCTGGTTTTGGTTTGTGGGTTGTTTTTTTTTTTTTTTTTAATAATAATTAGCGCTCTGCTGTATAGTTCTTCTTTGATTTAGTAGGCATGGTTTGTTTTCATCCCCTTCCTATCCATTTTCTTCCTTCCATTTCTTCTTTCTTCTTCTGCCCTTCCTTCTGCATGAACAAAAACCAATGTGAAGCGATGAGGGGAGTAAAGGTCTCTCTTCTGGAGAGAGAAGGCATTCACTGTATTCCGACAGGGAAGGCTCATACAGAGTTACTGGTTTACACATCAAGCTGGTGGCTTAAAGTATTAACAACTGATGATCCCAGAGGAGAAGGAACAGGGTATGCCTTTTTGCCCGCAGTGCAGCTGTTACTGCATTGGTAATGGCTAAATGAGGTGAAATTCAGCTGAGCATGTTTCCCATTTAATCGAGGGAGAGGGGAGGCACTTTGGATTTTTCTGAGCTCTCTTGGGTGTCAACTGTTGAAATCTATGCTGGTGAATTATACACATGCAAGATGTATAAAGTGAAGTTGAACTAGATACTTCTTGTTGTATTGTTCTCTGGTTTCCATGTTTTTCTCTTTCGCCAAATGTTTCCTTTTGCTGAGGGTAGCAGTGCCTGTTGCATGTTCTTCTCCTCATCTGAGGCTCAAATGACACTCAGTTTCTTGGCACTTACACCAAGACAAAGACCTTTTGCTTCACTGGGGACCATGGTGCAACATTCACTGGGAGTAATGCAGTTAGACTGTGCAAGAAGAAAACGTATGATCCTCCCTTTGGTTGCTGTGAAGTATATCATCTAAAGAAGTATATGGAGAAGCCAGCAGAGCTTTCATAGTAAAAGCTGTATTGGAGCTTGCCACCTTGAAAAGTAGAAAGAAGCTGCTTCCCTGCCATCTGCTGAGTTTTTTCAAGTTCCTGTGTCATGCCTGCAGTCTTTCACCTGTTCAAGAATCTAAAAAACTTTTTCTACCTGGTGTTTCTGCTGCAGGCACAGCGCCAAAGGGCACACCTGATTAGTGTACAGGGTCACACCGGGAGACCTGGGCTAAGAATGAGCCCAAGTCCCAGGCACAGCACATTTGATGCGCTATGCTTTTCTCTAGGGGGCTTTTTTCCCCATCTCATAAAATAGCTCGAACAGATTGGTGTGACTGATGATGTCCACTCAAGAGAAGCAAATGGTTTAAAGTCAAACAGGTTGGCATGGATAGAAGCAGAGGTGTTTTGGGATGGAGCCAGACAGTGAAATAAAAAGGCTTTAGGTTGTGTCTGCCATCAGTTAAGGGCCTGGGAGCTGTGGGTCAGCACAGCTTCCTTTTGAATTGTAGACCTTAATTTTCATTGTGGTGCTGTGGCTAATTTATTTATGTCGTTATGGCCATGTTGTCTGTCACCTTGCCCCATCTGCCTTCACTGGGTATGCCTCATTTCCCAGCCTTTTAAATCATATTGAGAGCTGCCTTCTTTCTCAGACTGACCCGCCAGTGTTTATGGACAACAAATAGAGGAGGGTGGAGTAGTGATGGGGAAATTGGGCAGTGTGAGCCAGACCTCGAAGTAGAGGGGAAGAGTGTGTTTCCTTGGGCTGAGCTTCTGTTTTGCCTTTTTTCCTACTGCTCACTCCTTCCCTGACAATCCTCTGTGGTGTTGTCTCCTTCAATCCTTGTGCAGCAAAGGTTAATGTTAATGCTGTGTGTGAGGGAAGGAGTCCCTGCCGGCACAGAAAAAGAATCATTTAATAAAAAAGTAATCATTGATCAGTGGCTCCAATCTGTCAAAGGTCACTTATCGATCCATCTCTCATTGTGAGTCCGGCCCTCTGTTTTAATGACCTAATTCCCAGGTAAGTTTCTCTGTTATTTGGTGGAAGTGGTGCTAGGAAACCCTGCCTCTTACAGGAATGTCACTCTTGGCATGTCATGCCAGGGAAAAAAAAACAAGCCTCGCAGTAATCTCAGGTATCCACGCTTTAAAGTGCTCCCATTCCTGCTTATTTTTTTCACTTTTAGTACGTTTGCTATCTCAAGAAAACCAAAAGCTGCAAGGATCATGGAGGTTAAATGTTCTTTTGCTGCTGGGGAAGTCTCTTCAGGCCAGAACTGAAGTATAGTAACAACAGTAATGCAGAGGAAGCTAAGACACTTGTGAAGCTGTAATTGTTCTTGTGCCCTAATTTAATAAGAAAGAAGTAAGGACAAATATGAGAGAAGGCTCCAAATATCATCAAATTTTGTTAAAAGTGTCTGGCAGGCATTTCTCTTCCTTCTAGCCCTCTAGTATGAGCTGTAGGAGGGCACACAATGAGATGTAAAGATGTCACATTTTTGAGTGGTTACAGAGAAATTGAAGAGGAGCATGTAATCCACTCACTGCAAGGGACAGAATTCACCAGCACTTCTAATGTGGTATCCCATTGGAAATCCTGAGATGTAAAAATCCTATGGGCTCAACTAGCTGTGGTGCTTGTAGGAAGGTAAGTTTTACAGCATTCTCTGCAAATCCCATCCAGATGCTGGTTGCCAAAGGCTGCTGCACCTGGATGGGAGCATTCCCGCTTGTCATGTCTCTCACTTCTCTTCACTACCCTATTCCCATACAGCACAAAAATATATAATCCATTCTTTTGCATAGAGTCTTTTTATAGGCGTACTAAAAGTGGCATTAAAAATATAGGACTTAATATATCCTTTGCTGCAAATGCTGCTACATGTAATATTCATATTATTCTGGAGTGCATGTGCGCAGGTAAGGTGGGTAGCTCCAAAAGGCTGCAGCCTGCAGCGCATGTCTGAATGGAAAGAGCAAGAGGAACCCAAGCCAGAAGGGCTGTGGCATAAATTGGCAGCAGTGGAAACTGATATGACACTTCATGACATGATGTTGTAAAGTTAATAAAATTAACCAGGTTTTATGTCTTTATCTACAATTACACTTTCTGAAATAGGATGCAGAAGGTTCATCTGAACCAAAACAAGAGGATGCTGGACTGGAGATGAAAAGTGCGAGTTTCTGTGGCAGTTTGCATCTGCTGTGGTGTAGGCATCCTTGAGGCTTTGTCCTGTGCTCCAAATCTCAACAGAACACAGAGGAAGTTCATGGGTCTTTTGGAAACACCCAGGTTAAACTTCAGGAAAACAGAGCAGCTCAAAATTCCATTGTCAGGGCTTGTTGGCGTCTTTGATTATAAAAGATCCCCTGCCTTAAGCATCTAATAAACAATTTAGGATAAAAAAAAAGTACTTTCTAGCCTTACTGAAGCAAATTGCTTCTGACTTCAGTAGAGCTTTATTTCCCCTAATTCCTTGGATGACATTAATCACCCTCTTCCCCCAACAAAATGTAGACTCTTTACACTAGACCTGTGCGTGTCTGAGAACAACAGAAAGGAGGGAGGATCTATCATCTGCTGCAACCGTGACTTCTGGCCTTTCCTGTTGTCTTGATGGAGTAAAGAAAATCTGTGCTTTGTTTCTTGCACCTTCTTGGCTGCTTTGCTCTTAGAGGCTGATACCTAACTCCTGAAGCATTTCTCCTTGAATGTCATATACCCAACTGGAGTTTCCCAAGGCATGTTGTGCAATAAATACATCGATACCCTCTGCAGGCAGGTATGGTTTGTACAGTTGTGTTTCACCACGTGCCATGAGTAAGTGGAGGTCACCGATTTTCTACTTCATGTCTCTTGTGGGAGCAGGTATGTGTGGTACCTCTCTGCTATTCCACAGGGACTAAGCTCTCAAATATCTGATAGTGTGTGACGAGTGCCTCTGTGTGTGTCTGTTTGGGGTCTCTTCAAGCAGACGTGTAGAGTTACAGAAAGGCTATAAAATTTCTTTGGGGATTTCATTGTGAGCTGCTGGAGCGATTAATGAATAGCAGCAGGGTGCTATGTGGGTGTTTGCTCCAAGGCTGTCTCTGATTATACAGGACAAGGACTCGCACTTTTTCACACAGAAGAAAAATGAAACAGTAGTATTTTTCTTGGGGATTTTTTTTTTTTTTCTCTTTTAGAGTGAACATGCTGACTTACAGAAGAGGAGTGCTGCTCCTCTCTGGTGTGTGGGTGTCAGCTGAAGCCTGTACTATTGAGCTACTCAGTGCTGTGGTTCACCGCAGACTGCATAGGTAAAGAAAGATTTTGGAGAAGGAGGTTCTGCTCTGGCCCCTCTCAGGGTACATTATTTTCCATGGTTATTGATGGTCTTGTAACTCTCAAGTGGCAGAGCAGAGTGGAGTCCTTAAGTGTGTTATGAAAGGCCATCAATAACTGTTGGAAATAAAGTACCAAGAGCTGGTCCCTCTTAAACCCAGTTAAAAGCAAAACCTGTTTTTAGCCTTTAAATTGACAGTTTGTGGTTTAGTTAGGTTTTTGCTTAAGGTCCTGGAGTGGCTGGGGCAGCTGGTGTGGCTGGCTACGCCATGGAAAGCAGCTGCTTTGGAAAGTGGCAGAGGGGCAGGCCTGGGAGTGGAAAAGGAACTTTATTTTTATTCTGACAATTGAGGGGAGGAGGAAAGAACAAATGAATTCCATGGCCTACAGCACAGAGAGCACAGAAATGTGGATATCAAGTGGTCTGTGGGTCGTGTGACACGAGGGAACACTTACTCTATTTCCTGATGGGCTTTTTACTGCTGGTACCCAGCTCTGGGGTTCAGGGTCTCCTCCAGTGGTGGAGGATAATGTCTATCCTCACAGCATCTGGTGCAGGCCAAGAAGTTACACTCATGGAGTTGCCTTAGCAGGACCAGCCACAAAATAATACATGGTTCTGCAATGGTATCCTGGCAGGTGAGGGATAGAGGAAACAACTGTAAGCTTTTTCTTTTTTAAATTGAAAGATGTGGTGGATAGTTTGTAGCTACACAGTATAACCATTGGGAAAGCAAGTGGGGAATAGGATCCACTACTTCAGTTTTGGACAGCTTTTGGTTGCTGAATTGCTCTGTTACCTATAGAGAGCTTATGACACCCTGTTCAGCATTGCCAAATTGGATAGAATTAAGTAGTGGCACCACACACTTTCTCCTTTTATTTCTCTCTCTCTTTTCTCACTTTTATTTTGATAGACAGACGTTGCCACTAGACTAAGTAGAACATCCCATTGATGACATACATTTTTAGATTTTGTGTTGTGTTTTTAAATCTTTTTAAATGCGTCAAAAAAATAAAAGGCCCCCAAATTAATCACAGGACATTTTTAAGATGTCCTGGGCTGTATCATGACCCATGATCATGGAAGTGTCAGCCTTGATAGCTTTATCCGTTCCCCTTCTGTAAAACAGAACTAGTGGTGTTTTAGCCCCTTTCCTGATGTTGAGGAGTTTAATTTTGTGATGCGCAGTCAATTGCTTTAGATTAACGTACGAGGCATCAGTTGGTCTGATGGTCACCATCCTTGTGGATGCTATTAGCTTATGATGAATATGAGGTAACCTCATTGGGCTTAAGCCTTTCTTGTTGTGAGCTGAATGAAATTGGATTATTTGCTGTTGACCAAGAACATAGACCCATGAACCCCTCAGCCGATGAGTGCTGTCTTGGTAAGCCACAGTGCCTTAGCTGAGTGTCTGCACCCCTAATATGTTACCCAGACCACATACTCCTCTATCTTGCACTGTCTCTTCTCCAGTATTTTCCTTGCTTATAGTAAGAGATTTTTGCATCGGAGACTTAGTACAAACAAGCTGTGATTGACCTTTTAAACCAAGCAAGCTTGCATGTTTCCAATATGAAGAGACAGCAGACAAGCCTCTGGCTTGAGGCAGAAGATGGAGAAGAAAGGTAGGGATAAATACCAGAGGAGTAGGAATAAAGAACCTGGCCTTGCTATGAGGAGCAGAGAAGAAAAACAAACTTCTGCTTGCTTTGTCAGTATGTCTGATATGTTGCAAGACACTTTGTAGTGGGAGTCTCTGCTCTGTGGAGAGAGGAGGAGGAGTATTTATAGACCATAATTATTTATTTTGTGCAGGGTTTAGATACTCTCTCTCATCTGAAGATCCCCAAAGTTCTTCTCAGACTTGGCATCTGTTCAGCCACATAGAGGACTTGCATGTATGTAAAGTCTGCTGTAGGAATCAACTGTCCTTAGTTGTGCTCTCTTTGGTTAGCCCTGGCCAAGGAAGGTTTGAATTTCATCTGGGAGTTCAAAAAGAAAGGTGCATTGAACTAGTGTCACTGTGTGTGCTCTGGCCCTTGCCCATCCTGATTGTTTTGCCCACTTCATCCACATTAGAGACTGCACCTCTTTGAGGGCATTTTCTAGATGGAGCTCAATGGTCCCTGTACTCTTGTTTTTTAACGGATTCAATGTATTTTGTCCCTGGAAATTGGGCAGCAAAGCTGACTGGTTGAAGAGTGTGCCAGCTGAACACACGGAGTGCAATTGGTAAAATGGGGCATAGTTGCAGGAGGTGAAATGTGGGTGAGGCAGGGACTGTGTCTTGCCTGTTCCTACGAATAGCTTCTAAATGTTGTAGTTACGATTTTGCTTTGAAAGTTGTCTGAAAGACTGTAACTACACGGTCTGTCCATGCTTTCTCAGGATAGTGCTTTTTAACCCTTATCCCCGTGTTAAATGATGTTTACTATATTTACTTTGCAGCTTTGACTTCTAGTGGTGTATTCTTTTATCTAGGGACCAATGTTTCTCCTGATCATGTTAAATGATGACAAGGAAATGCAAAAATGAGTTCTCTGAAGGTGTCCTTGGGCTCTTACCAAATACAGATCAGACGTTTTGGAGTTTACATTTCACCTTTGCATGAGCCCTAGGTCAGGCTGTGTTTCCTGGCTAGGAAAATATTTAAGATCTGAATCAGCTGTTGGATTCTAAGTATTGAGTGAATGGGAGTAGAATTTCAGGTTTTTTGTATCATTTTCTACCTTGCCTTGTGATCCATGGATTTTAAGGCCAGAAGTGGCCATTATAATGATCTACTCCAATTGCGTGTGTAATGGGGGAAGCTGTATGACCTACAGTGTATGCTCATATACAGTGAAGCTATCTTGGAAACTTAAAACATTCCTTGGAACAGTACACTGGGGATAGTTTCTCTCCCCCACCATCCTTCAGCTTCGACTTAAATCCTTTCTAGTATTTATTGGCCCTTTGGGGATCAGACTGGACTTCTTCTGTGTTTTTTACAATATTTACCTTGAGCAGGCTAGGGACACAGGACTGCAAAGCACCTCCCGAGTCCTATGACATGCAGCTGTATATCTTTGAAAGAAAATAAAACCCATTAGTTTTGTGATGTCTGCTGCTTTTCTGCAGAAATGGCTATTTCAGAATTTCAGTCTGCTGATTGTTAGAAATGCTATTTTAATTCCCAGTATACGCTTACTTATAGCTAGTTTATACACCTTTGTTCTGGTGCCAGTATTGCTCTTAAGCTTAAATCTCTCTTCTTCCCTGTCCCCAAATTATTTATAGAGAGTAGGCATTTCTCTTGGCCTTTGTCTTGTTAGGCTAAAAGTGCCATATTGTCTTAGTGTCTTCTTATGAAATAGGCTCTGGATCGTCTGGTTCATCCTTGGGGGCTTTCTCGAAACTTGCTTAGTCTGGCTTCCTCCTTCGTGAGCATATGCTGTTTCAGAGCAGGTCTAACCAGTGTCTGGCATGATGGTCGGAGGCAAGCCTCAGATGTGGTAGGGCCTCTAGGTACTGCTGTAAGACAACTCATTGCCAGGTTTGTGTGCAGATCCACCAGTCAGGACTCAGCACAGAACCATCGCATTTTAAATCTTTGCACAAACTGCTTTAGCTTATGTGGTGTTTCCAAAGCAGAAGGATCTGATTTTCATGGCCTGGATGATGAAAGTGGCAACATGGGCTCAATTCCTGCTCCAGAGGCATTGGCGGGATTTCCTCAGCCCCACAGATTGGGGATGAGGTGTAAGTGGCCAAGTCAGATTTAATTCAGAAGTCAGTATGCCACTGCTTCCTATTATTACGTCTATGTTAAGCATCTGCCTAATGTAATTGCACAGCCGAATTGACTTATGAGGTTAAATAATCAGATAGACAATACTCTTAGTACAAAATAGGTCCTTCTTTAGCATAATTGAGGGTAACACTTTTTTTGATAGTATGTGGACCTGAACACATCTGCTTTTTGAGAACATGGTATAGTTGTATGTAATGCTTCATACATGAACCTGATCATGCCCTAAAGATACATGTGAAATGGTTACATATAAATGCACTTCTAGTGTGAGATTACATATACATATCAAACTATTGGAATCTTGTGTTGATAAGGAAGAATAAATATAATAATATATATGTAATATACTTATTTTTATATATGTATATATAATCCAAGGGGAAATGGTTAACGAAGTGCTATGCCTCTTTGATACATACAAGTCTATGGGGGTGGATGGAATCCCCCTGAGGGTAATGAGAGAGCTGGCGGAAGTGCTCACCAGGCCATTTTCCACCATTTATCAGCAGTCGTGGCTAATGAGGGATAAGTGTCTAGCAAATGTGACACCAGTCTACAGAAAGGGTTGGAAGGAGGATCTGGGGAATTACAGGCCTGTCAGTCTGACCTCGGTGCCGGGGAAGGTTATGAAGCAAATCATCTTGACTGCCATCATGCTGCATGTATGAGACAACCAGGTGATCAGGCCCAGTCAGCATGGGTTTATGAAAGGCAGGTCCTGCTTGACAAACCTGATCTCCTTCTATGACAAGGTGATCTGCTTAGTGGATGAGGGAAAAGCTGTGGGTGTTGTCTACCTAGACTTCAGTAAAGCCTTTAACACTGTTTCCCACAGCATTCTCCTAGAGAAGCTGGCTGTTCATGGCTTGGATGGGCATATGTTTTGCTGAGTAAAAAAACTGGCTGAATAGCCGGGCCCAAAGAGTTGTGGTGAACAAAGTTGAATCCAGTTGTCAGCTGGTCACAAGTGGTGTTCCTTGGTACTGGGGCCTGTTCAGTTTAATGTTTATCAATGATCTGGATGAGGGGATTCAGTCCACCCTCAGTAAGTTTGCAGACATCACAAAGTTGGGTGGAAGTGTTGATCTGCTCAAGGATAAGAAGGCTCTACCAAGGGATCTGGACAGGCTGGGTCAATGGGGCGAGGCCAATGGTATGTATGAGGTCCAACAAGGTCAAGTGCCAGGTCCTGCACTTGGGTCACAACAACCGCATGCAGCGCTACAGGCTGGGGGAAGAGTGGCTGGAGAGCTGCCTGGCAGAAAAGGACCTGGGGATGTTGGTTGACAGCCAGCTGAATATGAGCCAGCAGTGTGCCCAGGTGGCTAAAAAGGCCAACAGCATTCTGGCTTGTATCGGGAATAGTGTGGCCAGCAGGACTAGGGAAGTGATTGTCCCCTTGTAGTCAGCACTGGTGAGGCCACACCTGGAGTTCTGTGTTCAGTTTTGCGCCCCTCGCTACAAGAAAGACATTGAGGTGCTGGAGTGTGTCCAGAGAAGGACAACAAAGCCGGTGAGGGGTCTGGAGAACAAGTCTTATGAGGAGCGACTGAGGGAACTGGGATTGTTTAGCCTGGAGAAAAGGAGGCTGAGGGGAGACCTTACTGTTCTGTACAACTATCTGAAAGGAGATTGTAGTGAGGTGGGGGTTGGTATCTTCTCCCAAGTAACAGGTGATAGGACAACAAGAAATGGCCTCAAGTTGCACCGGGGGAGCTTTAAATTGAGTATAAGGAAAAGTTTTTTCACTGAAAGGGTTATCAAGCATTGAAACAGGCTGCCCAGGGAAGTGGGGGAATCGCCATCCCAGGAGATATTTAAAAGACGTGTAGATGTGGTGCTGAGGGACATGGTTTAGCAGGGGACTTGGCAGTGTTGGGTTAGTGGTTGGACTTGATGATCTTAAAGATCTTTTTCCAACTTAAATGTTTCTATGAATCTATGATTCTATAATCCTGTTGTGTGTAAATACCACCCTATAGAGTGATAATGTAGCAGAGAACTTAAGTACCCAAAGTTCCCATAACACTAATAAACTCTCTTCTCTATATGGTGTGTTTAAGCCATAATGATGACAAAATCCACAGGAAAACACAAAATCTTATATCTGTGCCTGGGGCTAAGTCATGGTTACAGTGGGAACTGGATGTTCGTAATCTCTGAATTTGACACAATTGAATGCTTATCATAATAAATACATTTGCATTGTATATGACACAACTGTAAAAGAGGAGACCTGCAAGGAAAACATTATTATATTATGCTGTGGTTGCATTTCTTAGTATTGTGTTTAGTGGTTTGTGTGTTGGAGTTCAAAACTTAAATGAATGAGGAGATACCAAGACACTGATATGAGTCTCATTCCTCAGCAAATGTGTGTTGCATATTGTCTTTTATCCTTAAGAGAGGAAGAGGGGCTTTTACAATAGAAGGTTCTCCAGTTGAGCAAAGGTATGTAACGAGATAAAGTGGTTAAAAGCTGGAATAGACAAATTTAGACCAGAAATAAGGTGCCCATCTTTAACAACTATGATAATTAGGCCCTGAAAAAATGTTCTAGGAATTGTTATGAACTCTCCATTAATAGAAATCTTTAAGACAGGGTTGGAGGTTTTTTTTTCCCTGTGCTTCAAACAGAAATTAATTCAGAGAAGTTCTCAGGCCAGATGACCCCTAGGGATGTTCTCTGGCTTCATAATTTGTGAGTCCTCCATGAGTCATATTCCAACCTTGGTTATACAAAAAAGATGATCTTTGGTTGAGAAAAACAGAAAAATGTTTCCTCCATGCAGTCCCTGTCTTACACTGGGAATCACAAAAATTGGCTGTGGCTCTCATTCCTATCTATAAATGGTATGTAGTATATTTTTGCTCATACGGGTGTTGAGAACTGAGATGCTTCTGTGCAGAGAAGCTTGGGATCTGTAGGGCTGTGTCCATCCGAGTTCTCCTGGGTGGTGGTTTTTTTTCCACTCAGGTGTTTGCAAGAAGGATGGAGAGACGCTCATCTCTCTGTGTTGAATAGTAACAGACCATCAACCAGAATGCAGTAGGACAGGGTAAATTGGGTCACTGCATCTTTTGATTGCCCACATTTCTGGCACGTGCATGTGGAGCCAAATGAGAGGATGACCCTGGCTGACAGAACTGCTCTTCCATGCTTACTTTATCTGCAGAGGCCTGTGTTTAGCAATGCCAGGCTGACTGCAGACAGAAATATGGGGGGGCGGGGGAATAATCCTTCTGTTTCTCGGTCTGTTTTTTCTAGATGATTCAAGCTCCTTAATTGCCAGTTCTTTATTGGTCCATTGTATCTGAGGGTATAATGGAAGCTGAAGATTGAAGTGGAGATGGTAGGGTGATAAATGAGCCTGAAAGGTATTGATAATTTATCTGATCAAGTGTTTGAGATCATCTTCTCTCCTGCCCTCTCTCTGGGAAGATGGCATAGACATTGAAAGTCACCATGTGCGCACGTAGAATTCACAAACATTGAGTCCTGTGACATGGGCAGTGAAAAACTTCTGCCACAACATGGTAGGGCATGTTTAGTTTACATTTCTGCCACATCAATGCCGTTCGATTCCCCCTTGCCTGGTGCACGTGTAAGGGAAGTTCTTAGTCCCTTTTGGCCCTGGCGTTGCCCTTCCCAGCTTCACACTGCACAGCACGCCCCGTCTGCCACCGTGCACCAGCAGCTTTTCAGGAGCTAATTGGAGAAACCCTACTCTAGAGCCCATTGAACTTGCCTGTAACGGTGCTTAATTAAAGTGCAGAAAGTTTGAAGAGATAGCAAGTTAAGGCTTAATGCAATAACGAAATGGCACTATTCCACCATCTGCTTCCTTCAAGACGTTAATTGCTTCCTCATATTTGTTTGTTTTAATTAGGAAAGAACCTTGATTAAAATGGAGTGAGGAGGGGTAAGGGTAGAGGAGTGAAAGGCTGGGAGGAGAGGAAGAGAGGAGTGCAGGAGAGGGAGAAAGGAATGGAAGGTGAAGGTTTCACCATGCTGCTGAGTGCTGATCAGCAGCTCTAGAATAGCCAAGTAGGAATAAATATTTTGGCACTTGTGGATACACTTTGGACAAGCAACATAGTGTTGTGTTACTGAGAAACTCGGGTATAAAAGATGAAAGGAACAAGTGAAAAAAAAAAAGAAGAGCAAAAGCATTTTTCATGGACTAGTCTTTGCTGTAACTGCTTCTTACCTACTTTTGCAGAATCTTCTCTGTGCACTGTGACTGCAGCACTTCTTTGTTTTTTTGAGTCTTGAATAATAATTCACATGGAAGAAATGGTAACCAGACTTTCCCCATGTTCACTTCTTTTTTCCTGTCTCTTGAACTACCATCCATCTGCATTAAGTTCATCCTGGAAAGACTTCAATTTCTTATGAGCAGCTTCAGATAAAAGCATTTTCTAATGATTGATAACCATGTCTCCTTGAAGAATGATGTCAGCAATTTGCTGAATAGATGATCGATAAAAGACAACTTAAAAAATACTTAAAAAACACGCTCCCGCATATTCCTAAGTAGTGGTTTTGGCTGAAATTTCAGAAATAGGAGTTTAGAAACTCTTAATTGGATTCACGTGACTTAGCTTTGTCTCTCCTTTTTCTGTTTCTTTTTCTCCAACTTTTCTTTTTTCCCCCCTTTTATTTCCCCCCTTTAACCCTCTTGAGAGTGAAGTCTGATTTCCCAAGCAACTATAAATGTAATTAAAGTCAAACACAGCTCTTAAAAAAGGGAAGCAACTAATTTCTTTTCTGGGCCACTGGTATTGTGGACAGATCTTGATAATGGAAAAGCACCAACCCGGGAGCATGAAATGGGGATATTGGAGTTGTTGAAATAATAAAATGCTTAATAGCATGGTGAGTAAAATTGCTTGTTTTACAGGAGACTATATGCCTCGTATTATTCTGTTCTCACCTTTTCTTCTCCGCGCTGCTCTCTGGCAGAGGCTGTAGCTTTGACATACCCAGACTTACTGTCCCAGCGATTCTTACTCTTTTTTGATTTGCCACAGGATTTATTTCTGTTTTTAAAATCTTTTTCACTAGTGGAAAGTAGTTCCATTCCCCTATGGCAAGCTTAAGAAAGATTGTGGTCGCAGAAGAATCTTAAATTTACTTAATCTCTTACCTAAAAATAGAAAAAAAAATAAAATATCCCCACACCAAACCCCTCACCTGATCACCTTGAATGGTTTGGTGAATGTTTCCTTTGGTAACTGTGGAAAATGTATATGCTTTACATTGCAGACCCCTTGCCTTAGCTTATCTCCCACCTCTAGCGCTGGCTACTTTGTTTTTTGCTGTTCTTCAAATGCATCAGTATGAGCAGTCACTTTAGTAGCACGCTAGCCTATATATATATAAAAACAATTATTATGCAATATGTATGGACAAATGTTTTATGATGGGGAGGTTTAGTACAAGGATGGGAGCATGGCTTTTCACCTGTGGATTTCTGGTTCAAAATCAAGTACTTTAATTTTGTCCTTTAAATATAGTGTAATTGTTCCCTTGGGGCAGGATAGGAGACTCACTGGATCAATTCTAATCACATTGCTTAGTGTTATGCACTTGAATACCTCTGAGACGTAAGCTATAAAAGAACCAAAGGAGAACCCAGGGTAGCAGGTACTGCAGATTAGACTGAGTGATTTGCTGGAGTACCTTGGGTTTTCTTTGGATATCTCCTATTCCTAAATTAATTGGGTTTCTTTTTGCATTATAAAACTCATTAAGATCCCAACTGAATATGATACAATTACTAGCTCCAATTCTGGTCATCCCACCTAGAAGAAGTATGGAAAAAGTTCACTAGACCCTCAGTGATATCTCTGTGAAGAGACTTGGAAGGGCTGGGACTCCTCAGCTTGTGAAAAGAGGGCTGGGGCTGGGAGCACTGTACAAGGAAAGGAGAGAGCACACGCCAGCTCCTCTTAATGTGAAGTTACTGCAATAAAGACAGGCTGGTTTCAGTGTGCAGGATCTTGTGTTTTGAGTGTGAAAGTACTGGAAGGGTGTGCACTGGCTGGGGTGGCTGCAGGCATCAGCATCCAGCTGGTCTTGGGAAAAACCTTCACAAGGAGAATTTTCTCAGCCTAGCATTGTTGAGTCTGTTGGGGACGAATTTCTGGAGAGGAAGATGTCCCTGTGGGGTTTGGGATTCTTAGTTTTTATGGGTTTGAAGGTTAAGGGAAGTTTGTTCTTGAAGTCTGTGAAATCAATGGAATCAGTGTGGTGTTTTGTGTTGTTTGGGGTTTTTTTTGTTTTGTTGTTGTTTGGTGTTTTTTTTCTGCAGTGGTGCTGCTTAAACCATTTTTCTGAGTTTATTGCTATTGCCTACCTAAACAGCAAATATTCTGCTGAACAACAGTGTTGCCTTCCTCCTCTTCTCAGTCATGCACTCTTGCCTCTATGGTACTGTTACCTCAGACTTTATTTTCATCGTCATGAAACAGCCTGCAGTCCTGTGGTTTAACATCAACTAGTTGTGTAGTGAATGGCAGGTATAGTTTGGTACAGTTGCAATCTTAATCTCTCCCACTAGTCAGAAAAAGCTATTGGGAATAGTTATTTTAGGAGTTATACTTTGGATGCCTCTAATTCTGCTGCCCTGGATGAGCAGTGTTTGTGATAGTGAAGCTGTACAGGATTCTCTTGGGAGACATCCGACAGAAAGCCAACAGTGAGCTCTAGTCCAAGACGACAGACTGGCTCAGTGCTGCAGTGTAACCATATACCTTTTATCGACATGTATTTTTTAACAGGTGACTGCTTCTAGCCTGTATTTGTGAGGTAATCGGAAGACCACAGTAGACTGATGGGTTTTCCATATCCTTTCCTCTTTTCATTTAATTCTGTAGGAAATCCTACATTACGGATTCTGTAAAAGCAGCTTACGGTGATGTGTGTCTTCCCTTTCCTGCAAGCTGTGGAGGCACTTTTACGTTTTGCAGTAGTGCACTTCACACGTGTTTGAAAACCGGCTGCTTTGGAAGCAGCTTTTCATTTTTTTGAAACAATGTTTGTGGTTAAATGTAGGTAACACCTTGTATTCTCATAAGCCTAATTTAAATATACAGGTATGCACTTTGTAGCTTTTTTCCTTTATTTAGATCTTAGTTAAACGCATAGAGGGATTTTCTCCTGTTAGATGCATGTCTTTTGAAATTGCCTTTATTTTTTACTTTCAAAGCCCCAGAAAAGTGAAGGAACACACACGAGCCTATAAAGGAAGCTTAAGTAGTTGTACTTAGCTGACCCTTAGTGCTGGGAAGTGCTACATACAAGAAGCCTGCCTGACTTTACACCGTTCCCTTCCTCTGAGCCTTTCAGATGGTTTAGATGACCACTGGTGAAGAATGGAGTTAAACATTCCTATTTTTTCCCCATGTGGTTGACTGCCTGGTTTTGGAGGCCCAGAGACGAGTCGTCCCTTAGGGAGGTTGGAGGGGAAAAAGAGGGGTTGCAGATCTCCTGACATCAGTGCGTAAATCATGGGCTGTGATTCCCATTTCTGTCACAGAGCGGCCAATGTACAGATTGCTGTGATTTGTATTTAAATGGGGAAGGTGAGTGCCCTGGTTTCCCATGTTGTATCAGAGGTGGTAGGTATCGTGTGGCTGGGCACGGCAGTCCCCGGGGAGGCACAGACCATGTCAGCTCTCCACGACTGGTGCTGAGGAGCCTGGGGGCAACCTCTTGTGCTGTGAAAAGCTGTCTGGTGCTGGTGGAGTGAGAGGCCGGCTGGAACTGGGTTAGGAATTGAGGCAGATGAAGGCTTCCCCTCTCCCCACCATTGCCCTGCCTTTCTCCCCGCCTGCTGAGTAAACCTGTGCCTTTTGGGGCTGAGCCATCAGGAGTAAGGAAAGAGAATCTGCTGTGTTTTTATACATGCATCTTCCCTTGCTTAATTTGAAAGGGGGCTATTAGGAAAATAGGCTGCTCTTACTTTCAAGTGGGTCGAGCACTTTACAGTCAGTAATTAAACTTTACAATATGCCTGCTGTAGTCCTGGCTATATCCCCTGAAGCAGCACTTTGTCTAAAGCCACACAAACAGGTCTCTAGCCTTCTTTTGACTCATGCGTGTACCCTGACGGCTAGAACATGAATCTTATTACATGAGGAACTACTGAGCAGCAAAAGATTGGCAGCCGATAACTAGGTACCATAGATAAAATGAGTTAAATTAATGTGTGATGAAGTTACACAGGGGAGAAGTTTAGCCGGGAATCTGGCAACTGGCGGGTTGCAGGAACCATCTGTTGCCTGTGGTACCAAGTAATCATTTTCCTTCGTTACTTCTAAATCTCAGTTACTCAACACAATTTGGAAACAGAAATTCTGCCAGGTTATTACGAGCACCTCAGGTATCTTCCTTTTAAGTGTTGATTAGAAAAGCTTTTCCCTCCGTCTCTCCCAGACTTATTTTTATACTCATGACAGGTGTGGGGTGGGAGACTGGAGTGCTCAGTCTACCCAGGAATGAGTGCTCTCACTAGTGAATTTTTTTTCCACCTACATGTTTTAGCTATATCCTGGGCAGAGTGTCTCCTTCGGTGTAGGGAGGACTTTTAGTGTTTGTTCTTTCCCTGCTTGCCTTACTGGTGGACAGTAGCAGAATCATTGTTGCTCCTGGTGAGGGGGTTTGTGGTATTTAATTGAGAAACTGGAGCTAATCCTACAACATTTCTCATTGGCTTCCAGTTTGCTATCGCCTTGCAAAAGCTTTATGTGGAAGGAGATGAAAATTATGCCAAAGAGCAGTAAGACCCATCACTGCCTCATCACCCATCTCTGGAGCTATGCAGAACTTCCCAGCCAGACACTGAGCTGAGCACAGGGCTTGGTACGAAGGGGAAAAAGTGGCTGCTGGTAGCAAGAACTGCTCATAATGTTTTTGTGAAAATAATGGCTTTTCAGACTGTGAAAACAATGTTAGCAGAAAGGATGTATTATTCAGAATGTTCAGATTTTGTTGTTGAAAGGGAGGGAAATACATTTAAAATTGATTTGAAATGAAAAGTTATGCAATTGCTAGGAATGAAGCTATTTATATAGCAGTCTCATTCTTCCTGCTTTTCCTATTCTATGCTCCTTTCCCAAAAGAAATAAAAAGAAACAGCAAATAATGACTGGAAGTTACTGTAAGCAAAGCCAGGTAAATTAGAATGTTTCTTTTTTTTTTTAGTTAAAAACAGAAAATTAAATGAAAATGCCTTAATAAATGTTTTTTCGTTTTCACTTGTGGCTTTCGTAGCAAACAATTGTCCTTTGTCAGCTGTATTGCTAACTGCATGGAAATTTGTATTTAGTATGGCAAAGCACAGAATATGTCCCGTGCAGGTACTGTGCAGAGATATTCCCTGACCCACTATCGCATCTGTGCCATGAGAGATTCTGTCCTGGGGAGTTGCAGGAATTAAAGTCTTTTCCTCATTCTCTCTTTTTTTTTTTTCTTTCCTTGCCTTCCCTATTTTTAAAATATGTGAGTTTGAATCCTGGCTTGAGCAGGTCGAGTTGGGATTTTGAATTCGCAGCCCAGTCACTCAGAATGTCAATTGTCTTCCAGGGCACTGCACTGTGAGTCCCAAGGCTGGAAGCTCTTTAAAAGACCATCTGACTTTTAAAGGAACATTTGCAGGAGAATATATATCTTTTAGGTCTAAATCAACCAAGTGTGATTGATTTATCAATATGTAGCAACTAATGCTTAAATAAAGAGACATGTCTTCTCCAGTGGTGTTAAAATGCTCCATTAGAAAATTTGAAATAATTTCTGAAGCTGTTAATTTCCATGATGCTGCTAGTGAGTGCTTTTTTTTTTTTTTCCCCTGGGCTCACAGTAGGTATTAGCTGCCTGACAGCTTTTTGCTTCCTGGGTGTGTGGCCCTGGCATGCTGGTGCCCAGTTTGGGGTTTTCAGCAGTGATTTTAATAGAGGGAGAGAACAGAAGAATGCTGGTGCAGTGCCCCCAGTCTGTTTCTCAGGTGCTGAAGAGTTATTCCCTGTTACGCTGTTTCCTAGTGTTTTTACCCAGGTTCATTTTAAAATGTATCAGGCAGTTGTGCTCTCCCCCACCTTCCTGCAGTCATGCCCAAGTACTTCTGACAGCCCAGGATGCGCTCTCTGGACTTCTTATTTTAGCTAATGTCTGCCTCTGTGTCGCCCTACGTGTGCGATGATTCCTCATACGCTGTGCCTCATGTGCTCATTCCCTGCCTTTTTGACTACTTGTGTTTTACTTACTGCGGGAAATGTCATTACCTCATCATTAGGCGGTTCCACTGAAATAAACAGACGAATCCTTTATACTTGAAATTTGTAAAAATCCTTTTGTTTTGCACATCTAAATGTTTGTTTCTGTATTTCACAGTATCAAGTTTCTGAGGAAAAGGCATAACTAGAGAGAAAAGCGATAGGGCAAAATAGTGTGAAGCACAGAAATACAACCCAGGAAGATGTACGCGAATTAAAAACCAATAACCGAAACCCCCTGTCTTCTGTGTAACTCCTCCCACTCTCTGGGTGCGTGGACTCACGGGGCTCTTAAGCCTAAAATTGTCTAATCTACAGCCTTCCTTTCAAAAGCGATTCTGTCATA
Organism: Limnodromus scolopaceus; assembly: GCA_028565335.1. NCBI lineage: Eukaryota > Metazoa > Chordata > Aves > Charadriiformes > Scolopacidae > Limnodromus > Limnodromus scolopaceus. The sequence continues at coordinate 42,433,066 of JAOXNO010000041.1, forward strand.
AGCACTGTATTTCTGATTTGAGGGTCCCGAGGGCTTGGGAGCCAAGGTAGCCTTTACCAGAGGTGTCTCAGCCCTTGGTTGGGAGGCCACTGCCAGGTTTGTTCTTCTAGCCGTGCCAGCCGGCTCTCTGGGTTAGGCAGAGGATGGCTTGGTGCACACTGACAGGTCACCATGTAGTGCTGCAGGCACAGGCCAGGCTGAAATGACTCCTGACTGGTACAGTATGCCTAGCATGTTTCGTACCTGGCCTATAATTGCTCGTTAGTTTAGAAACTCACCCATATTGTGCAAGGCTACAAGCCGTTTCCTTGATGATCTGGAAAGTTTTCAATATCCTGAGCCGTTTAAAGTATTATCCTTTTCCAGCCAAGACGTTGACGCTTAAAGATTTTTGCTAGCAGTCTGCCTTGGCAAAGATTTCCACTTCCATTCTCCAGCACGCTGGAACCTAGAGGCCTATCTCTGCATAACTTCTTGTCACGTCCCCCCAATAACCCTAGGTAGAAGCTGGGACAGGAGTGGGGTGGAGTGATTTTTGGCAGGAATTTTGTATATCAGAAGATGAAAATAACAGAGAGCTGGAAGAATGCAGTGATTTCGCATGGCAGGGGATTGCAGGCCTGCTGTTGCATGTATACCCACAAAAAGCATCATGTTTCTGGAGCAAGTGGTAAGGGAGGAATGTGGTTCAGAAAGCAGATACCTATTCTCACAGTGGCTGTGGACTTTTAGACTGCTTACCAGGTCACCAGTGTCTTTGCTCCCTCGTGCTGGTCAGCATCAGTCACTGCGAGAGCTGTGTGGACATGGATCCCTCACGCTTCGATTCCAATGTTTAATTGGGCTCCCTGAAAGGCATTCCCATTTGGTCCATAAGCAGAGCACCAGCTATTTCAGGAGCTTGGGAAATGGGCTGAGAGTTCCCTGCATTGTGGACAGCTTCTCCCACCTGATTAACAGGTTTGGATGTTTGTGTTTGCTTTGTGGAAAGTTGAGTAGAAATTTTTGCGTGAGACTATGAAGTTGCAATAAAACATAGAGAGTGCTACATGTTACATAATGGGAACATCCACTATAAATTTCCATATGTCCATGAGCCCTTTATTTCCTTTTAAAGTGAATTCTGCTTATCTTCCCACGAGCCAGCAGACTATAGGGCATGACCTAAATGAGTTACTGGCCATACTAGTGCCAGGGAATTCTGGCCAGGGGCAGTGTACCCCTCTATGAATGTTACGTTCTTATTAAAATAACCAAACTGATCGCGTCTGTCTCCTCTCTCTCTCTAATATACTGTCACAACATTTAAAAACACGTAGAATTCTCTGACTTACTGGAAATGAGGTTCAGGAGTGTAAAAAATATGTTGAACAAACTGCTAATTGACTGTGACCTGTAAGTGAAGGAAAGAATAAGTTTAACCTTTGTTCTTATTCTAATCTTTCTGATAGTCCTCTAATGCTTTTTTACTTTCTTTTTCTTTTTTTATTTTTTTAATAAACTGCTATATGCTAGATGGAATGCAGAAGCATGTTAGTGCTAGCTCAAGTACAGAAAATCACAATTATTAATGTGCACATGAGCAGTGCCTGGGAGCTCTGTTCTTGACTGTGTCATGCTAGATCCTTTCAAACAGAAAAGAAACTGTTCTTGCTCACGAAGAACTTAAAAAAAATGCACATGAAAGGAAGAAGCAGGTGATTAGACAGACATATAGGAAGAGCAAGTTGTTATTGGCTGGTGTGCCAACCATTAGTTTTATTTTGTTGTTGCGTTTTATGCTCTGTACTTTTTTCTAACGTGAAGTAGGTGATGAAACAGTGCAACAGTGACTATTTTTCCTCCTCTTGCTTCGAAGTTGTGAGCGCCCCACTCTCCAGCTGTGTCTCTCCTCTGAGGTGTGTCTAACACTAACCTGTCTCTGCAGTATCAAATACGTTTTTGGGGAAAAGTAAACCTCTTCTAGGTTGTTAGTCTTCAGAAAATCTTCTTGGAAACAGCCTCATTTTCAGGCATTGATGACGTGCTCAAACATCAATTTTCAGTAACTATGAGCACGTTTTTAAAAGGTTTGATTTTTATTAAAAGAAAATGGAAATACAATCTATGTGTCAGATACGGGATCTTGGAAGTTTTGCCGTTTATCAGTAACACCAGCACTGCAAATTCACAGAATTCCCTGCTGTGATGTGTGCAGCTCCTGGCTTTGCATTTAATATGTTAGGATCTGGTAGAATAAACAACGCTACTGATCTGTCCAGGCTTCTTGGTGGTAGAAAGGAGAGGATGCGGGGGAAGGAGGCAGACCAACTACAGAAGGAGTAAAATAGATGATAGTGATTCAGAGCTCTCCAACAGTTGAACTTCAAAGTCTTTAGAAAAGCCAGGTATTCTTCGCTCTCTTTTAACGATGGTGGAATTGAGGGAAGGCCAGTGTTCCCAGTGCAGCTGCCATGGGAATTACAATAAAAGCTGTTGAGTTTTGCAGAAATAGCTCTCCTGGTTAGTACCAGCTCAGAGATGGGGGAGTCTGGTTTCTCCTGCGTGGCAGTACAGAGCAATAACTGCTCAGCTGCTGCCAACGCTTCCTTTTAGCTAGTCCTTGTTAGTGGAGAGTTTGTGGTAATGGGAGTAATTAACACACTGGGAGTCATTTCTGTGTCCTGGAAGGGAACAGAAAGCCATCAGAGCAGCCCCAGACATGATTGCTCTGCAGGGTTATTTTCTCTCTCTCTTTCTTTCTTTCCCATTGTGCTTGGGTTTTGATTTTTCTTCTTTGTGTTAAGAAAGCTGGAGAGCTGAAATGGTCTGTAAATTGCATTCACGCTGAGCTTGGGCTAGGTAGGCTAGTTAAAGGTCACTCTCGTGGACTACATGGCCTCCTCTCATGGGGTGGGGAGAGTGTTTAAGGAGGGAGTCACACTGTCCCTTGTGGGGTTTTTTAACCCTTCTTCTTCCAATGGCGATTTGAAGAGCTCTGGTTCTGAATTAGGTTTGTTTAAACAGGCCCAGGAGGTGAGAACCTTGAAGAATAATTATGATAAAATATTAACTCTTCCAGCAGCCAGATGGCTTCCCAGCCTAATCGCTCTGAAGTGTAAGGCTGTGCTGCCACAGTCCCATGCTTGTTGTTGAACAGAGCGCATTGCTCATATTCCTTCTGAAGTTGCTGGTGGCATTTCAGCTGTGTGTCGTGTGAGTGCATGTGAGCTCACTCCTCATGCATAAGTACCTAGTTTGGGTATTATGTAGTGTTTCTGGAGGTGAGCTTCAAGAGTAGACTTGTCATAAACAGTTGTTCTTGCCCTCCCCAGGTGAGAACTGGGGACAGGGAGAAGGGCAATAGGCTTAACCTGTCTGACTGCAAACCATGTGCCCAGGTACCAGGAAACCAACCAACTGCCTACCTACAGACCACGACTGACTGTGTCTTCATGTACATGCGTATATCCTAATCCACTACAGGGAAGCAAAGACAAAGTAATTCTAGCTTTTTAGTCTAGCTTTTTTATTTTCTTTTTCTTTTAGGAGGACGCTTTTCGTTTGCAACTCTAGACCTCCCTGAATAGTACATCTCCTTTTCTTGCTTTTTTGCTTGGATACAGGTTTTTTGCCACCGTCTCCTAGGGAGCTCTGTGCTGAATTCAGATAAGGAGAACTGAGCAACTCCATATTTGCTTTCAAGAATGAAAAAGCTAACCCTGCAAGATATACCAGTGGTCTGAAGAACCAATGAACATAGGAGAATACATCTTTTCCTTGGGCTTGAGGTGGCGCAAAGGCATGTGTGGTTCTCACAGTGATGTAAGAGATAGGCATGAATACTATGTCCCTGCAAACCATCCAGAAGAGGTCACTAAGTGCTCTGTGTCACCCCCAATTCCCAGTTTTAAGATGCTGGCCGTCATGCCCACATACGTCTCTGCATCCAAGATAAAACCCTAAAGCTTTCTGTTTTTTAATCCACTTCTCTCCCTGCAGCCAGTCATGTAGGATGCTGCATCCTGTGAAGGTCTGCCAACTTCAGCAGGACCTGAGTGTGTTTACAAGGCAAAGCGCCCATTTTCAATTGCGCTTCTAGCCTCTTCACTAAGGAGAGCCCATCTTGCCTTACCCTTGACCCCTGTGAGCAGTGTAGTGCCACTAAACTTTCCCTGGCTAATAGAATCACAGAATAGCTGTCTGCTTCTGTCTTCAGCCTAGTCCTTTCAGCTCAGCTCCACTTGAACCACCCCAGAGTTCTCTCCATCCCCAGCAAGGGGATGAGGCCAGTGTCCAGATTTATAGCTGAGATGCAAATGCTGCTAGAGGAATTAAAACCTAAATTAATCCATGTGGTTTTCTCTAGTCTCTTGAATTTCAAAGCCTCCATATCCACTCTTAGTTCTCTGTAAGCGTCTTCCCTCAGCATCCTTGCTGAGGAGGCTGTGTGATGGGAGGATTTTTGTATTCCTTTTTTTTCCCCCTCAGCGACAGTAGCAACTCACAGTTTTCACATCTGCATTTTTCATCAGAAGGGTGTTTTTTGTTATTTTTTGCCCGTCTTTTTTAGCCACAATTCAGCTGGGGATAGACCAGGCAGAAAGATTTCTGCTTAAGACATAGGAGTCTATGAGTCTCTGTGGTGACCCACACTAAAGGCATGAAGGGAGCCCATTGCTCACTACAGAACTGGATGAGTGAAGACAGACTGAATAAATACTATCAATTCCCCATTTCTCTGCCACTGGCAAGCTTGGCTTTTAATATCAATTATTGATTGTGAATCTCACTGGATCATTTCAAGATGCATATGTCATAAAGCTGTGATGATCTGATCGTTGTGCTTTGGGCCAACTGTGGGAACACACATGGACATAGAGCCAAATTAGGGCCCTGTTTTCCCTTTTCCCCTAAAAACTTCTCTGCTTCATTAGGGCCTGGGAAATAAAGCAAACAGTTGGATTTTGCTTTTTTTTTTTTTTTAACAGTGAAGGCAAGGACAAGTGTGAGTTCACATGGGGTATAAATGCATGGATCCTAGGGGACCAATGTGTGTTTTTCCCTCCACACCAAGTATGACATAATGAATAGTTTTGGTTGTGGAAGGGGGTGTCAGACAAGGGGAATGGTAAACCCCTCCCATCAGTGTATCAGTGGGATTTTGTGCAGCATCCTTCAGTGGCAGGGGTTTGTGAGGTTAGCCATCTTCTCCTTGGCTTCATCTAACCGTGTTATTGTTTCTGCACTAGGAATTGCTGAAAATTACACTTTCAAATACAAAAAAGTCCATCCCCAAGCAATTAGCAGCCAGAGAGGGAGGTAGTGGAGGAGGGAGGGTGGAGAGTGACAAACCTGAACCCCACAACCTTCCTTTGCAGTTGGGTAAATAAGCTGGGGAGCAGCACTGTGCCCAGCTTCTCACCCTCTTTCCTAAGCAGGTGCATTGCAAGACGTTTGCAAAGATATTAACCCCGCATACAGAGTGTGCCAGTCAGTAATTATGGAAATTAGTTGGCAATTAGATAATGTCACTCATTCTCTGCATACAGCTGATAAGCAGTTGAGAGTCACTCCAAAGCAAGGGTGAGACCCTCTCCATGGGTTGCTGAGCAGATGGCTCTGACCTGGTATTAATAGGCTGCTCTCAAGTTTGGGAGGGTGGGTGGCGGTTGGGGAGCACTTGCCCACGGCACTGGGGTGGGCCTGCCTTCCTTCCCAGCTTGGAAAGTTGTGCAGTTCTATCAGCCCTGAGAGTGGGACTTTTCAATAGTGCAAGTGGGTGTGTTTCCTACAGCAGGTTTTGCGTGTGCGAGATGCTGAGCCGTCTGTTCAGTGTGCAGATTCCTCGCTGTCTTGGCTTTTTGGTGGGCCAGGGAGGTGGTCCAGGCTGCTGGAGGTGCAGTGGAGATAATTTGCTGCCTCCCTCGTTCCTTCAGGGTAGCAAGTATTTAAAGTGCTCTGCAAAGACTTCATGTAGTGGTTTGTTGAAGGGCTGATCATATGAGACTGGTTGTCTTGTTTTGTGTTGCTAAATCGTATTAAGCCAAAAAAATAACATGCAAAATATTTTTTATGCTTTTTTTCCATATGAGCAATAGGTGGAATTGGAACAGGGGCGTTGCTAATTCATGACTGGGAGAGATACTGTCCATCATGAAGTCTTTTCTTTTTTGTCAATGTGACCATACTGTGACAAAGTTTGAGGTTTCTCAGAGATAACATACATAACAAAATACCATGGGAATCTGTAGTTATTGTCCCAAACTGTAATGTATTGCTATGGTAGCAGTGTGCTGTATGAGGCTGCTAAGGTAGTACTTACGCTAAAAATAAAATGGTAAGAGCAGAAAATTATTTGTTCTCAGTGTGTCTTAGAGGATCATTGTGGGAAATGGGTGAGGTACAGATTTGTTGTGTCAGGATTTACTCTCTCAATCTTGGGATTTAGATCCTGGCCACTGCTAAAAAGGACACTGGGTCTTCTGAGTTTTTCTTGAAGACCCTGCTACTGTGTGATGAGGTTTGTTCTCACAGGCTGAACTGCATCAGACACAGAACTGGAATACCGGGAAGGGCCATGGATCAGGACTGATGAGCACTGACGGAGTTCTGGAGGACTCTTAGATGGCCCCAGCCTGCTAAAGGCTGGGTGTAGGCAGCCCTCCCAAAACCTGAGCTAAAGGCAATGAAGAAACCAGAAGTGACACCTATATTTCGTGGGTTTTGTATCTTCTTCCTTTTCTGAAATAGAACTGGCAGGGTTTTCTTTCAAATCAGCTAGAAGGGGATTACCTTGTCTTCTCTCAAAACAGATAGAGAGGGAATGCCTTGGCTTCCCTCAGTCAACAATGCTGTTCTTCTTTAACCATTTCTGCCTGGTTTCCCTGCTTAACTGTGGCCTTTGTCCTCTCCTAATGAACATGTATCGATGTTACAGAAATCCGTACCACAGAGGTAGCCTGCCCTTTTTACTGTGCCTTCGAAACATCCAAGGATTGAAGCAACCCACGGAGACTGAGATTTCTTTGTGTGTATAAAACAGAGTTTCAGCAACCTGGGGTTGGGAGAGATCAGTAGGCTTTTTGGACAGGCGTTTGGGCTGTATGCAGACCTACACACCTTATTTGTGGTTATCACACAGGTTATCAGGTTCACGCCTGCTGCTGTGATTTACAGCGTCTCTTACTGGTTCTCGAAGAGTTAGTCTTCTGAAACAGGGAGAGAAGAGTAATATGGCTGAGGGCTACTTCTCATGCAGGTGGTGCAACCCACCCTGCCCAGGAGAATTGAAAGCCCCTCTGCATTGGGGTGGTTGGTGCCACACTGGCCTTGCTTCCCTCCCCAGCTCTGAGCCCGGAGCTGTCTGATGGAGCGGTGAATTTTGCTACGGTGGTGCTAAATGTTCCAGGGAACCATGAGCTGCTGGGAACACATCGCTGGCTAATTTACACACATTATTATATTCCTATTCCCATCTCATCAATAATTCCAGGCTTGGGTCATCACTTTCTCTCTTACCTCCCTCTCACTCTATTTTCCTTCTCCATAAATCATGGGCTATTTTAGTGGAGCCACTAGGGACCACAGAGGAGAAAGGTAAATGGACAAGAGCCACATAATTTCTTTTTTTCCAGTTGATTTTCAACACACATCCCCAAAACCCCATGAACTGAGCCAACATTGTGATTATTGGGAAGACAGACGATTTAAGCATTTGGATCAGTGGTTTTTTTTTTTTTCATTTTACACCTCTCCTAACACCTCCTTTTTCCTCCTTCCATTCTCCTGAGCCAAGCTGTTAACAATTAAAAGGAATTATCTTCCCTCTGGTTTTGACTTGATTTTATTTGTGTTTATAGCAGTTTAGCTAACAAGCTCCACTCAGGCAGCTGCAGGGAACAGGCCTGGTTTCCACTGGGCACTGAAAGCTCACCTTTCTCTCCAGCTTGCGGGGTTTTTTTTTAATTGATCCCTTTTGTTTTCTAAGTGACTTGTTTTTTGTGCTGGCTAAATTTGCGAGACTGACAGCCCTGGAGACTTATGACTTTTGTAGGTCCCTGGGATGGGTAGGGCAGAGGCTTGTGACTACATGAGCTCTCCCCTCTGTTTCCTCCTGGTGATTCTCCTCCAGCTCAACCTCTGCCCTTAACAAACAGAAACTTTTCTGTACTGCCTGTTTCTGCAGCGTCTGTGGGCATCCTCCTTGGGAGCAACGGGGGCCGCAGGGTTGAAAGGCATTTGCTGGGGGCAACAGCAGCCCCAGCAACTCTCATTGTCCACAGCACAAAATGCTTTGCCCAAGCAAATACTGTGTCGCAATATTTGTGATCCAATTTGTGAAATCTCTGTTTGTGCTGGCTTCAGGGAGGTTGAAGGCCTTGATTCTCATCACCTCCTTTTCTGCTTTGCATCTGTGCTAATGTTAGCCATACCCAGAGCTGTTCTTGTCCCCAATCCATCTCTGTGAACAAGCACCTGTATTAATGGAAAACTTACTTGATTTTTTTGAGCAGAATTTTCAAAGAATAAGCCTAGCTTTGCACTGTCTTTACTTGCCATCTAAAAACATCCTCCTACCCCAGGCATACAGTCACCCACGTGCAAATAGGAAGAGGTGAATTAAATCCCAGTGTTAACAGGTGTAACTCCTGCTCACTGAAGGCAGTTGGAATTGCTCGCTGTTCGCTAGGGGTGAACTTGGCCTTTTTGCCAAGCCACTAGACCAGGGTAAGTGGTTAAGTGCTTAGACAGTTCTTATCATCTAAGCTACAAGTTTCCTATCATCTAAGCTGCAGGTTGCCATATATAATATGCATAGCACATGTTTCCAGGTTGCAAAGGTCCCTGTTAAGAGTCTCTGAAGTGTGCAAGACATGCAAAGTAAAAGCAGCTACTGCATGACAGGCTGACAGCAGGATTGTCTTCTCTAATGCTTGCTTGGTGTGCTAGGAAGCATAACGAAAGCAGTGCAATGGAAGGTTTGGGTAATGTCTTCTCTTGCCATGTATCAACTCTTATACTCTAAGGAACCCTGGTCTTTGCCCTAAGGGTTTTCACTGAGAGGTAATTGTTACTGGGGACGCTTCAGCACCATTTCTCTCAGTAAAGTCAGTGACATTGCATCCATCAAAGGAGTTAAACAATTTGATGTATTTTTACATTGCTCAGCGTTGTGATATGTGCAGATATGTGCAGAACATGGTGAGTTCTCTATTTGGTCCTCTTTCTTTTGAGGACATAGATGTCCTTGCTGATTTGGAGGACTGTGTAGCCAACTGCAGGCATGAAGAAGTAGCCAGAGTATCAAGGAATGTAAATGAGTTACTGGACAAATTGTTAATAAGCTTTATGGTAAAGATATAGTGAGTCATAGGACTAACTTTTTCCTTTCTTTTCTTCTCTTGACCCCACAGGTCCTGCAAGCTCCGTGAGTGCCAATCAGTGAATTATGGGCTGGGTAGCCACCAGTGCATCATGAAGATTGACTTCATTTTTGCCCTCTTGAGGATCACGTGCTTTATGAATTCACTCTCTCCTCCATCTCACTGCCGCTTCTGTCAATATTGTCATCACTTCTAGGAAACCAGAATTTGAGGCTTGGGCTTCAGCTCCGCGTTTCCTTTCTCCTTGGAACAACCAGTGTCACCTTTGTGTTCTACCAAAACAAACTACTGTGGGTTATTTTGCCCTTCACAAAAGTACACCGGCTGGAGAAGTCACTTCATATACTGTGTACTTCTGACATAAAAGCTTCTGGATTCTAAAGGATAATTGAGATCTTTCCTTGGGGAGGAGACATTTCCTCTTGGTCACGTGCTCTTGCTATCTCACCTTTCACTTACTCCCCCTCTCTCTCTGTCACTCTGTGTGCTCTCCTCCTCTTCCTGTTGGATTTAACATTTGGTGTTGACTGCTGGGGTTCTCATCCCAGTAGTGTGGCTTTTGTTTTTCTCCTAGGGAAGAGAAGATTCTTGAAACCATGGGCTTCACTCTGCACTCCGTCTACTTCACCTTGAAGGTGAGTTTGCTGCTGGGCTCCTTGCTGGGTCTCTGTTTGGGTCTGGAGTTCATGGGCATCCCCAACCAGTGGGCCCGCTACCTCCGCTGGGATGCCAGCACTAGGAGCGAACTCAGCTTCCAGTTCAAGACCAACGTCTCTGCTGGGCTGCTCCTCTACTTTGATGACGGTGGTGTCTGTGACTTCCTCTGTCTGTCCCTTGTTGATGGGCGCATCCAGCTCCAGTTCAGTGTGGACTGTGCGGAGACTACAGTTATCACAGACAAGCAGGTCAACGACAGCAACTGGCACTTCCTGATGGTCAGCCGCAATCACCTTCGGACAGTGCTAGTGCTGGATGGTGAAGCCAAGCCGGGTGAGGTGCGTCCACAACGCCAGTATATGAATATCGTCAGTGACCTTTTTGTTGGTGGAGTCCCACTGGACATCCGTCCTGCTGCCTTGACCCTTGATGGTGTTCTGAGTGAGCCTCCGTTTCAAGGATTTATCCTGGATCTGAAATACGGCAACTCTGAGCCACAGCTCCTGGGCAGTCAAGGGGTCCGACTGGAAATGGAAGGGCTTTGTGCAGAAAACCCCTGTGAAAATGGTGGCACTTGCTTCCTTCTAGACGGTGAGCCACACTGTGACTGCTCAGCCACTGGATATGTTGGCAAGCTGTGTTCTGAAGGTAAGAGAATGCTTCCCTGCTTCCCATTCATCTTTACATAATCCAAAGAGTTAATTGGTCACTTAGCAGGGCTACAACTGAGCTCTTATCTGTGCTGGTGGCTATCAGAGGAATTAAAGATCTACCATTCTTTTTCCAGCTGGAACTAATGAAATGGAAGTAGATGGACAGCATGAGCAATTGCAAAAAGTGCCTTTCTGAAAGTATGCTGCATTTGGGGCATGGGCAGATTTTCTTCAGCAACTTTATTAATAAGGGTAGAGAACATAAATTGGTAAATACAGAAGTACCCTATCTTGGTGTTGGTAAAAGCCGCTCTCTGGGTACCAGTAAACAGGAGCTATATATATATGGCTAATAGAACTGATTGACAGGGCTTCGCAAGAGTTAGGCCATCTTTGATGTTAACTGTTGCTAGTCCGTGAAAGCCCCAAGCTCCCCCTCAATTGCTTGCATACTAATTGCTGAATGGCACCTTGGTTGGTTTATCATCCTTGATTAAATTGCTTTGGGACCTGATTAATGATCTTACTCAGTATTGCAAAGGGAAGAGGGATTTGAGTGTTTCTGTGTTGTTTCATGCTCTTTTAATATTTCAGTCCAAAAGTTTTAAGTCATGCAAGCCACATGATGGAGAGTATTTCCTTGGTCTTTAGCAGCATGATGATAATTAACTCTGTAAGTGCAAGAGACTTGAGTGAGTGGACTAGAAATCCCAGTATGAATTTGAGAATCTCATCACAGCATTTTTAATGACATTTAGGTTTAAACACTACACTTTGACGTTAAGCCAAAGATGAAACCTGGGCAAGAAGTGTCTTATCTCAGGATAAAAAAAAACCCTGAAATTTTGTCAAAATGGAAATGCTTGCAATAATATCTTATCACAACTAGCATTTGTTTACTTCTTTTGGCAATGAAAATACGTTGACTAGAATTTCATATGTAGAATGTGAGAAGTGCTGAAAATAAAGTCTCTATACAGTTGATAGGTAAGCAAAAAGCCCTAGAGAAATAATATGTAAATATAGTTCTATGTTTACAGTATAGATGGAGAAGAAAACATGTTTTTATGGGAAATGAAGGTTTGGAAAATAAACATGACATCCACATGTCCATTAATTTTAAGGTGCTATTAATGATAACAGAATATTTGGCTTTATAGCCAAATATTACAGTAACAGTACAAGACTATTAGATAGGAGGTGTGAGCCTATGAAGTGCTGAACACCAGAATTCTCCCTGGCTATTTGCTCTGCTCTGAGCAGATCCAATCCAGTAATGAGCCAGAACTATTTTCTGTGCTTGAGCCATGAGTTATGTGGAGCTGGAGAGAGTCCTGGCAGTTCAGTAGCTGGACTTCCCAGCCTGATCCTCATACGCTTAGAGGACAAACACACCTTGTGTCTAAATGCCAGTTTTGGGTGATGGAAGATTGCAAGAGCCACATAGGCATGTGGACCCTGAAGCATAAAGATATAAACCTCTTTCTACTGCTGGGCTAACGGATCTAGACTCCATGGGGAGCTGCGAAAGACATCAACAGCATATGGTTTTCAGTGAACGTCTTGAGAAAATACTGTAAGTGATCAAGGCTTTTATGTACCTGTGGGGCTATTGTGAGAGCTCTAATCAGGGCTCGGGTGGTGGAGTTTCTGCATTTCCTGGGTGGGTGGAACAATATCAAATCCGTCTTCTAACGAATCCAGGGATATTTCTGTTGAAGACATCACGGATCAAGCAGTGCTATTGTTACCTTTCGAAGCCATGCGTCACCACTGCTGTTTGTTTCCTATAGTGATTCATCAGCTTCCAGCCCAGCCTTCTATTAAGGGTGAGCAAAGAAGTTTGTCATGATGTACCTCTTCTAGTAAACATTTTTAACTCACTGTTAGCTGTGAGCTGTTCACTCACACATAAGATGCTGTGCAGAGAGCTTTTCCAATGGAACAAATGTAGAGATTGCCACAAACAGTCATTACCTTGTCCGGTTCTTCAATTTTCTTTTGTATTACTTCATGGTGTATATTTGGTTTATGTTAGAATTTAATAATCAGCCTTATTTTCTGCCTCCGTTATGCTGCAGCAGTGGTGATTTCTGTGTGTTTAATGCTGTCATCCAAAAATGTTACAGTGTCTGTGCAGATTGTGAAAAGAAGGGGAAAAACAGAAGAAAAGCTTTTTAGTAAGTGGAAACAAGCAGACAAAGAAAAGTGGCAAGGAAACAAAACAGGAACCAGTTTATGTATAGCTTCCTTTTTATCTGACTTTGAAAAATATAGCAAACTCCAAAGATGCTCTCTTTCATTTCCGTGAGTGTGGCAGAACATCCACCGATGAACAGGAGGATGTGGTAGGAACAGCAGAACTGGATGCAGGCTCTCCCTGCCTGTGGCTTGACTGGCCGTTAACCAACTTGTATTTTCTTTGTTTGCTTATTTTCCAAGAGATTGAGATGTTGTTTTTTTTTTTTTGTCTGAACTGTTCCCTTTTGTTTTGTTTCCTTATCCTGCCTCTGGATATTTGCAGATATAACATGGTTATTTTATTCCCAGTCTCGCTTTTGAAAAAGACTTGCTCTTTCAACTGGATATCAACAACTCCCTTTGGGGGAGGGATCCTTAACTCCATTACAGTATTTACTACTCTGTAGTCTGTGTGCGTATTTTCATTTGGTCATCGCAGTTGCCTCTTTTACTGGGAACTGATGGGATCCAATCAATAACAACTTCTGTTTGAACAGCTAAATGCAATATGTACCTTTTAAATAATGAGTTCTCTTGACAGTGTCCAGGCCATTACTTGCCTATTGACTGCTACCTATATCTTCAGATGGTAAACCCACAGCAAACTCATTTATTTTGTGGCCAGAGAAAATGAAAGTGGAGTTTACTGATTCTGTAATGTGACGGAATGAAGCTCCATGTACAGTATTAGGGGTTACTGTAACGCAAAGTGCAGTTCCAGTTATGGTGAACCTCAGCAGAGAACAACCATTCCATACTGAGACAAAGCTGTTAATCTTGTCCAGAATGTGCCTGCGATGCACAGGAAGATTTTTGGCACTTAAAGTGCACCCAGACAGAGTTACTAGGATTGTATATGCCGTGGTAACTACATGCCCAGATGGGGAGCTGAGCTGGTCATTGCTGGTCAATGAGAAGAACGATTTCTGTGTCTGAGTGTATACAGTGGGAGTTCATATTTTGCAAGGTTTGGCTGTTTTGAATAAAATGTGATACTATTTTTATTGCGGCTGGAGTAAACTTGTTCATTGAATCTGACAGCTCTGTAGAGTACAAAGGATGGCTGATTTGAGTAGCAATTAATTTGTACGTTTCTGAGCAATGGTGGCATTAGACATGAAAGTTGAAGTCAGAGACACCTTCCCGTCTAATGAAACTCATCAGTCTCTGTGGGATCAGGCTGCTGCCAAGAGAATGAGGTTCCAGTAGAATTTGAGCAGCACAGATACATTCACATCACCGGGGAAAAAAAACCCAACAAAACCTTCCCCACGCAAATTTGGAAAACTGTGCTGCTGTAGCAACCCAATGAGCATGTTCATATCTGCTCATTCAGGATCACGCTGTCTTCCTCAGTCGGCAAGAAATTCTCTCTTCCTCCGACATCATGGTGCAGAAAGTGATCTGGACAGTGTGAGCACAACATTGTATGTACAAGAGTATTTTGGCCCAAGACCTCACCTCTCTCCCTAAGCCCCTTCTGGACTTTGTGAGGAAAGGTGAAACGGAAGATGTGCTTAGAAATTACATTAACTCTGCTTGTAGTTGCAGAACCAAGACATTGATGTGATCACCAGCTTCACAAAGCACCATGCTGAAGCCTTTGTGTTGCCTGCAGGGGCTGTTTCGAAACGAAGCCTGAATAGGGGCCTGATTGCACCTCTTCCCTTGATTACCGAGCAAGATTTCCTGGGGATGCTGCCTGCTGAATGACAGAGGAGCCCGTTACTCTGTAATTATCACACTTTTAACTGCAGAGGGAACAGATTTTTCTATAGCCCCTCAGCTTCGTTTAAAGAGACAAGTTACTGCAGGATTTATCCTCCACCTGCCCCTTTGGAGCAGCCTAGTTTTGGCTGCATCTAAAGGGGCTGCCTGGCCTCACTTGAAATCACTGTATCTCCCTGCCAGACACCCCAAACTTTGTGACACTAAGGGCTAATTTGGCACTTTGCCATGAGTCTGATGGGTGCACTTAATTTGCATATGCATTTACATACATTTTGTAATCAGAAACAAATGAACATGACCATAATATTTGCTTCCACTTGCATATTCCTTGATAGATGAATATAAATTGGTTGTTGTTGAATTCACCAGCAATAAACAGCTGCAGACCCTCCATTTGGTCTTGCACTCTGCTGTTCTAGAGGACAAGCAGGCAGTTCAGGGACACAATTTGATGGGCCCAGATCTTCACTTACCAGTGCAAAACTCTAGAATTGATGGTCACCAAACGCTGTGGAGTAAATATTGCAAGGGGTGAATCTCCTGGTTTATGCCCCTTCTTACGCCCCAGCTCTGGCCATTGGGTGGTAAGATCTCTGCTTGTGACTTAGTTTTGCAGCAAATTGTTTTTCACCATCTCTTTTCCTTGCTCATTCATCCTGGTTTAAGTTCCTTTGGTTGTATTTAAAATAGTTATCTCTTTCCATTCTGGTTGTAATTTTTTGATGCATTGCCAGATGAGCACCAGAGAAAGATGATGTGTTAAGATATTAATTACTGTTTATAAAATGCTTTGAAACTCCAAAGTGCAGTTTAAGCACCATTTGTTATTCTTAATGATAAATATTAACACTGAGTTGGAGCTGCAGAATTTCAATTTAGATCTTACATACCTCTTCAAAGAAATGACCAAGGACCCACCTCCCTTCACTAAACGTGGACTGCCTGCAGCTCTGGACCTAGCTGGGTTTGTTTCATATCCTCTCCTGCTTTTAATGCAGGGGAGCCACAGGGAGGTTACAGGCCCCTGTGTGGAGCATGCCATTGATTCAAACAATCCAGCTGCAATACATGCTGACAGCTATATTCTTCTTGTTTCACTCTTCTGTATTATAGATGACCATGAGGCTACAATCCTTTTCTGCTTGATTGCAGATCAGCTGCAGCCCTCAGGCAACAGACAAGTTACAGCCCACAGTTAGGCAAAGTTTGCACATCTCCTCTGCTGAAGTGAAGCAAATTGTGGTTGGGTACAAAGGAGATCGCCATTGGGTGTGTGGTGGAACTGGTGAAAGAAGGAGGTGGGACTCAGAGGGGAAAAAAACAGGTTTAAAATGCTACTTTGTGAAACAGTGAGCCATAGTTCACACAGGCTGTTTACACCAGCTCTTCTGGCTGGGTTTTACCTTGCTGATAGTATAAGGCAACAGTTTTTGGTTGTCACAAAGAGTTGATTTGAGTGGGCTGAATGAGCTTCTGGAGGACTGAATCTAGCTGGAGTCTGGATACCAGCTTCCTCTATCAGCCCAGAGACCAGCCTCCTGGCTCCTGCTTTGTCCCAAAGTGCGCACAGTTACAATCTAGACTGGGATTTTTGGGCGTTACTAAATATTGATTTAAAGAAAAATAACTAATACTAGTTACGAAAATGAGCAGAGCCAGAAATTCCTCTTTCCAACTTATGATCAGGAGATAATTTGATTTCAGAAGGAAGGTTTATTTTCCTTGGGTTTTGCCCTAAAAAAAAAAAAGAAAGGAAAAGAAAAAGAAAGAGTTGATCTATTATTACTGTCCAGGCTTCTGCTGAGCTAAGCAGCCTGTCGTGGAGGTCAATCAGCAGTAAATATAGCCCCAAGCAAGACAGCACGTGCTGTAGCCTTGCTTTCATCCTTATTCAAGGATGGAGGTGTGCAGGTCATTTGCTACAGGGTAATTTTTGTTAAATTTTGGTGAAAAATGGAGGGAGATAATCCTCCCAGGTACCTTGAAGATGCTGGAAACGACGTCACAAAGCTACAGGGAAAGAAGTGAAGGAGGACCACATCTGTCCGGCAAACTCTGGCACTACTAAGAGAAGATGAGCCTCTGCACGTTGACCTCGCTGAGCACTGAGTGCTCCCAGGTGCAGGAAAAGGTGGTAATCCATGTGATGAAATGGTAGAGCGGCCACCTGTCCTGGGCCAACTTCTGATTTCACTTTACCTCTTGTTCCTTTGCTGACCCACTTTGAACTTGATAAATAGCAAATCTTCTTTCTCTCCCTATAGAAAGCAAAGCAACTGCCATGTTATTGCTGTCCAGGGACAGCAGTGTGACTTTTGGGTGTATGTGTGTGTAACTCCTTCATTGCAGACAGATTCACTGCCACTGTAAACCTGCAGAGCAAAGCATTTGCCCTTCCTCCATCTGTGAATAGGTCCAGGAGCTGACAGCTGGGTGCAAAACAGCCCAAGGACTGAGAGTGATAGGTGTGGGGATGTAGGGAGGTCTGTGGATGTCACAGAATACTCAAAACAGAACTGGTTTGTACTTGAGTATGTTTGCTCTGAAATGGGGCTGGGACCCGAGTACACTGGATTATTTTTCTGTGTTGCCGACAGCGTTGTCACTCATGCTGCTTTCAGTGGTCCAGGCCCTGTCTGCATGTACACTCGCTCACCTCATTATCCTGAGAAGAGACCAAGGTATAATGTGTAAAGAAAGTGGATTGGGGCAGCAGAACTTGGATGGTTCAGTTGTTAGAGTTTTAGCACCGAGAGACTAATTTTCATTTCTGCACAGGCTTCACTTGTCCCTGGGTTGATTTGCTGGCGGACTAAAGGACTCAAGATTGAATAAACTGACCTTTCTTCGTGTCTCAGTTTCCATATCTGAAATACGTAGCCACTGGGGCTTCCTGTACTCTAGGTATTAAGAATCCCATGTGCTTCTGCATGACAGTGGTAGGGGCATATAAATATCTCAGCAGGACAGGTAAATGATGATAATTCATGAGCATCGAGTAGGATGACCTGGTTTGATTGTCAGTTTTCCAGCTAGGTTCACTGTTAGAAATTAAGGTGTCTTTCCTTGTTAAGTGGCCATCTTTGAGGAGTGTTCCTCAGCTTTCTTTTCAACTGAAATCTCCCTGTTTACTGCTGCTTTGTGCAGTGCCACACTATGAGCACTCAGACCTTCCCAGGCTGGGCTGGAGCTGTGCTGGTGAAGCCAGAGCCCAAGCAGCTGTGTGGCCTCTTCCCTGTTGGGTGACACGGAGCAGATGCTACACTGCAGGGTGCAGATAGGAGCAATGGGAGAAGGAGAGCTCTTGACTCTTATTTTGGTACCTGTCCCCTGAATACCCTCTATCATGAACCTCAGATGCTGATCAGATGCTTTTCCTTGTCTGGTGACCCACCTCTGCCTACCTGTCGGCATTGACGCTCTCCCTGCTGTGGCTGCTGGTCCCAGCCTGCCCCTGTCACTCTCCGTGCTCAAGGCTTGCCTCGACCTTGTGCTGTCACAGAGAGCAAAGAGAGTATAAAAGGCTACGAGGGCAGAATGGCAGAGTTTGCATTTCCTCTGTTCCTGTATGAATCATTGCATAAAAAGCAGGACATCAGAGAAGGAAGCCCTTTGGGTTGGTTTTGAGTGTTTAATTAGCCCAAAGCTGGCAAGTGTTCTGTGGCTGTAAGGCACTGAAAGGGTAGGTAAAATACTTCTTTTCCTCTTAACTCTCGTCAACACACCTTTAACTGTTTATTAAATACAGCAGGTGTATTTGTAGCTGGTCTGCAGTTTGGAATGTAGGCCAAGGAGGAAAGGGGTACTTGGCACTAGGGATTTTGTTCTGAGGTGGGATCTTCCTCCTCTTACTCATGGAATTTGACCAGTAAAGTAACCTAAGTGAATGTAATGGCCTGGGTTTGACTCTGGGATTTGGCATAGACCTTCGTCAGAAAGGAAGCAGCAGTTCATTGGTAGATGTAGATATTTGAGCTATAGGTTAAAACCAGGCATCAATCTCTAATGCTGCTGGCAGGCCCCAGAGTTATCTTGCCTGCTGCATTTATTCAGAAGCCTTTCTCAGACTGTGTAGTCTCTTGGGTGGATTTTCATTTCTTCTCAGTTTGTTGCCTTAGTGCTTGAGAAAAATGACACTGTCTGAGTTTTCCAAACCTCTGGTGTGTCTCTGCAGGTATGTGTTTGATTTCCTGGTCTTTCCTGCTGCTTCCATCCTGCCAGCTTGTCTTTCAGGGCCAGAGAGCTTCTCAGTACATTTCTCCTCAAGGTAATATAGGAGAAATCCTTGGAGCTAAAGGCAGGTTTGTCCACTGAGGCTGGTCAGATGCCACAGTTGAGGCAGAGATGGCTGGCAGAGATCAGAGCAGCTTATGTTGTGATCTGTGAAATTCATAGCTGAGTGGTGTTTGCAGCTAAATTCCTTAAGCTCCTTTCTATATATGGCTGAAATATATTGCTTGTATTCCCCAAAGAATTTTTTTGAAATGGGGAAGAAGTGTATGGAATTATTCCTTCATAAATTGCTGTTAAAAAAAGAAGGGAAAAAAGAAAAAGGTGAGGGTTGTGAAGAGGAAAGAAGATTAAATTGCCTGTTTGGGACCACCTAAAGGAAAATGCTGGGAAAGTAGGCAGAATTTCCATGCTTTTTCTTCTGTCTTTTGCCCTTTCCTCTGTGGCTCCACACTGGGACACTGTGCAGTAGGAGGGAGGGGGCTGTGCAAAGGTACCACCCTGCATGATGCCTGCCAGACCTCTGGTGTAATTGGAGATCTGTGTAGGTCCTTGTTATTCACATAACTTTGACTTTTATGGTAGATAACAGGAGATCAAGGAACATAAAAAAAATATGGATTGGCTATATCACCATCATGAAGGAGTAGCATTGTTACATGTCTCAGGATATCTAGGTCTAGAGGTACATTTATATTAATGTCAAAGGTGAGGCACAACTCATAGAGGCATATCTTGCTAAAAATTTCCCAGCCCAGGTACTGGTAACTCTGTGATCACAACGGCTTGGAAGGTAGTCATGTGATAGTGGTATGGCTATAGGTTTATTATTGACTAGAAGACCCTTTGAGAAAATATTGGATGCTGCAGAAGATGGCAAAATCCTCTTTCTTCAGAGTTCCTCTAGTGGGCACTGTGCTGTTGGAGATCTGATATTTTCTTTTTCTTCATTGAAAATAAAAAATAAGCATTAGGGCTCCGATGATCAAATTGTAATTTAGGTTACCGGCTTAGCTGTCTCCTCCTAAAGTCTCTATTTTCCTTCATTAGTTAAGCTGAAATGCTCAGCTGTGTCTCAGCTGCAGCAACGAACACATCTACAACAAATTCCCAAACCTGCTGGTTTGGAATAGATATGAACCCTGTATACCTGTACACTTTGTCTCTACTTCACATCTTACACATAACCGTATCTGCAAGGCAGTCTGTTTTTTGACTGCCCTGTCTTGTGGCATGTTTGGATGAAAGACGTGTGAAGCAACATTTTGACCAGCTAAGACACATCAGAGTAAGACAGCTTGGAAATGTTTTCCTTGTGAGAAATGGTAGTTTTGTTCAAATCAAAATATTTAGAAAAAATACTGATTTTGATGACAGTCTGCAGAAAAAGCAGTGTATTTTTATTTTGTAGAATTTCTGGAGTCTGACTTTGTTTAAAATGTAATCTGTATTGCACATGCTTTCTAGCTTATTTTATAACTTACTGACATTATTGTCCCTAATACAGACTTACTACTGATGAGCTGCAATATTTCACAAAAACATTGAAATGTTTTAAGAAAGGGGCGTACGCTCCTGCACTGACTAAAAAGCTCAAGTCCTCTGTGCTATGACTGTGGGAGCAGTTTGGCCCAGAAGTGGAGGCAAAAGGAGACCCAAGCACAGAATAGACTTGACCGGAGAGGAGAAGAGATTTCCAGCTTGCAGACAGCGAGCAGAGCCTGGAGCACAGGTAGGACGATGAGTCAGATCGATGCCCTTTGAAACCTCCCAGGAGGGAAGAGTGGCGTGAAGCACTGTTATCATTTAAGTTTATTGGAAGTGACAGATCTGTAGGTACTGCTGTTTGTCAGGAGCTCCACCAAGGGAAGAGCCCAAGGAATGATCTTGGGTGGACAGGACCTGGGTGGGTTATTCCCCATTTGACTTCAGATGTGCCAGTATCATTGAACAGTGCAGTCTCTGAACAGTGACAGTGAAGGCAGCGAGACTGCATATATTAAAGAAGAACCACAGCAGCTGATTGAGAGGCTGGGATTGTCAGCAGTGTGGTCTTCAGCTTTTTAGTGTGTTGGATTGTGCCTAAGTAGTTTGCAATGCTGCTGGACCTGAGGACTGGGCAGTGGGCATTCCCAAAGATGACCATAACAAATACCTCTCTGCAAGAAACACTCTTTGAAATGCAGCCAGCTCAAGCTGAGATTTGGGCTTGATGAGCAGGGCTCTGCCTATGAGAATCACTTGGGAACTGCACTAGTATGGCGTGACAACCCTTCTTCAGCTCTGGGATCTTTTCCCTGTCAATGCCGCTGCCAGTGTGGTGACTCCCAGTTTGCCTGAGGCGAAAGATAGCTAAACCAAAGCACTAAGTAACAGATCCTCTATCTTGGGAGAACAATTGGCTGTGATTTCAGACCTCATTTGTCAATGGTGTTTAATTATAGCCCTGCTACCACTTACAGTGGAGGTCACTGCTCTGTTGTAGGTCTATTTAATGCTCCCTCTGGCCTTAAAAATCTATGAATCTATATCCCACTATTTTGGGGCATTTGTAACAGTCTCCACTGGTTTTCTTCCAGAGCTGAAATTGCTTACTCTTGGTTACTTGACAAAATGTTGTTGTTGGAATGCTGACTAAAACAATTTAAGCCACTTTTCAGGTCTGGGAATGAAACAAAATGTGGATTTAACCTGTTTTAGTTTCTAGCCTTACACTTGTCCAGTTGTTTCCTCCTTGTGAACAACTGGCTGACTGCTGCAGGGTGGGCACATCAACTGTTTGAACTTCCAGATAGAGTGTCACTAATGAGCTGAGAAAATACATCAAATGTACAGATCATTGTATAAAATGGTTTCTTGAACATCTGGTCGCATAAATAGTATTCAACTTAAAATTAACCTCACAAACAGAGTGCTCTTTCGTCAGGCAGAGCCTTCATTCGTACTGATGAAAGATGTGCTTAATTAAGAACTAAATCCAATTCTATTTAGATTTGTTGATCTTGTCAGTTTAAAAAAATACTACTTTTAAGTCTCATTTTGAAAAGTGATTCAGGCATCTTGGAGCCCTGTGACTGGTTTGGGCTTCTAAATACTAATTTTGTTCATTTTACCTTTGTATTGTATTTATTTCCATCCTTTTTGACCTCTAAAGATTTGGGCCAAAGAGCAGAGTTCTATTTGAGATTTTTTCCTTGCCTGTGTTTGCCTTTAATAATTTTAATGATCTGATACCGAACTAAAACCAAGGCCACTCAAATGTTCTTTTTTTAAAACTGAGCGAAGAAGGAAAATTAATTGCAAAAATCTTGCTTTAATGTGATGCTAAAGTTGTGAATTTCAGAATTAAATGGTAGTACCTGCTGCAATCAAAATGCCACATGGCATCCATTCAAATGTGCTTCAGGCATCCTGCACTTGAATTGTGTGCAAGGCAGGAAAATAAAAGAGCTAAAATGCTGTCAGGTTAATAATAAATTGTGCATACATGTGGCACATTTCATCAGAGTATTCCTAAGCATCTCACAACTACTGATAAATCAGTCAGCCTTCACATCACTCTACCACACAGTGAAATGCATGTTATCTCCATTTTACTGATGGCAAAACTGAGAGGCAAGCAGAATGTGAATTATTGAAGGGTATCGAGTCAGAAGCTGCCTGAGGTGGGACTGGAATCCAGAACGCTAAATCCCAAGTATTAAACAATATAGTAGTTTATCTAGTTTTATCCCTGTGTGCTAGAAAATTTGCAAATACTGTGGTTTACACTGAATGTGAAGCTAAAAATGGGGCTTTGGATTTTAGGGGTTCTTGTAAAATTTAAATTGATTGAAATTCAAAGAAAGATCTTTTTTTATTCCCTCTAGTGGAATAGATTGTCCATACCCAAGAAGTTCTGCCCTTTGTGGCTGTTGTTGCATAACTTTGTCAGCTGAAACCATCTTGAACCAGCTTGTTCCCTACCTCTCGCTAGTGTGCTGCGCTGTTTGGGCTATGCTTTATGGATTCCTCTGTTTAGTGTTGGTTTATAGCCAGTAATGAGGAAAAATAGATTTGTGGCAGTAAAAGTTTTAGCTGGTTTTGCCCATATGTGGTTTATATGCTCTTCAACATAACTTTTCAAAACAGGGAAGATCCAGTTTCTTTAAATGTTTCCAGTAGAGAGAGGTTTATGGTCTCACCAAAAATTCCAAAATGAAACACTAATTCCAAGTCTTTGAATGCTTTACTGGATATCCCCTTGGATGGTGGGTGACAGGAGAAAGTGTAGTACGGTCTTATATGGTTCCGTCCCCTCTGCATTTCTGCAAACTTGCCAAAGTGATGCTCTCATGTAACCTCTTCCTGCCTAGCATTCATTGTCAATATAAACAGTGAATTTTACTGGAAACTTTGCTCCAGAGTGGAGTTACTGCAATGAACCATTGAAGGCAGATCTCTTATGTGCTGGACTTGCAACTGAGAGATAGACCTGGCTTTAGAGAAGGTTGATCATATGTGGTGGAGACAGAAGAGTTTTTGATTGGACTTTTTTTTTTTTTTTTCGTTGGTTATTTTGAGAGAAGATCACATGGAAAATCAAATTCCTGAAAAGACCTGGGCTTTTTATCTTCGCTCTCTTTAAGCAGCTTAAAAAGAACATTTTAGAAGAGTTTGTTCTTTTGTGTTCATTGCCTAAAAGACTCTTCTTTAGATACTGAATATGATTCTAGTGTGTCCCATTTCTAGTGTTAGCCTTGAAAAGAACGTTGCCTGGAAAACAACAGGCACCCAAGTGAGCAGAAAGTTCTGCATGGAATGAAGATGGTGGCAGATGGGGCATGATGACCTCGTGCCTATTCTGGAAGCAATAACCTAAAGAGGAGACTTGAGTAGAGCCTCATTAGCCCAAATGTTCTCTCTTATTTTCTGTGGAATCATGAGATACTGCACTTGACCATAGTGTCCTCCAACAGATACTCTGTTTTCCTGCATAGCTTACAGGAGTGTGAGTACAACTCCTCTGCTCAGGGGTAGCTAATGGTTCTGACCTGGCGTTTATTACAGAAGCTGTTTAAATTAAATTATTAGAAGTTGTAAGCATTTATTGTGGATTATTTTAGTGCAGTGCAGAACATAATTTAATTGTGAAGAAGCACATCACTGGAATTCCTTCAGGTCTGTAATAAAACTCAACAGAACTAGGCCAGAAGGAAACAGATCTAAACTAACAGGCAATGCCGAGATCAGGAGTGACGTTTGTTGGTAGTGCTGTCAAAGTGGATCCCAAGATACTCACAGAAGAGAGAGTGGCCAGTCCAGACTGAGATGTATTGCTAGAGGTATTAGCTTCATGATAGATGGTTGGAGAGTGGTGCCCAGACCTGTGACTGTATGGAACTTTTCCTTAAATCTTTCTGGGAGTCTGTCGTAAGCCAAACCACACCTAAACACCAACAGTCCAGCTGTTCCTTCCTCAGAGCAGAAGTACAATGAGTTGATTTTTGTAGCTGCTTATGGCTCTGCTGCTTTTCACTGCATTTCCTTCAGCCTAATTGTCCCATCCAGGCTTCACCCTGTCTCTGTTGGGCCCATCACTCTGTTGGGAGTAGGAAGGAAACAGGTAGCACTGTGACTTTGGCAGTAATCCTTGTTTCTCTTGATCCCAACTCTAACATGGTAGATGAAGTAGGCTGATTTCAGTAAGGGGAGGTGGAGTGAGAGAGATGACACATGATGTGAGGAGAAAGCAGAGCTGTCAAGATGATCACGGCTGGTAGGGGAAGAGCCTCCCAGTTGTGACTGGCCAGGCCAGGCCAGCTTTTGCATGCTGGCACTGGGAGGCAAAGCAGTCTCTCTGCAGCAAAGCTACAGGAAGCTGGGGGTTGGGCTCTGCAACTGGAGAAAAAGAAATTGAGTCAGCAAGGGAGAACCCTTCTGTTCTTGTGCTGTGTGTTTGAGGTGGGAAGGCTGCCCAAGCATGGAAAACTGATCAGCTTTCAAGGGACCCAGTTGGAAGGTAAGTCTGTACTTTCACATTTGCATCCTAGTATTTGTCTTCAACTAAATGGAGTATCAACATCTTTTGAGGATATGTTCCATGAGCATCTGCTGGGAGAGCTCTAAAAATCCCTCCTTTTGATGTTTGATTCCTTTGCTGGAATTGGCTACCTGATGCAGGAGACACACTGCTCACACCTTCCTAGCCCTCATCAAATGTGTCCCAAGAACCTTGCCACATATAAGAACGATGCAGCAATGCATGATCTTCTTTTTTCCTACAACAGTCATCTTTTTTTTTCTTATCCCTCTGCTCTTGGCTTTGGGGACTGAAGTCTTCTGGGACTGAAGTCTTCTAGGTCTTCAGATGTCACTGTGGATCCTACTGGGTCCACGCGTTCCACATATATGAAATTAGAGGACTTGTAGGAGCTTTGAGTCTGCCTTTCATTTAATAGGATGACGTAAAGGAGATGTGACCTTCTTTCATTTCCTTCCAGGTCGTATGACAGAGAACTAGGTGGTGAAACATTGCTAACACACTCAAGCTAAACTCATTTCTGGGAAAATACTAATCTTTCTTATCTCCTAGACCATTTCCTATGAATTGCTTCTGTCTGTCTGAACTGACTCTTCCCGACCCCTTTGAGATTCAAAGCCCTGCCAGCTTAAGAGCTCTATGTTTTCCAGGGTTAATCATTATATGGGATGGACACAACAGGCATCTCTTCTGTGTGTGGGAATCTCAGAAAAGAGCAAATGCTCGATCGTCATTCTCCAAAGAATGTGTAAATTGCAAGACATGAGGTAAAAGCTCCATCTGCTGGAACAGTCTTTGAAGGCCCTGTTGGTGACAAGCTCCATCCTTCTGCTCTCAGATGAGGTGGCTCTCATTAAGGGCCTCCTATAGCAGATAGGAAAGCAAAGACTAGTGTGGAAAAGAGGGCAGTCAGAAAGCAGTCAGAGCTGATGTCACTCATGTGCTGAGGCAACAGCACCAAGGATGTCTTGATCATCATTGGTACTGGAGCCAGATGGTGTATTTCTAAGGTCCTGCCTCAAACCTTGTCAGGAATAGCTCAAGTTCGCCAGTATCCAGCAAACCAACAATAATCTGTATGTCATGAGACTGCACACAGCTGAGTGATCTGGAGCTGGTAATAAGGTGGTCTGCATTTGAGACAATGGCAAATTTCCCTACTGGTGTGGAAAAAGACTGTGAAGAGTAAGATCTAGTGACAAAACAGTACTAACGCTGACAGCCAAAGGACCTGTTATGTCCTTGTCATCTGGTGAAGTAGTATCATGCAACCTGGGGTATATTAAGGTGCTGTTAAGTGCTCAGAAGCTGTTGTTAAGAGTTTTGGATACTCTGGAGATCAAGATATCAAGTATAGCTTACAGGATGTGAGATGGTACAACCCAAATTACTATAATAGTAATAAAACCTCCTTGACCATGCCAGGGCTCTTTGCTAGCTTCAGTTGAGTAATACCCAGTGCAAAACAGGTGGAGAAGGGATTCCAGTTCCTCCTGTGGGACTGAATATGTCTATAGTTATTACTTCTGGCAACATCTGATTTCTTTATATGAGCGTTATGCATTTCCTGAAGGAGGTCCTGATAAAGAACAGTCAAAACTAGATGTGACTCTGAAGAACTACTGAAAGCTGGCAGCTTGGCATTTACCATATTTTTAACAGAGAGATGTGTTTAGATGTTATTAAAGAGGGGATTGGCCAAGGTGGTCTTGCAGTTGACACTGGACATCCCAAACACTGTGGTTATGTCTACCATGATGGCAAGGTAATACCATGGAATATTAGACATCAGAAGTTCAAACAGGTTCAGACGAACCCTGACTGTTTTCACTTGAGACTTTATAGCTGCAATACAGGGTAGGACTGCATGTTCTGAAATACTGGAAGGCCCAACTGGTGCTTTCTAGGGTTTTGCATTTTGTCATTTAATTACAATTCTCAGATCGATAGATTTTACTTTCTTAGCAACCTGAATATCATGCCAAGAAGCTTAGAGAGATATTGGAGGATAATAGTGGTCTTCTTTCCTAATAATAGAGCCCCCCCCCCATTATATACCTGAAAATTTGCAATGGTGATTAGGAGCACTTTCAGAGTTTAGTGTATAAATCTTTGGAGACAACCTCATCCTCTTTTGTAAATCATGGTATGGCTGTAGCTATCTAACTAGCTTAATCTTTTATATTTTCTTCCCCATTCTTTTTCAGGGTGTCACTCATAAGAAAGCTTGCCCCCAGTAGAAGTGGGTGTTGCTTTCTCTGGGAGTCATCAAGAGATTATGTAGGAGTGAAGAAGCAGCTTTTGCTTGTGTTACATTACACCAAATAATAAGGGAGGTTGTTTGCCTGTTCTAGGACTGAAGGAATCTAGCAGATGCATACATATTGTCTTCTGTTGGGAGTTTAGGATAGTGAAGTGGACCTTCATCCTCTGACATCTCCAAGCCCATGACTGGCTCACAGTTCTTGCATACCATCACCCAGTCTGTAGCACACACCTTGCAGTGGTGCTGTTAACCTCAGTGTTTTTAATGCCAGGCCCGATTTTTTTCCTGACTCTTTGTGTTATTGTGGAAGGTTGATCAAGCATTCAGCATTTGGCGTAGAAGAATGTTAGACTTCCTCCAGCAGATAGAAGCTACAACAGTTAATCTTTCACCCATAACAAGCAGTTAAGTTCATGAACATTATGACTGCTAGGCAATATCCTCCTCTTGGATAGTTTATTTTTCTCTAGTCATCTACAAGTGGGGACTAAACTGTATTACACTGGTAAGAAGGAATCATGCCTCTCAGATGGTGGTGCGCAGAACTGATACTATTTGTTAGGCTTCACCTCTGGCCTTCTGGAGCATGGCCGAGGTCAATGTATTCTGTCTATGCACCATAAAACAAGAGGTCACATGTTTCCACCTCACCTTTTTATGGCTAATCCTGGAGAAAAAGAGTGCTCCTTACTGTCCTCCCCACAGTGACAATGCTCATGACCATTCTAGGACAATATTACTCTAAGGCACAGATACCCACTTGAGGTATCTGTAGCGGTGAATAATGTGCTTTCGGAAGGAGGTGAAGCTGCGGTAATGTCCTGGAATAGAAAGTCGTCAGGGCAGTCTGCATAGTGTTTCTGCTTGTTTCACAGAGTTCTGTTGTGGCACGGCTGATAAGCAGTATGTCCATATAATGTTATGTTATATAAACAGCCAGGGAGATGTGCTCAATTGTTCTCTCAGTGGAAATCATCAGATCTGGATCTAGTGTTATTAACCTGTTACTCTACGCCTTTAAGCCAGCAAGATTCCTCACCGGACTTTTGATATCCAGCAACTGGTGGCTGCTGAAAAAGTCCTTATAAATGTTCTTCTATACATTCTGTTAGTACAGGACAGCTTGACATATGCTGCTGGTCCTAACGCCTCCCTTTTCCATGCTTTCGGTGCATGAACGCTTAGAGCTGGATCCTGGCTGGTGAGGAATAACAGTTCCTGGAGAAGAGGTTTTTTATTCATGCAACAAGCACCTGTTGGAAATTTTCTTTTTCTGTCCTGACATTATGGCACAGCTCAGCTGCAAAGAGATTGCATTTAGAAATAAGAAACTAAATTGTGTTCTTTCTGTGCTTAAGACCCAGGTGAGGTATCAATTAGTGCTAGTGTTTGACTGTGTTTGGCAGTCGTCTTGGTGGTGGGATTGTGCTTTCTCAGTTTATACAGGGCTCAATGCGCTTGTGTACTGTTGGAAGCCAATTATTATGATGGTGGCTTTTCTGGATTCAGAAACCAGCCAGGGTATGAACTGAATGCTCCACTCATCTGCTTTCACTTAGGTCAGGGAAGGACTGCTAGCTGGGAATAACTTTGAATCTTTATTGACATACAGTGGATTTGAACTGATGGCTTGGAGGTGAAAAGCTTCGTACTGCTCAGCAGTGTCTTTTGTATAATAGATGTGAGAAAATGAGTATGGAAGCTATTTATTGCATGCACTCCTTTTCACAGATTTAAGAAAGAATAGAGCTTTTGAAATGTTTTTTCAAAACCAAAAAGATGTACAGCTCTTTTCCCTACATCTTTTCTGGCTGTTTTCTGTTGTTCTGGCTATGACCTAATGTGTATTACGTTAAGACATTAATCAAAAGCATTTTGGACTGTGCATAGGAAAAAAACCCAACCCTAAAATTCTTCTGCATGCAAAGTGCTGTTAATTTTAGGGGTCTGATCCTAGTCCATTCAATGAAGAGAGACATCTGCTGAATTCAGTGGGTATGAGGTCCTGCCCTGCCCTGTGATTATGCACTTGGGTCTGCATCTGCATGGATCCCGCTGCAGGCAGGAGGTCTACATTTAGACATTCACACAAGAAAATTTAGTGTTTTGAAAGATGCAGAATGCAGCTGTTTCCCATCATTATGTTTCACATTTACTTAAGTCAGCAGTTACTCTTTTCCAACCAGCGCCTTTCAACAATAAACAAGGCAAATGCTTCCAATAGAACCTCTTGATGACTTCTATTTAATTTAAATATATATATTGCAGCAGCAAATACAGCAATAACATGGAATATAAAACTCACTAACACATACTCTAAAAATGATATGTAGGTTTAGGAGGGAGAGAAAAAGAAGATGCATTTCTTCTGATTACTCATGCTGTATTTAGGGTGATTATTGTAAGTTGGAGGAGCATGCACTATATATTCTTATGTGTAATAAATAGAGTTCTCACTTTACAGGCACGCTGGAACTCCATCCTAATTGGAATTGGAGTGAATGAATCAATAATTAGTTGATACTTACTTATACCAAACCCAGGGGCATGTTAAGTGCATTATAGATACCAAGTACATTTCAAGATCATGGTCGTTATTTTCAAATCAGTCTGCAATTCAGGGAGATGGGTGTTTAGAACAGAAGACTGTGAGTGCTTCCTTGGCCAGAGAGACCTACTGAAGCACAAATCTTAGTATCTGATGGCGCCAGGTGGTTACCAGCACTGTGGCAGCCTTTTCCGAGGAATCTTTCCCTTAGAGCTGTTCTGTACTGGGGTGTGTGTGGGTGCGAAAGAGACTGAAAGATAGTGTGCAGGCTCAACAGCAAATGGTGTAAGAAAATAGACAATTTAATAAGAGATAATAAAAAGAGGAATATAGCTAGCAAGTAAATCTTGTATCACTTCAGAGGATGAGAACCCTGCTTTCATGAATGCATCAGATAGACCTTGGATGGATTTTCCTCCTCCTTCCCATGCTGTAATGGCTTTTATTTTGTATGGCAAACAGAATCATCTATCTTCTCCTGAGGAATTGTGAGGTTACCTCTGTCATTAACACCCACCAGCACACAGCAGAGGCCAGCACAGGGCACTCCAACAGGTTCCCATGCAGTCTCTACACCTGCTAATGTATGAGCTTCCCAAGCTCTAAGTACAAGGCCCAACAGAGCAGACATGGCCTGGTTGAGTTCACTGACTCCTCGAATATAGTGTCTTCCGTAAGGCTCCCAATATAGAATTTAGTTACAAATGAATCTAATCTGAATCTTGTAATAAACCTAGATTTCATTTCATATTAGCTATAATCAGTGCTAAGAAATAAAGTGGGAGTTTTATTTCCCCGACCCCCTCTTTTTTTTCAAGAAGAGATGTATAACCTCAGGAATCTTAGCGAGGCATGTAACGTTGTATGAGTTGGATTCAGTGGTGACATGCTAATAATTCTACTTAGACCTTTCAACAAAGAGGTACCTTGATAGTGAAGATACACTATCTGGGCTACTGAGAGGAGCCTGCTAGAGGTCCCTTTTAATGTGGAAATGTCACCTCTTGATTTCTATGGGACGTTTGTGTGCCTTGCAGATGGATGGACTATGCCATTTCTGTCTTCGGATGCTGCGATGCAGCACAAGGAGTGCTGGCATATGGCACTAGTAGGTGCCAGGCGTAACCGGGCAGAGGAGCGTTCCTTGCCCTCCAACACTGCACAAGCTGCTGCTCCTTCAGAGCTCAGGTGGTGGCCTCTGAGGCCGGTGGTACAGGATGTCCTCCCTGCTGTGGCCTGGCGCCCAGGCCTGCTGTAAGCAGGGAAGGGCTCAGATAGCACAGAGCTCAACCAGCATCTCTCATCCTGCCTCAGGTAAGCAGCAGAAATGAGGATGGGGAGTTTTCCTCCTTGCAGGTTTCCCCCTTGTTCTGCAGCTTCTGTTCCTTTCTAGAGCAGACTGGGTAGGAGTAAGCAATGCCAACAGTGAGAGTCAGGTGGGTTTGGAGAAGGTCCCCCTTCCTCTGCCTCCACCCTTGCCTGACTAGGCTAGTCACAGCCTTCTGTAGCTCCAGCTCTGCTTCTGCAGATTGCTCTGAGGGGAATATTAGCATCCTCTAATAACTCTGTCAGACTTATCAAGGGATTTGTTTTATTAATTCCAAGACTGGGTACAGCAAATAGATTATAGCTTGGGCCACTTCATAGGCTTAAGGAGCCCTTTCTGTGCTTACTTATCACTTTTTTTCCAAATCTCCTTGTGTTAACTCCTTTTTCTCTTCTTTGTGTTACTATTTATTGAATATCCTCAGTGCTGTATATGTCACAGGGAGTATGCCCAAAGTTCATTCCTGTCCATCATTTTTTGTATGATAAGAGAGGAATGGAGGCAGCACAATTTGCAATGGATTTGGGGGTAGTAAATGCCTTTGGTAGCTGTCATGGTGATGGTCTGAGAACAAGACAAAGCTGAAAATACTCAGCATGGGTGCAGGTTCTTGCTCAATAGGAGGAGAGGTACGCACTTTCTGTGGCATATGGTGGGTAATGCCTGGGTTTCCAATCTCTGTGTCAGTCTTGCAGGTGATGTAGACAAAGGTGAAACACCATGGGCCCGATTTCCGTACTTTTTGCAGATACCAGAGTTTCTGCAATGAACCTAGTTTTAGCTTCTTGGGTCACATGGCTAGTTCACTTTACTGTAAGCCACAAGACTTCTCAAAAATAGGTTAATTTCTGTGGTGGTCAGCATGGGAAAGTCCACTCTTGTGCATTATCATCAGCAAGCTCCCTGTTGTCTTTATGGGCAAAATAGAAGGCTAACCTTCTAGCATTGTTGCTTTTGCTGGATCTGAGACATCTGAGAAGAAGTATCTATGTTGTTGAATCCAGGGAAGGCATTCCTGGTGGGAAGGGTATTTCATTTAGGGAGATCCATCCAGTTGCCATCCCTTCCTGATGCCCAAATCAATTAAAATGGGGAGGCTGTTGGAGAGAAACTGGCTTCTGTATCAGTAAGATCTGTTGTGTGAGTCACCTCCAGCTTATAAGAGCATTTCTTGTTATGATATGATGCAGCCACTGAAGTGTCACATTGGTTGATTTAGTCCTTGTTAAAGTCAAGAGAAAATTTAGCTTGTAATGGGAATGTCCGACTACAAATGTAGTTACATGGGAATGTAACTCTCTTGCAAGAAGTTTTTGAAAGGCTTTGCAACACATGAGGCTCTCTCACTTTAAAGGGAAATCTGAACGAGGAGAGGAGTTTCCAGCTGTAAGTGTTTGCATGGAAGCATGTACAGAGATGTCTAGGTAATATTATAGAAGCGTGGAAAACCAGGCAGAAATACAAGTAATATATACTTTTAGAAGGTCATAGGTTCTTGTTTCATCCAAGCTGGGAGGGAAAGAGAAATCATCTTCCTCTTTTTACCACTGAAGATGACCTATGAAAATGCAAAACCAACTTTCTGTGTAATCCTGCCACTGCTCCTAATATATGAATGGTTTATAAATAGTGGTCCCAAATATTGTAGCTAAAGGCAGGGAAGTCATTTAGTCCCTTTATTTTTTCTTTGAGTGACTACTTAGGTGGAAAAAACTTTAGCACTTCTAGTACATAACACAATGAACCATATGGTGGCTTTTGCTGTTTGGATGGAACACTGAATGACAAATCGTGGCGTTTGTGGAGGGGACTGTGTACTGAACATGTGTAAAATGGGCACACACTGTCAGAGTGTCCATGTTTTTCTATGACATGCTTCCTTTATCCTCTGGCTTCTATTCCTCCTTCACAGGAGCTATAGCTTGCTCTTGGCCAAGTGTTGCAAGTGAATTCTAGGGCAGGGGTGTGTGTGATACTGCTAAAGAGGAAGAGGTGGTCTGGGTACCAGACCAGAGAAAGAGAGGCTCTGCACCAAGCCCTGGTGAGGAACAAGAATCTCCAGAGAGGCAGAGTGCTCTTAGGCTGATGTGTTCAAACACAGTCTGTATTTCTTATTCATAAACTTGTCAGCCTGTGTTTCTGACAAGTATAATAGCTTTGTTCTCATTGGATTTTTGGCCAGATTGAGCTGTACTGTATGCCGCTAGGGGAGGGATACGCTTCTGATGGGTTTAGACCTGTGCTAAAATATACTAGTTACACAAACGGCCTGGTGCAACTAACCCAAGGATAAGATTCAAAACTGTCCCCACTGTAGATAACTTAGATGTCTTTGCACTATAGACACAGAATGGCTGCCATATGCAGAAGGTCTTGATGGACCAGCACTCTTCAGTTTAGAAAAGTGTCTAAAGCAGGAGGTGAGGTGGATAGTGATAATCAAGAGTGCTGTGGTGATGCTAAATAGAGAATGTTTATTCATAATCCTTTATAAAGCAACAGGAAGGGGATGCCCAGTGCGATAGATGCAGCTGCATGCTTTAAATGAACAAACAAAAATAGTGTTTCACACCACATCAATGCTAGTTCCAGAAGAGACCAGACAAATTAAAGAAGGGAAGAGTCCATCGAGGCTGTTGAACTTTTTTGATCATAATGCAACCTCCACTGGTCTCTCTTTTCTGGAAGGTGTTAATAAGGGTACTGTGAATTTTCTCAGTACCTTTGACTCTTCCCTTGTGCTTGGCTTCTGTCAGAGGCTTGGCCTTGGGGTCTGCCCTGCTCCGTTACCGCAGCTCTTCGTTTGTGATGCCTGGCAGCTGTTACTGATGGGGTTCTCTGGGGAGAGTGTGTTTTGAATTAGAATAATAAAAACGTAGAAAATGATATTGGAAAAGATCTCAAGGGCCAGCTAGTCTTTCCAGGACAAGACCAGGTGCATCTGAAAAATTAATGAGAAATACTTGTCTAGTCTTTTCTTAATAGTCCCCAATGCTGGTGGCTAACTCCCAGTAGCCAAGCTATTCCAGAGCCTCCCTACCCTGTTGCTACCAAATTTTTCTAACATTAAACCAAAACTTCCCCTTCTGCGTCATATGTTTCTTCTCAGTCTACCTATGGTGAATTCAGAGGACACTCTGTATTTTTTCGCTTGCACCTCCCCTGTGGAAGTTATGCAGTTGTAGTTGTGTATCTTCATGTGCTCCACAAGGCTGTGAACACAACTGGTTGAATTGAGGTGTAGGGCGTTGCGGTGCAAAATAACAAGGAGCAAATCCGGTATTTCCTCCAGTGCCCAGGCACCTGGGAAGAAATAGAAAGAAGCTTCATCCTGGAGTGCTCAGGTAATTTATCTTGGTAGTTTAAGTGAAGATCAACAGATTGTTTGGAGGACACTGAGTAATTAAATTCAGGTTGGATTTTTGCTAGTAATAGGCTACAGAACTATTGACTTTTCCCTCAGCTATGTTAGCCAGGGCCCCGAGGAATGTGCGTGACCATATTTGTTGGCTTGTGTGGGAGAGGATGGTAAGTTCACTAAAAGCTGTGCAAGCCGCTTTAGCTAAGAATAGTAATGATAAAGGGTTAATTAGAGGGATTATTATGAATTAATTTATCTAAATTTTTTTTATTTGTTTTTTTTTTCCCCCTACTCTTACAGGAGTTAAGCAACTCTATACATTAGTTTCTGAAAGCAGCAGACATATTTAACACATCTATACCACATTGGTATGAAGGCACAATAGCATGGCCAGGCAATTGTAGCAAACCCATGGCTGCTTCCAAATGGTCTCCTCAGATAGCCATAGTGCGTTCCCTGCCTGAGTATCTGGGTTGCCTGAGAGGAGAAAGCTTGGCCCCTTGAGACAAAGGGTCTGTTTTCTTTTGTAGATATAGGATCCACTCAAACTTCATATGCTTTAGAGGGTGACATACTCAGGCATGTGTCAGTCAGCCTCATGTTTGACCCTGTGGAGAGGGCAGGATGCCCATGACATGAATAAACATGGTATGGAGAAGAGCATTGGAGGCATCAAGTCTCTGTTAATCATTCAGATAAGATTTGAAATCAAATCTCTTCACTTCATTTAAATCAGAAGTGCTTTTAAATCACATGGCACTTTTAGTAGAATCAGCCAAGTTTCATTCTGCCTCTTCAAGTAGTTCTTGTTGTTCTAACTCTGACATGCTAAACTGCTGTATGGCGTTCCTATAAGCTGTTAAACATCTGTCTCTTTCACTTCAGAGCTGGCTGTGTTTCAGTACTGGATGAATGATTCCTATATTCACAGCTAATAAGGGCTTTGGGATCCCAAGTATTAGCTGTGCAAAGGCACAGTACCACAAATGTCTGCAATTCTATGCAACATATCAAGTGAGTACTATTCCTGAGAGACTGAAGCCTAAGAGATCCCGTAGGACAAAGGACACAGAGAAATGTAATTGATTGTAATGAACTTGTTTGTGTGTGTGTCACCACTTGTCTCTACTGAATAAAATCAGAAGTGTTCAACACTCCATTAACACAAATTACAGGGTCCTATTCTTCTGGAGTGAGACAATAAAGCCTACACCTGCTAGTCCTATGAAGTTCTTCATGATCCCAGTGTGCAGCTCAGTGACAGACATCGCAGGCTCAAGTGGTCTTGGATTTGTTTCAGTATCCTAAATGTTTAGGAAATTGAATAGAATTGGTCAAATGTACTTCTGTGGCAATTCCATTGGAATCAGTGGAAAGATACCAGGGATGGAGCCTACTACCAGAGATGTTAACTTAAAAGATGTTAAATAAATATGAGGGATGAAATCGTGACACTGTCAAAGTAACTGTCTAGTCTTTTATGAATTTAATGGAACCAATATTTTAACCGAGTTAACCATAAATACAACAATTTTCAAGGTGCCTATCTCCTGTGTGAGCATGGGCACTACAGGGATGTTGGGCTAATGCTTGGAATTGATCTTGTTACAGAGCCCATCTTTACCCAAGCAAATTGTTGTTAGAAGCTGTTTATACAAGGTGAATGCCATTTCTTTTTATGTCACTGTAACCCTCCAGGGTGACTTTGAACCATTGTGTCCTGAAGAGAAAGACAAGGAATCTGTACAGTTTTGCACCAACAATAGTGGTCCCCAACAGCTTGCTGCAGGAGGTGTAGTATGACCATACCTTTACCTGGACAGACCAGGTTAGGATGGGATGAGAGCACTTGCCAAATCAGCATCTGGAATTAACACATGTAGTATGAAATTAATGAAGACATTGCTTATGGCAATTTGAGGGGTTTCCAGCTCAGCCAAAATGCAACTCTTCATCCTATTGTTAAAATGTTGCATCAGAGCTCAATTAAGAGGAAATCACCTGGTTCTGAGTCACCAGCATCTCTTACTACCACCACAGGCGTTCAGGCTGGCTCATCACATATCTTTTGAATAATTTCACAGGCTCTCATAAATGCATTGAACTATGGTCTCTGAATTGTTTTCATATATCAGAAAGTTAAAGTAAGTGACTGAGAGTTCCCAACCAGCCATGCTTCTGCCAGTGAAATTTTACCTATATCCGTTTTCTGGATTTGCAGCACGAGAGCCAAATCTGCTTTAGAAAAGCTTTTTTAGGTGTTGGTAACTGAATGAGGTCATTTTCCTGTCTAAAGGCAGAATCTCCTCTTATTTGGGAGTGGGTCTCCTATGACAAAAAGATGCCTCTGTTACGACTTTTGCTGTCCTCCTCTCCCCAGTTTCTGCCTGCTCCCCAGTCCTCTCCACACACTGGTGTTTAGGGAGAGGGTAAGCAGAGAGCCCTGGAGGGGATGCTGGAGAGCTTGAGGGACTCGTAGTAAAAGACAGTGCTGTTCTCTTCTGCGTGCTTGTTTCCACTTAGCCTGACAGCTGCTTTGTGGTGTGTGAATTCAGTCAGTGGCTCTCAGTTTAGCTGGCAGAAGACTGCTGTCCACAACCCATCAAAGGGTAAGACAAGATTGAATGGACCATGGAGGTGGGAATGAGAACAGGTTTCTTCAGGTCTAGGTGACGTGTACCAGTAGGGCGAGTGTGCATAGAAAGTCTGTGCTGTCCTTGTCTTCCAGATGGAGACAGAGGTACATTCTCATGACACCTTCCCTTATTGCTCAATTTTGTAAAATTCTTAGAATTAAAAATACCTCAGAAGTTTCATCTACAGGCATGGGACTGATCTGAGCTATAATAATGTTTGCTTTGTTCCTCCCGCTCCCCTTCATCTTCCTCCTTCTCCTTCCACCCCACCCGCATGGCTGGGTCTGCATCAGACAAAGGCAGCAGCCCTGCTGATCCCTCTTTCAACCCAGCTATTAGCATCAAAGAACAAAAGCAAACAGCACCGGCTTGCAGCTCAGCCCTTTACAAAGGCGCAATAAATGGACTCTTGTGTGTAGGATAAAGCAAACTCTGCCTTTTCTTTGGTTAGGAGGCAGACCTTTCTGTGTTTGAAGTGCTCTGAGCTGGAGAAAGTGGAGAAACCTCCATCTGCATGGTAGTAAGTCTCGTGGTCACTGGGCTTTTTGTTAGCCGTGGGTTCTGCATGCTCCTTGTTTAATTGGAGAACACTGTACCTGTGGCAGGTGGGAGATCCCTGTGGGGGGAAGAATGTAGTGCAGATGGAAGAGGAAGAAAGTGGGGGCATGTTTTAACCAGCCCTTTTAAAAAGAAACCTGGAAAACTTGAAGAGAATTTGAGAGAATGTCTCAGATGACAGGGGCTGAACGAGGATGAACTCAGCGCCCAAAACCTGGTCACTCTGCCTGTTTGCCATCTCTATCTTCTACTTTTCTTGAGGCATTAGATTTCTGCTAATTGTGGAGCCACCAGCCATAAGGTACTGCCTCAGGGGTTTCTTATTTAGGTTCCCTTTTGTCAATATATGCAACCACAGTTTCAGTTGTGCACCATGGTTGTATTTATTGTAGGGTCTTTTTTGTGAGGACTGGCTGCCTATACGCCATTTTTGTCTTTGCAAAGAAAGCAGTGCTTCCTCATGTGTGTTTTAAAATAAAAACCAAGTACTTTCACCTTTTGAAAATCAGCATTTGCCAGCAGATACCACATGGGGGGGTGTCTGCAATACAAGAAACTCCCGTTGTATTTAGTATGGGAAGTAACACTGATGACCTGGGCTTCCACATAGGTAAATACTACAAAAGTGTCAGAGAGGTGCAAACAGCGACTTTCCTGATGCAACTAGCATATACAGAAGTTGCGTCGGGTGGAGACATTCCAAAAAAAAGACAGCAAAAAGAAAGCTAAGAGTTAAACCAGTCAGGGTTGGAGATGCCTGCTCCTAGGGACCTAGAAACAAAAAATATGGGGAAATGGAAATCTCCATGCTGTCTGCCCCCTGTTACTTTCCATTGAGAAACTACATTTTAAAGATGCCTGTGTAGCTCTTAATACTTCATTGTTCTTCTTTTTTTAACAGCTTCATGACCTGTTTAATTCACGCACGGTTAAATAAGTATTATCTCAAGCAGTGTATCAGTTACAGCCCACTGCCTCGCCTCTTATTTGCTTAATGTGTTTATCCCTTGCTCACCCTTGGTTAGCTTTTTTCCTTTGCCCTTTCTATCTGCTGATCCTTTTTATTCCCTAAACAGCCCACAAATTTCCTCCTGTAGCACAGGCACCCTGGTGAGGCTGCCTGCTCTTCCCAGGCACCTGAGGTGGCCTGGGCTGAAGCTGTGCCTTCTCCTTTGTTAGGTGTGTAGGGAGGCTGAGAGGACAGCATGGATATCTAGAGCTTTGTACCTGCTTAGAATAGGCTTTGGGACAGCTGCTGGATTAGCAGAAAAATTTGCAGTACCGTATGATGCTCTCTTCCTCCTCTTCTGAAATATGCAATTGTCGATTGTCTTCTCTGACTGCCACTGATTTTCCCAAGCAACACCTCAGCTCAGATCCTAGCTGTGCACTTGTAAATTCTTTGGCATTGTGCTCACATTCCGCAGTAGTGGTTGCAGCTCTGCCCCTTCCTTCTGCCCCTTCTGCTCTCACCTCCTTTTGCCTTCCATCTTCAGTGCATGCATTGCGGCCTGACGCTTGTTTTCTTTTCCTACCTGAAAAGAATTACTTTCAGGCAAATGTTCAGTGCTAAGTGTCCTTCCAGGCTCACGTGGCAAGACACCAGTTCTTAGATACAACTATGTGTTAAAAGAGGAAAGGCAACAAATAACGCTCATCAGATCTGACATATATGTGTAGTAGAAGCTACGGAAATTAAATGAGTTGATGTAACAGTCCCTCCCTTCTTTGTGCATTGTTTTATTTGGGTTATTACCTCCTTAGGGAAGGATGGCTTGATGTATGTGTTGTGTACCACAGGGACTTTTCCTCAAATGATCCTGGAGCCATTACAAAGTGATAAACAAAAGTCAACAGAAAGTGATAAACAAAAAGCAACATGCACAGGAATCACTCACGCACCACTGAAATGCAAGTGTCTTGGGAAGGCAAGTGGCACTGGTTTCGCAGCAGCACAGATGGTTTGCATGGGAAGGGGGAATGCTACTGGAAATTGGAGGAGATATTTGGGAAAGAATACATTCTTAGACCTTGGTTTATAGCCAAAGCACCCAGCATGTCATGCTCCTAGGCTTGTGGCAGAAGTGGTTTGGGACCTCTAGTAGTCCAAATCATTAATATGTTGCTTTGAAGTCTTATTTGAAAGGTGGTACCTGCAGCAGCACAACTCCTGGGCAAGGTACAGTCCTCCGGAGAATGTTACCTCTGGATCTGGTCCCATTGTTTCCTCAAGCAAGTTCACTTTCTTTCTTTGAAGGGCTGCCTTGGAAGGAAAATACTAATCTGGTCTAATCCCATGAGATTTCAGGGGTTCCTCCCTCATGGTGTTGTGACAAGTCTAGCTGTTCAGATCAAGACTAAACCTGGGATACTAATGAAGTTATGAGAGGCATTTTTTTTTTATTTAAAGTACATTCTCTGGGATTGGTGGGCTCTGCCCAAAACAGACACAACTTTCAAAGACATGCCTTCTCTGCAATCGATACTATCATTTACATAGTCTTGCTCCTTCAGTTTTAAAGGACTAATTTATTCTGGGATTTATATGATTGATTCTGAAAAGAGCTCTTATGTCGCAAAAAGAAAAAATACTGAATGCCATTTGGTCTGAATTCAGCATCTTATGAAAAGACAACATGTGGGACGTGCAAGCCTCTGACACTCCTTCTCCCCCACCCCTGCTGCTGTCTGCAATGAAGGATGTTGTTTTGGGAATGATGGGCAGGAGGAATGAAAAGGAATAGGCTCTCTTCTCGACTTTGGGATTCTGTTGAGTGTCTAGCACCTGGTCATAAATTCACATGGCCCCTCATAAAAGGGGAGCAGGTTATTTTCTTTTTTCTGAAAACTTGCTTGAATTTATGTGCAATAGAAACCTACTGCAGGCAGGTTGTTTTTTGTTTCTTTCTTTTGCATTTGTGTGTGAAAAACAGTAGAATATTTTAACCAATATTCTTACAGGAACTGACGTGGCTTGGTTCTATCTGATTCCAGGAACTCTCTCCGGACAGATATGATGGTGGATTCACTTTTACATGCACAGCGGAGAGGGAGACAGTGCCTCCTCCCTTGCATGGCTGGATGCTTGGCTGCAGATGGGTGGCCTTCAAACAAACCTAATTACTTCTGGTTTTGCATGAAATTGATTTCCATGCAAGGATGCTGAGTTGCTGTGTGCATCTCTAATGGCTTTTCTCTCTTCTCTCTCTCTCTCTCTTTTCCTTTTCTCCCTTCTGCTTGCCGTGAAAACACCTCGACAGATGTCAGTCATATTCCAGGTAAGTGTTACTTTTGCTGAGCTGAAAGGCTGCTCTTTAAGGAGTGGTGATGGGCAGTTACCAACGGCAGGAATCTCATCCTGCTTCCCGAGAGTGTACAGAACAAAACTTCATACTGGACATCACAGGGTCTGGATTGCAAAGTCTTTGCTAAAAGATGGGCTTCGTGGTAGCAAAGGTCACAAACTTCCCTCATCAGAGATGACATTGCGCTGGTCAGTTAAAGGGATGTTTTCTGAAGGAAAATTACATTGGAAAATT
Source organism: Limnodromus scolopaceus (assembly GCA_028565335.1). Classification (NCBI taxonomy): domain Eukaryota; kingdom Metazoa; phylum Chordata; class Aves; order Charadriiformes; family Scolopacidae; genus Limnodromus; species Limnodromus scolopaceus. The sequence continues at coordinate 42,474,200 of JAOXNO010000041.1, forward strand.
GTTGCTTGTATTGCTAATTACCTGGCATTGAACATTGCATTATATACAGTTTATTTCTGGTACATCTGGGTGTAGTCTGGCATGCAAATCTAGCTCAGTCATTCTCCTGCTCCTGCTGCAGTCTACACTATTTGCTAGTCCCACTGATAACCTGTTGAGTTTCATTTCCACTAACAAAGGGGTTTATTGTTGTTGTTTCATTTTAGGTTTTAAAAGCCAGTGAATGTCTTTTTGGCTGAATGTGAATGTGTGATCTTATTCAGGCATCAAAACTTTAATTCCTGCCAGGGCACAAATGATTCATTTAAAAGGAAAAAAAGAATGTGTGTTTTATGTCCTTGTTTATTTTGAGTTCTTCCACAAGGAAGTATTTTACCACAGAGAACTCCAAGCCTCCTTCCCCAGATTGCTCTCTTATTGCCAGAAGGATCTGCGTTCTCCAACTTCAGCTACAAGGGTTAATCAAACTAAACCACCTTACACTGCAGTCCACATTCTGTTGCCACTGAAGCTGAAGAAATTAATTTTTGCCTCATGACCTCATGGTCAGGCAGCTCCACCTGGTTTATCATTATGTGAAATGGAAATGAGAGGCCAGGGAAGCAGCTGGCATTGCCCTGGCTGGAATGGGATGATGGGAGAGTTGAGGCTCTTTTCCTTCTCAGCTTTCTGCATAACTTTTGCTAAACCCAACCTGGACCTGGAATGAGTTCTTCATTCAATATGCTTCTTTTCTACACTCGGATAATCAGGTTTTGTGAAACACTTCAGAGAGACGCAGTGAGGGCCAGCCGCTCGGGTAGTTTCCCTGCATATTTAGCCTCTTGGCCTCTCTTGTCAACCCCCTTTTTATTCTGCTGAGGTCTTTGCATTCTGTGCACATCTCAACTGGCAACAATGGGGATGGAAGTGGCCAAATGGCAAATGCTGCCTGGCATGACTTGGAAAGAAAGGCTCTGTCAACCATAATATTGAATTTTTTCAGTGACCCATGGGGCTGAACAAGTACCTGCTCTGCCCCAGTCTGAGGTGTCCAGGAACTCTTGTCTCCTCTCACCTTGGCAGGATCTGACAGGACATGCATCAAAGGCTCGGGGTCTCAACTCTGTCCACCATGTCCTGAAGCAGTTGGTGTCTGTGGCAGAGGCGGAAGGTTGAATTGGGAAGGCACAGTCTTGAAGAGGTCTTGTCCTCTAGCGGTAGGACTCATGACATTATGCCACAAAAGAACGTTGCTGCAAATAACATCAGGGCCATGCCCAAGGCTGCACAGTGTGTGCAGGTGATGATGGCATCGCTAGCAGGGGCCCAAACAGAGGTGGCACAACCAGGACAGCACCATGCTGCTGTTACTGTGGGCACCCTGGAACAGTCCATCCTTCTGCTCTCTGAATGGGCTCTTCTGCCCCACTGCCCTCTTGTTCTCATAATTTATATGCTTGGATGTGCATTTTTTATTCTCCCCATTGCTCATACACAGGTGTTCTTGTTCTCAGGACTGCTGTGTGCTTTCTCACGTGGATTTCTAGTCACACGTGAATGCTCTTTTCCATGCGCTCTCACACTCATCTGTATGTTTTCAGTCTGACAATTACCCACACCTCATTATGGGACTGTGTAACTGTTTAAGTGTAGACAGTCTAATCCCTCTGCTCAGCTGCATTTGCTGGCATTGCTGTGTGACTGGGCAGTGACATGGGCCACCGGGAGGGTTTGGGTGCGCACTTCCCCTCTACCTGGCTGCGCTAAGGCTCTCTTCCGATTTGGCCATCCAGCTACCTCTATTGCAAAGACAGAGCCCCGGGCCCCTGTCAAAATGGTTACTTCCACCGTCCGCTGTTTGCAAGACAAATTAGGGATTTTATAGCCTAATGGTAACTATTTACCCCCAGGCAGCAGAAGGGCTGTAAAGAACCCATTGATTAACTGAGTATTTCTTATTGTTGAATAGACTGGTTAGAACTAATTCCCCAGTAAGAGAAGGTACCTGTGAATGCTCTGGGGCTGGCAGGAGTAGGGACCACAGGGCTCTGCTTGGTGCAGTTCCTGCAAGGTGCAAAGAGGTTGGTCTTGTTCAAAGTAAACAGAAATGCATGGTATAAGCTTTCCCTGGCTTTGTGGTCTCTGCTTGTGAAGAAGGGGTGCTCTGGCAACAGGGCCAAGGAGTTTGTCAGATGTTAACCCACCTGCCCTGCAGATGTTATGTCCCCAGTCACAAAATAACACCACCCTGTTGTAAGCAGCGAAGTCAAGTATTTATAGCAGGGCCCTGGAGTTTGGACTGTTGCTGTCTGTACTCAGCTGGGTCACTGACTCACTCTGTCAAGTAGAGGAGAAATAACTTCTCCTTTTAGTACTTCAATTTTCCTTTGGGGGTTATAGCTACAGCCTTTCCTCACCTTCACAATGTGCTTAGAGATCTTGGGCTGAACATTATAGAGGTTAAGAGCCTTATTACGGAGGTTAAGTGCCTTGTCTGGGGAGTGGTGTGCAGCACAGACCAGAATGGATGCCTCTGTCACCTCTGCACAGTATCTGCCCCTTTCTTTGCACCTTCTACTCTTTGCCAGTGATCTAGCTTCTGACAGACAAATTCTTGGGAAAAGACCAGTAGATCAAGGAACAAATGATATGCTCCTGTCTCACTTAGGTTTTTTTAATGGAGGAATATATGCAGGAGAAAGAATTAAATATGGGTCCTTGATATTATGGTGACAGGTACTGATACCTGAGGGGTATCAAAGTTTAAATAGTGCTTTTCCTATTAATTCCATGCTTATCCCCTTTGTGGGAGAGATCTCTGGATGTTGATAGGGAGGAGGCTGAGAGATGAAGTTATGGGTGTTTTACTGTCATGATTTTACTGCTGACCAGAGTTTGCATGTAACTGAGTGGACACAACCCAGTAGAAATGACCTAGTTAGCTGGGGCCCTGAGGAAAAATTAGTTCTTATTTGCCTGAACAACTCCTTCATAAGGATACAGAGATCCTTGAAGGCACAAGCGTACAAGCACTTTTTTGATCCAGGTCCTTAGTCTTTCAAACTCCATCTTTTATGTTTCTTTCCCTTCTTCATCTCAGGTCTGCTGTTTTAGTCTGTCTCCCTAACTCCACGTCATAGGGTCATTTAATCAGTACCTGTGTGCTGGCTTCTGCTTCCTTGAAACTGAACTCTGCTTTTGGGCATGAAAATGTGTGAATCGTGTTTCAGCCCATCTGAAGTTTCCTATTTGCAGAAGGTGAGAGTAAGAATCCACCCCCTCCATATCTTCAATGCTATTCACACAAGTGTCGGAAACTGGTTTCTACAGGCTTAAGTTCCTTTTCATAGGAGCCACAGTTGTTTTCATTCTTGCGCGCCCTTTGCACAGGCACTGTCCCAAAATTATATTTTCTTGCACTGAAACGACAATGTTTTTCAGCTCCATGCACATCCATTTGCAAGAATATGGCAGTAGTGAGGCACTGGGGTCAGAGCAAAAATTCATCTAGCCCAGAAGCCTCCTTTTTATGAAAGCAGATGCTTTGGAAGAAGTTTAAGAAACTACGTTAGCATTGGTCTTGTCCTGATGCACCTTTGTGGTTTCTGGAAGTCACTCTTTTAATGACTTTCTGACCTGATACTCCATCCAGATTGTGATGTGGTACAGTCATCGATGGTCATATTTTCTCTGGATGTGTCCAGCCTTTGTTCTTAATCCACTTGCATTGTTTAACTCCACAGTAACCCGTGATGACAAGTCCCATTGTTTAATCATTCAAATGTGGAAAGTACTTTCTTTGACTTATTTTTATGCCTGTAACTTGTGTTCTGACAAATAGGGAAAAAAATATTGCCTGTTCACCTGCTCTGTATTATTTGGGATTTTACCTCTATCATCTATATTGTCAGAGATATCTTTTCCGAGCTGAAGAATTCTATTCCATGCCTTCTTCTATTCTATGTTCTTCTTTTCCCAACTTGTGCACCTATGTGATCAGGTGCTCTGTTTTGCAGTGATACACATTTTCTTATGGATCAGCCATAAAATGCATTCACCTTCAGGTCTTCCTACCTGCACACATTGTCTAGTGCATGTAGACATCTTTGCAAACACTTGAATATTTATTTTCATGCTTTCAAACACCACCATGTTTGTAGCCCTCCCTATGTGAGTACTTCTAGGAATATGCTACGTGCAATGTCAGAATACTGTTTCTGCCATAGGGGAAAGGAGGTAGTATGCTTTAAAAATAGATTGCTATTTTTGCCTATGAACATTGGGGTAAATGACTTTCTGTATGGCTTCTACCTCATGCTCTTATTCCTTTGATCACTCGGAGTAGGTGCCACTCACCCTGACTCACTGCCCCCAATAATGACAAAACCTATCCTGGAATTAGATAGCAGAGGAAGCAAAAGGGATGGAAAAAAAGAGCTAGCACAGCTGTTGTGTGTAATTGGATTGGAAGTGGGCCTCCGGCTACAATAACAAAACTGCACTCCCGGCTGGCCTCACTGCTGGGGCCTGCGAGAAGCCCCTTGGCTGTTGTGCATATCATGGTTGAATCAAACAAAAATGACTGCTCCCCAGCCTGTGCTACTGCTTTGCCCAGTTAGAAAAAAACGGGCACTATGTATGCCAGCAGGCAAGAAATCAGGTCATCCTTTTGGCAAAGCTGACCTGTCTAGCAGGTAAAAGGTCTGAACTAGGTCTCAGAGTGATTTTTCCTCTTCCTTCATTCTTCACGTCTCTCAAGACAAAGGTTTTGCTTCTTCCTCTGAGTCCCATCCTTTGTCACTGCTGGAATCCCTTCTTTTTGGTACATGGGGATTCTTGGGGAGTCTTCCTTAGACTTTGGGGTTTAGGAAACCTCAAGACACCTATTTTAAGAAGGACCACATGAGAGATGGGGTACTTCTCAGCTCTCCTCCCTAACTAGAAAAGGTAACTGCCAATGGAGCTGAGGTAGGAGGTTCAGAAGATGAAAAAAAAGCCTATTTCTTGAGGAACTACTAGTTTTAGGAAATTTGGAAAGGAGGTGTAAACATAGAATTATAGAAAGGTTTGGGTTGGAAGGGACCCTTAAAGGTCATCTAGTCCACTCCCCCTGCAATGAGCAGGGACTTCTTCAACTAGATCAGGTTGCTCAGAGCCCTGTCCAACCTGACCTTGAATGTTTCTAGGGATGGGGCATCTACCACCTCTGGGCAACCTGTGCCAGTGTTTCACTACCATCACTGTAAAAAATTTCTTCCTTATATCTAGTCTAATTCCACCCTCTTTTATCTTAAGCCATTACCCCTTGTCCTATTGTAACAGGCCCTGCTAAAAAGTTTGTCCCCATCTTTCTTACAAGCCCCGGTTAGGTACTGAAAGGCAGCTATGAGGTCTCCCTGGAGCCTTTTCTTCTCCAGGCTGAACAACTCCAGCTCTCTCAGCTTTTACTCATAGGAGGGGTACTCTAGCCCTTCCAACAGGTCCTTGTCTTTCCTGTGCTGAGGACTCCAGAGCTGGATGCAGTACTCCAGGTAGCATCTCACCAGCGTGGAGTAGAGGAGCAGAATCATCTCCTCGACCTGCTGGCCACACTTCTTCTTATTCAGCCTAGGATACGGTTTGCTTTCTGAGCTGCGAGTGCACGTTGCCAGCTCATGTTGAGCTTTTCATCCACCAGTACCCCCAACTCCTTCTCCTTGGGGCTGCTTTCAATCCCTTCATCCCCCAGCCTGTACTGATACTGGGGGTTGCCCTGACCCAGATGCAGGACACTGCACTTGGCCTTGTTGAACCTCATGGTGTTCACATGTGCCCACTTCTTGAGCCTGTCCAGATCCCTCTGGCTAGCATCCCATCCCTCAGGCACATCAACTGCACCACTCAGCTTGGTGTCATCTACAAACTTGCTGAGGGTGAAACAGCAGACTCCATCACTCATCTCTGTAGTAGTTGTCATTTTATTTTTGGAAGAATCAATGGTTTGCATGATTTCTTTCTTCAACTTTGCTGTAAAGTCTTTGCATGTATATCCTGGACCAAAGGGCATGACGCCCTGCCTCAGACATACTTTGCAGCTGGCCCTGTTGGTGTTTGAATGGGTCATGGAGCCTGATACCCAGGAAAGGATCTTCTGTGGACAAGCCTGCCCCTGGGGAGGGGCTGCTGCTGCGGCCTGGAACTCTCTCTTCCTATTAATTTAGAGGTTTTGGGCTAATCATCTGGCAGCATCATTAAAAGAGAAATACTGAGTCTGCCCCCCTTAACAGAACAATTCAGCAGTGCATGCACACCCACGCACATGTGCACACCCCCACAGCATGGGGCCAGTAATACGGGACAAGCTATAATTAACTAGATGAAGGAGTCCATCTTCCTTTGTTGTTGCAATCAGTTGTCACTCTCAGCTGTGTTTTGTGCTCTCACAATCTTCTTAGGTTTTGTGGCTTTATTTTTCCATTTTAAGAGCTAAGTACCCAAATGTGGTGCTGGGGGAAGGGGCAGTGGGGGCAAGGTTCAAACTGCCTCCAAGGTTTCCCTAATTTTCTCCTCCACCTTGAAAATTACCTCTAGTAAATCCTAGCGATGAGGACTGCTGTTTAACTATGTTGCTCTTTCATTGTACTCTGAAGCTACTTTTAAAAATGTCCCTCCTGGCTTCGTAAGAATCCAGTGTTGGCCCTTGATACTTTGTACAATTAGAGCCACTTAATTTTGCTATTTTGATATAGAAAACAGATGGTTTACAATTTTTTTTTTTTTAAATGTAGTTGGACAGGCATAAATCATGGAGCAGAGTTTATGTGTCTGTCTGTCCTCAGCAATGGACATATTATTTTAATAACAAAGCAATATTGGGAAGAAGCCGGCCACTTTCTCTTCCCATTACTGCTGAAAGTCTGAAGAAGCTGGGGCTCCAGAAGCTGAGCACAAGCAGATGCTTATTATTTTCAAAGAAACCTGTTGAGAGCCTTCTTCCAAAGCCATGTGCTTGTCCTTACACTCACTCATGTTTGAAGTTCAGGAGTAACAAGTCACCAGATTCCTGACTTTAACATTTTTTTGCAGGCAGATAAGCTATTTATTCTGAAGATTTCCTAAACCTTTCCCAGAGCACTTGCTACCCATTCAGCAGCAGCTGGGCCCAGCCAGTAGATTATTATAAGAATGACTAGACTGGTTTAGAAAAAGCACACAGCCCCTTCACCATTGCAGCTCACGCAGGTTTGTGTCAAGCTTTTCCCAGTTCTACACCGGCTGAGTTTGCAGCTCTGAGGCTTTAATCAAGGTTTCTTGTTGAACAAATCTAAGATTAAAAGGAAAGCATATTTCACCTGGATTTAGGTGAAAACTCATATTTTCTTACAGGATTCCCCTGGGACGGGATGACTGTTGACACAAACAATTGTTGTACACGTGAATAATGTGCTTTGGGATCTGATGAATTCATTTAGCATCCTGAGCCTGCTGAAAGCTTTGCTGGCCTTTCTGGTTGATGCCCAAATAGCATGGTCACAGGTGTCCCCCCTGTTCTGGCAAAATCTGGTCTAGTCGCAGGTCTGAGCAATTCTCACACCTCTTGCATTGTTTTGTTGGATGCTCTGTTAGTTTGTTGCAGTCCAATAGCAAGTGCTACCCCGCGTCACCTTGAGGTGACTTTGACTCCTATGATTTGAAAATTGTTTTAGTGTCGTGTCATATCTTGAAATTGATGTAAAGGTGAGAAAATGATGTCAGTTCACGTTTTCTGTGTTGATTTTACTGTGACTAATTTGGGGTCTTTGTTACACATGCTGCAAATGTCACAGATTTTAGATCTCAATGGCTGAAGGTTTTGGTTGTTAATGATGTTTTGTTGGAGATAAATACACTCATTTTCATTCCTACTTTAAATTGCAAGGGAGGAAAATTTTCAGATGAGAAAAGCTGATATGTTATTTCATTATTTATATTATTATTCTATCTACCAATGAATCTGGAATTGTTAGTGTTCTTTTTGTTAAAATAAGGTGCTGTGTTGGTGGACAAATTAAGAGATAATATTAGTTTTTTGCTGTATCTCCAAGTTCACCTTCCTTTTTCTTCCTGTTTTAAAAAGGAAAAAGTAGCATTTGCAGGGAAAATTATTTTTCATTAATCTCCTTACTTCCATTGTCCAGTTGGCACTAGAAGATCAAGACGTACATGCAGTACCACAGCTGCTCTTGTATTTCACATTTGTCAAGAAGCAGAAAGAGTCTGAACATTTCTTAGGGAGACTTTCTTGTGCAGGCATTTCAACCAAGGCCAAACCAGGGACCAGACTGGTGGGTACATCTCGAGGGTGCCCTCACTTTGGGACTGCAGTCAAGGGCTCTGGGCTGTACCTGGCCAACAGAGCCCGAAGATAGGGCACACAGCATTGGCCTTTTTGGGGGTCAGAACAAAAGGGGCATTGACCTTCCACACATTTTGAGATTTTTGTAGCTCCTCTGTGGCTGATGGAGAGAGAAGGGCTCTTCTTACGGTGTGATTCAAGGTGTTTAATGGAGGCTCTTGCTTTGAATCCTCTCTGGAGGTTTCTCTTTGTCAGTGTCCTGCCTCCCCACGTGGACAAGGCCCCTGCCATCCCCAGCAACTGCACCTATTGGTGCTGTGCCTCTTAGCCATGGCTTTCCTTCCCCATTGTGCACAAGGGCTGAGGGCTTGGGACCCCTGTCTCTGGTCTGGGTCTGATGTCCCCTCCCTGTTCCACTTCAGCTGCATGTCATACTGCCACCTTCTTGCCTTTTCTCTTTTTCACCATACAGGGTCTCTGTGCTTTGCGGGTCCTAACAATTCTTGTCCTTTACAGTGCCTTTTACAGTGACTTTCAAGTGCCCGTTTGGACAGACCTAAGATTTGCCTATCAAGAATGGTGGGGTCAGTGGCCATAAATAGAGACACAAATTCAACCCACTATGCTAGCAGAGCAAAACGATTCGGTGAAATTATATCTTGTAATTTAGACCAGAAATATGCCCTACAATATCAAATGTGCTGTGTTTATTTATAGCTAGAGAACCTAAAAAAAATCTAAACCTATGTTGTGTTTCTGATTATTTTTCTAAATCCACAATAATCTTCAAGAACATTAAGATATTTGCATTCCTTAGACTGTACAATTATTAATCCCCTTATCTGGCTTGGAGTTCTCTGTGGGTGAACATATTCTTGGGATGATCTGGATTTTAGATTTCTCCAGCAGACACAAAGGCAAAATATAAAAGAGAGAGAAATAAACAAATTCAAACTCAGCATGCTGCTTGTTGGAAATTCTCATTCTAGTAAATTCATTTGACCTCTCAGTCTCCGTGAAATTAAAAAAGTCACAGCCCTGTTTGATTAATAAACTGACTTAAGATAGGATGTATATGTGTGTGTGTGTATGCGTGTATCAAAATCCCTGCGGTACTAAGTGCTGTGAGGGGTGGGAGAAGGAATCAAGCTAAGGGAAGAAGGTCAGGCATCCACGTATGAAAGGGGTCACTCATGCCTTGAGTGGGTAGAACTTGATTTTTGTATATGTTAGTTCTGTGAACTCATGTGTCACAAAATTAACTAATGGCTGATGCTTAATGGATTGGGCATTAATATATATGCAATAGTTTCTAAATTGTATTTGTATGAATACATTTGTACAGTAAACATATTTGAAAATTGGGGCTAGAAATGGATTTTCGTGGAAACAAACAAGGTTTATGGCAGGAAGAGTTATCGGGCAGAGACTGGAGCAGCCCAGGTGACCACCGCAGCCCCATCCACAGAGCTGATGGTGACTGGCACTGCTGCGGGGAGCTGTGCTGCTTTCTCGCTTTAGCTTGCATTATGAAACCAAAGAGTGGCTTTAGCTGTAGATCCATCAAGTAACATGCTCCGAAATCAAGTCTCCAGGTCTTCCCCGAAAGAAAATGGAGTAGTATTAAAAATAGATTACAGGTAATTTTTTTAGTCCTTGCTAGGTCTGGTGTACTGGTGTCTAATCGTAAGTATGAGCAGTGTTGATCGACTCCTAAAAATACATGCTGAAGCCACCGTGTTCGAGAGTGAGGGTAGCTTTGTGTGTGTGTGTGTGTATGTATGCATTCAGCCCAGATGTTTCCTCTGAAGCAGATGTGGTGGGATCGCAGCCTCCCTTTCACTGACCACTGCAGCCTTGTGTTTTAAATCTTTAGCTGAGGAGAAGTTATTTCTATAGCTCTCCGGAGGAGCAAATGCTCCCTGCAAAGCCTTGTTGCAGACCTTGTCTTTCCTAGCCCATTTAGCCATACCGGTGTGCAGTGCCTCTGGAGTCACTCCCCAAGGGATATGATGAACCTCAAACGCAGTTCTGCAACTACCAGCAGGTTTTTTTTCTACCAAAGACAGGCATTTTCCAGCAGCACCTGCATATGTGTGTGCCCTGTGTGCTACACCCATACTTGGCCTAGTTCAAGTATGTGAGCTCCAATCCTGAGAGGTATTGGACTGTGACCAGAGTGCATGGATATTGCTGCTGCTTCTGCTATTTTGTTCTTTTTTTCTGACTTCCTCTCTCTTTCTCTCTCTCTCTCTCTAAGGCCTCTCACACCTGATGATGAGTGAACAAGGTAAGTCCTTTGACTTTCTCTTTGTTTCAGTCACTGATCATGAAAGAGCTTTGTCCCTGCTGCTTTTCTGAGCTGGGTTTTGCATGGCAAAAGCAACTAAGCCTACTGGATGCCAGTCAAGCCATTTGCATTTTTGCCTCTGTGTCTCATGAGCCATGGCTACTTGTCAGCCTGGGACTAGATGCCCAGGAGGGAGCATGAAAGGATTCCATGGACAGTGAAGAGGTACGCTTCCCCCTTCCATGCAGCCCACCAACTATTTTATCTTGCCATTTCTTTCTTGTTGTGCCAGCTGTAATGACTCCCACTTCTGCCTGAAAAATGTAGACCTCACTGTTGGTCTTTATTTTTAAGAGTGCAATTATTACAAAAAATATGTTAATAGCCCTCATGGCATGATCCTAACTCATTATGAATCCTGAGGAAAATTGCACGTAATGGCCTGTAAGTCCTGTGTCTGTGATTTAAAATATTAAAATATGCACAGAGCAAAATGGTTCAGAAGAAAAACAGGGCTAACCCCAGGTTGGGCTACAAATGGGAGCTAGGCCTGTATCAGAGTTCACATTTTAATATCTCAGCCTGGATTGTGTTACAGATCTACTGGCTGTGACATGATGGGATCATTAGTCCCATTTTGCACTATGGGGGTGTGGAGCAAGAAGCTGGTGAGGAGAGGCGAGGTGGGGAGAGGGATAATGCTGTTTTCCTCTGACAGTGTCAGCGTCTCACTGCCATGGGTACACAGGGAGGAGTTAGCAGCGCTGGTGATGCATTCCAGTCTGGACTGAAATGGTTGAAGGCTTAATGCCAGGTGTATGCCCATGGTGCACTAGAAAGACCAGACCAATTGTTTGTTTGTGGGGAGAAAATGTGAGTTTTGACTTGAAAGCCTTTCCTAGACTAGAAGTTTTTGCCATTAAGTGAACACGTATCTGAAGTTATACAGTACAAAGAGTTAATAAGATAGAATGTAGTGCCTGTGAAGGCTCAAGAGTAATTAGGTACTTGAATAAATGGGAAATAGTTTCCATATATCTCAATAAAATGTAGAGAGGCTTAGGACATAATCAGTTTTTATTCCGTAGTTCAAGGCAGATGTCTGCTCTGAGGTCATGAAAGCTTAGGAAACAATCAGAAGTGAAGTTGGGGCTCAGTCTTCAGTTTCTGTACTCTTCAGCTTCCCTTTGTGGTGGGAAAGTAGGGCTCTTTATAAGTGCACGTCAAGACCATGGTATTTGGCACGTGGAGCATCTGTCTAAGCTCGGGGAAGCACTGAGCTCCTTGTCTGTCCCCACTTACTGTTCCCTGGCTGATGGGTGAAGGAGCATCCAGCAGACAGGTCCCTTCAGCATGTCCTAGTTGCTGAGGATGCAGCTGAGTATGACAAGCCATTGGCAGAGAAAGGATGATGGCATGTTGGGAGCGATTAGGACAGTCAACTTTCATGGCCATTTTCAATCTCAATAGCACTGAAGATGTCTTTGTAACAGTCTGTGATTTAGCACTGGATTATTTAAACAGATGCACTTGGCCATTTAAATTACAAGTTGCAACCCAACTGGCTCATGAAGACTTGCATGACCTCTTCAGGCCTGTATGATTGTCATCAGCCCTTTCTATACTCCCTTGCCTGGCAAAAAAAATGTGGAAACTGTTGGCTTCTGGCAACTTTAGCCACCCTTATTTATCCATGACGCATCAGGGAACAGTGGCTTCTCTTTTCTTGCCAACCCACTCACAGATACTTCCTTTTGATAAATATTTACTCTCTATAAAAATATTATGGATATAAAATATGTAAATGTATATATGTGAGTAAATATGCAATGTCAACATTATATACAAATACATTAGCTCTGGTAGGTGAAATGTGTTTACCAAATATATTACCATGAGATTTATTTTTTTCTGTCCTACTCTGTTGTTTCCCGTGCTGTTTTGAATTTGACGTGGAATGAGGCATATCACTGGCGTGCTATTGCATGGGGGTTTGCATTTCTCAGTAGAAAATCAAATTAAAGCCAAAGGGCTTAACCAGGCAGTTGCTGGTTGTACTGTCAGTTGTTTAAGCCTTGCTTTGTGCTTTAGTTGTGGTGTGTCTCTCTTTTTCCCTTGACATTGTGTTTTGTTGGGTTTGGCTGCTACATAAATATGCTCATTTTCTTGTTTTTGTAATATGGCCAGTGACATCACTTTCTGTTTTTTATGCTTCCTCCTTCTCTTCTCTTCTGCCTCCTCCATGATGGACACCCCTCTTGTTACTCCTCTTAAATGGACGTACACCTTCCTGTCTGTAGGTAGAAGCAAAGGTAGAGATATTGCATTCTTTCTAAGACTTGGTTGCTTGTAAAATGTTTGTTTGTCGATGGACAAATTGTATTTTTATGAATGTGGTTCATATTGGAACTTAATGCCTTTACTTTTTAAAGTCTCTTAACAATCATTTGTTTTGTACTGAATTATGGAAGAAATATTTATTAAGGTTAATGCTTTGAGGTCTTCTTAACATACGTTATTTTCTCCCTGTTCACACTGAGTATGGGCTGCGCAGTGTCAGGCTGGCTGTAGCTGGTGTCACTGGGGGTGCAAAGGGACCATCAGTTCAGTCAAAGACAGAGCCAGCTGCCAGTGAGCTGGTGCTGCTGACTCTCTTGCACTGGAGCGATGCCACTGCTGGAAGTTTTGGCACTGGTGTTGGTGGAAGCAGGACCTGGGCTTGTCCTTCAATGATGGAGGTCTTCGGAGCTATCAATTCTCTCCCCAGCTCTGCTTCCCATCTTCTCGCTTAGAGAAAATTTCAAATAGAAATTGAGTTGCAAAAAGCTGCAGAGGAAACAGAAGTGCTCAGCCCTGCTGAAGAGAGGTGTGTTTCCCCCACAGCTCAGCACAGCGCAGGGCACGTAGAGCTTCTCGGGGCTTCAGCTCGCTCTTCAGCAGTTCACACCTATCCTTAGGATGCAGAGGGCAGTCATCCATCCCTAATCAAAACTGTCAAAAAGGCAAAATACTGCAAACCTGCTGTGGGACTCCAGTTGGACTGGAGGGAAAGGTGAAGATTAATTGATAGATTATAAGCACTGCTCGAGGAAAATCCATTTCTTTGTCCTATTTTCCAATGAGATAGAGAGATTAAAAGGTTTTATTATGCCGAGGCTTACTCCTTTTCAACAAATGCACTGCTGAAGAATCTGATCTATTGATCAGCATGATTTGAACGCATTGGAAGATGCTGGGTGCGTCCATGCCAATAAGACATTGCACGATGAAATGATTAATTGTACTACTATGAATTTGGGAGGATGGGAAAGCTCAGGGGATTTGCTCATAATAGCTTTCCTTTGAGGTGCATGCAGTCTCTGCCCAGTGAGGCGTCTCACTCCTCCTTTAATACCTGAATTCTAGGGAGCACAATGGCATATTAAACACTTTCTCTTTGTGCGATTCCTCTTTCTGATGCCCTGCCTTCTTCTAACAAGTTTGTATTGTTGGGTTCTATGTGATGGTGTGCATCATGTAATCAATATTATTTTTTCTGTTTTGAGGCTGAAAAAATATTCCAATAGTTAATTTCGTAGCTTTTCTATGCTATCCAAAGTTGGGCAGTGGAGGATAATATATGAGCTGTACTCAAAGCTATCTTCTTAGCAAGAGGTGAACATCAAAACATAATAATCACATATGTACACTGTAAAAATGTGAGAACCTACAGTTCTAAGCACACCAGACAAGATGTTATTGTGTCTCAACACAGCTGCCAATAATTGAGTTAGCTGATGTATGGCTTAGTGTGATTTAAGGGTCAGTGTAGATCAGGGCGAGTTTTATTCGGTCTGATGTTAGCTCATGTTCCCTTCTTTTCTCGAGTGGCATTTGTGCTCCAGGCCAGTCTGTGCAGGATGAAACTGATAGTCTTTTCCGAAGCAAAACTCACAGTTGAGCCTGTGGGAATGAGTATTATAATATATAGTCCACAATTAATTCATATACAGTGACAATTTATTGTGTCATTCACTAAAAATCTTGTTTCACTTCCCAGCTATGTCTATTTTTTAGCACTAGTTATAGCAAGTGACTTCATCAGAGAACCATCACTCTGTATGAAAAATGGTATTATCTTCAGAGGGCTCAAGAGGTGTAATTTTGACCCCAAACACGGCCTTCAGCTCACAGAGAAGGTGGTACCAGATGCCTTAGTAATTGGACCTGGAAGGTTCATAGTTTTTTGGCATTCTTGTAGTTTTTAGTAAAAACTGGCAGCCACTCTGTCTCATGCCATGTATGTAGCCAAAGAATAGGATGTATTTGATTTCATAAAACATCTTCAAAACGTATAGCAGTCTGTGACCGTGCATTCTTCATTTGAAATAAGTCTTTCATTAGTCCCTTCCACTGTAGTAAATAGGCTGTTTCTGCATCTATCCTTTTTAAAAACTTCAAGAGATCTATTTATTTTTTTTATAAGTTCCTGGAAGGCTGAAGAAGATGAAGTGTAGGTGTTCTGGGGTAATGGCTGATGGCTGCAGTAGTTGAGATACAGAAAAGCACCTGGGTTCCACTTGCATTTTAACCTGAACTGAGTATATATGCATTGTTTATGTTTTTATTAGGCACATGGAACTGGTTGGAGACATGAGGTAAATGTATGATGAGCAGGGAGGACTTTTATTTAGTTTGGCATGAATTGCTGAATACGGCTTCTCTTCTGGAGAGGAATTGACAATTAAGGAACAATTATATTGAGTTTATTTCCCTAACACTCCCCCGCAAGTAAATGATACCAAGGGAGATCATAAATATCCAACTCTAATTTGCTATTGAACTGGAGTTAATGTGTCGTCACATTCTTCCATATCATTTGTTCTCTTGACAGCCTTTCTTAAGGAAATGATAATTTGCCTTTTTGCTACCTTTCACCATTCTTTTATATATGTAGTGGGTTCTGTTGTATCATCATTCTTGGTTTGGAACTGGCTTCTTTTGAGGTTTGTGCCTCCAGAGGAAATTGGCTGTATTCCTGGTGGAACTCTGCTGTTTTCAATAAATAGTCCCGTGTCTTCTTGAAGGCAATAGCAAAATTCACATTGAATTTAGTGCGCCAAGATTCACCCAAAGAACTCAAAAGTTCCAAACGTCCACTCTGATGCAAAGAATGACAATGAGATGTGGCTGATTTCTGAGTGTGCAAAGGGCACCTCTGTAGCACCCACGCGGTCTGCAGACTGCTGCTTCTCCTCTAAGGCACTGGGCTCCTTCCCTCCATCAGTAGCTGTGCTCGGGATGAAAAACTGCCCAGCTGCACACTCGTTTTCAACATTAAGCATGTTTTTTTCTCCATCCTCAGAGAGAAATGAAAGAGCACTCACATATTTCATGGGGGGGACGTTTTTTAATGCATGTTGTGTAGACCAAAGGCAACTGGCAAATTCCATGTGTAGTTCTCTGTGTTGCAAGATCAGATTATCTCCCTTGGTCCTAACTGCTCTTAACCCAAGTAGGTCTTTTAAGTCTTGTGATATTCAGCATTGCTCTCAGTGAGCAGTGTGAGGTTGTTATTTCTTTGAATTGTTCAATAATATTGAACAGGAGGTAATGGCACAGAAAAAACGAAATAGCATTTGTGGACTCAGATAGAAGGAAATGACTGGACCTTACTGATCTGGAAAATAATTTTGAGTTCTTCTTCACCAGTCACACCGTTAGGATTTCAGAGCGATGTGAATAAGTCCATCTGAGTGGCCAAGAGTTTATGCAAATGTTGAAGTGAAACATCAGTAACAAATTAAATCATTTGTGCTCTGTAAATATCTAATTATACAAGGAGAAAAACAGCACTACATTCATCTTGTCAGCCATGGCAGTGGTTTTTAAGCTCTGCTTTGCCCTGTAAAATATCTTAATATTTGGATTTTAAATGTGAATATTGTATGGTTTTGGTTTTGGTTTCTATACCTATGGTCCTTTCCTTACTACTTTTACAATATGTGTGGTAATGGGTTTGTTTTCCTGCATCCTTATAAGGATGGTGATGTCCAGTTTTTGCTTTCCTCCTAATGACTGTTTAAAAAATAAAGCATTTTATTTTATGGTTAGCAAATACCCAATTTGTAAAACCTCTTTGATAGAATCAAGGCCTCTGGAATGTAGATGTCATTCTTCTAGAAAAATTTCTTGTAAGCAAATTTTTGCTGCTGGTTTCATATTTTATTTATGGAAGAAACAAATATTTTAATGTAATTCTTGTAAGTCTAATTAGAGGCGATTAATAGTTGATGAATTTCTAATATAAGATATTGGGGGACATTTCTTTATGGCATTCATCCTATTTCTTTATATTCCAGAGATGACATTTTCTGAAATTTGATGAATGAAGTCACTTAAATGTTGAATAGCAGCTAACGCAAAGGAATAGATTTATTAACATTCTTCTTTTTACATCTCTTCATAATATATTTATGAAGGTAGACAAATGAGACATTAAATAGGATGTTTCTTGTAAATAATTTTGTTCTGTGCATATGAGCATGTGTGTTCACAAGTAATGTGTATTCATAAAATATTTAATAATGTGTTAAATATTTTGTAGTTTATAGGTGATTTATTCTCACATGTTTTCTTTCTGCCTTATTTTAAAACTGTGTCTTTCTAACATGTGAATAAACAGCTGATTCTTCATTGGCTTTCATTTTTATTAAGAAGAATGATTCCTGTGAGAGTTAAAGGCATTGTGGTCGTGTTGTGTGTAAACAGGAGCTAAAATATTGTCCTTCTATGCTGTATTGTAGCCTTCTGTTTTCGGTGAGGCTCAGGTTTCACTCTGCCCAAAGAGAATATTTAATTGATATCATTGAAAAGCTTTTTTTCCCCTTCTATTTTCTTCATTTGAGGCATTCAGTGGTGTGTAGAGATGCAGAGGCAGCAAAACAGGCCATATGCTTTGTAAAAGGCAGACTAATAGCACTTTTGATGGACATCTGATTTTTAAAGTGCTGTATCTTTCATTAAAATTTACATGTAAAGTAAGGGCAAGCACAGTGACATGAAAGCTAATGCAAGTTGCACATCTTGACATAATAACAATCACAAGAAACTGGAGATCCCAGATGGCAGCTTGGCCTTTGCCATCCTTTTAATAAGCTACTAACTGCTAATTATTGCACTCTTATGGGCAAGTTAATTTACTGTTGACTCTTAAAGAGACATTGTGCCTTTTCCTGGCATTTAGGTTCTTCAGTTTAGATTTGAGAGTGTTTTTTCCCTGCAGATTGGAGTCCTTCCAATGGACACTAACAAAGAGGCAAAGAAGCAGAGGGGGAAATGGAACATAATAAGCACTGTTTTGTTTGATAATAGCAGAATTTAGGGTTGTGGGTTTTTCTAGGGCATGGGTTTAGAGCTGAAAGGAACATCAGCATGTATATTAGATCCAGGATTTAGGTTTTGTATTTAAAAGAAAGCCCTTACTGCAGGCTTAGTATTATCATTAAAAATAAACAAAACGTCTTTCCCTTAAATAATTGAAGCTTGGGGTTCTGAAAATGAGATAAACCAGAAATAGAATTAAACTAGAAATAGAATTACAGGTTAATTTCTGTTGCCAGAGATGATTTGAAGGCAAAATTTTAACTCACAATTCTGAAAGCTGAAACGTCCCCTATATTTTTGGAAAAAATCTTCATTTTAATGTTCCTTACCTAGTTGTCATAATACAGGGAAGGAGCATTTTCTGTAAAATATATGATTTTTAAAAGTGATCTTTTTCTTCTTCCAGTTGAAAGGGACACTTGGTAATGAGACCAGTCAGGGAGAAGTTTTGATCTAAGAACCTATTTAGGAATGAAGGAACAGCTGCAGTTTAAATGGACTCTAATTCTCACAGTTAATGCTGTTTTGTGAATGCATGATTCTCTGTGATAACGTTTGGGAGGAGTGATGGTGGGTAATAGCTTATTTCCTGGGCTTTATGGTAATGCAGCAAAGTGGTGATAATGCCATCAGGAACCGAAATAGACCCCTGTCACACGCATCAGACAGCCCTGCAAAAATATGAAACCCAGTGAAAGAGGGGAGTTTCCTGTTTGAGGCTCATTGTGGCCTTTTGTGGACTCGAGTGATAACATTATGGTATTGAACAGTTCAGAAAGTATGTGCTGTGCAAGCTGGATCTTACGCGTTGAGAGTAAGCAATTAGAAAGAGCAGCCTTATTTGCAGTGCTTTACCAGATAGTAAATATTTTGACTGGAGATTAGTGGATACCATGCCATACAAATGGTTGTAAAACTATTACTGTGAAGAAGGTCATGGTTTCTCCAATCGTCAGATATAACCCACCCAGTATTGTCTGTGTCAGTTATTAAGTCATGTCCAATGGTGTGAGTTTTTCCCCACATCGGTATTCTGGTTTTTTATTCTGATTCTGGTTTCTGATTCTGACTAGCATCATTGCTGGTTGCTGATCTTCCCGTGACACCCACCACCTTTCACTCGTTTGGCCATACTCACCTTTTTCATGGAGCTAGAGCTCCTTCTCATGCTTGCTTTCATTTCCACACGTGCTTCAAGGGCCTTGATAGTTCTGAGTGCACGTCTCTGAATAGAGATCAGTACCGACAGGCTATGAAGGAGGGGAAGAGAATAGAAAATGCCACTGCAGAGAGCAAGGAATCAGGTGTGAATTCAGCACTCACAGGCTGTAGTGTGTTCATTTGTTTTCAAAGCCTTTTTGTTTTGAGATTTATGTTACAGACAACTTACCCTGAAAATTTCTGCACTTAAAGCACTGTGTTCCCTAAAGAGCTTGTGAAGCCCATAGGAATTAAAGGTGGTTTGCTCCTGGGAATGTGTTGTGTACCTGCAAGGATAAAGTCCCCAGATTCTGTTTTAGCGGGATTTTCTGTTGGTCTCCTACGAGGTATGCTTTATATACCAAGAGGTTTGATGTAATGGTATTAAAAACCATATTCTTAGCTGCACTGCGAGGATTTTATTGTGGTATAACTGATATTGAAGCAGAGGAAATGCACTGATGTAAAAGAAATAGTGCAGGGAAGAATCCAGCTCTGGGACTGTTCCAACGCTAACCTCAGGGCTTCTCACTAAATGATGGCCTTAGTTCTCCTCTTGTTAAAGTAAAAGGCTGCAAAGCATTTAATAGAAACTGTCCTTTACTGGCACTGCTTTGTGGGGAAAGGCTTTAAACAGAACTGGTACTTTGAGAATTTGTGTACACAGTTGTCACCATTAAAAAAGTCAGTAGCATTTGCCAAGCAGTACCACACCGTGGTGCCTGAGATATCGCTTTCTCTCCTACAGTAGAGCAAGAAGAATGTATGTAGTATATGTAGGTAAGTGTTTACGATTTGATTCTGTCAATTGCATGCATTTTAATGGAGCTTTTCTCTCAAATCACAGTTTGATTGGGAAACTGCTTATGGGTCAGATTATTTCTAAAGCAAAACACGGTTCATTTTAATTGAACAAATTCTTTTTACTGAAGACTAAAAAAAACATTTCAGTATTTGTTCTAAAATCATATGGCTCTGTGATTGTTAGTTGTTAGTGATGGTAAGAAAAATGTATAATTTGAATGTTAAAATAATTGCATTTTTAAAGGAGCTGTGGTCTTATTGGGTACGGTGGAATTGTATTAAGCCAGCGTTACAAAGCACACACCTTTATTCCCCCTAATTACTGGTATATTAATAATGACCAGGTTGATGATGAATGTGCTGATCACCAGCTGGGATCAGACAATTACATTTGATTATGTAAAGAGTTGGTTGCTATAAGCCTTGAAATATTAAAACTTGGCTAGAATAAATATCACTGGAGAACCTTTGTCTTTTACATGTGTATTCAGCTGCCAGTTCTCTGAGCAATTCTTGGTTCACTCGGTAATGTTGGGAATCAAACTGTGAACAGTTATTTTCCAGCCCTGTGAATGTTGATAAAAGGATCTTGCATAGCTGTTGGCTTGTCCTGCGAGGGGAGAGCACATTGCTGCATCGCAGCACAGGGATTACAGGCTCTCGCTTAGCTCTGCATTAAAGATGTTGCGAGCTTTTATAAAACCCAGGGCAGCACCTAGGATCGCCTTGCATTTGCATTTCCCAACTCTGACGAAGGGCACGCACGTTTCAGGCACCAGTGCCTTGCGGGTCTGGCCAACTCCAGCATCCAAATAATATATTTAACTGACTATTTTCAACTACAAATATTTATTTTGGGTGGTCTTACTCCACAAACAGTCTCAATGAAGTCTGTAGGCATGTGGGGCAAGCCGCTTTCTACATCTGTTTTTTATCCCTCAGTTTACCAAATTATTTTTTTCCCCAGAATTTTTTCAGTTCGTAAATATCCATTGATTTATCTTTCCTTTCTTCCTAAATTGCTGAAAAGACGCATAACTTGAGTTATTTGTCTGCTGGAATACTGTCATAAAGAACACTTTCTGACATTGATCATCTGTGGTTTCAACAGAATATCATTTTTCCCACAATGTGACAGACCATTTATGCCAGGCTGTGGAAAAATTCTTTTCCTAAAGTTGGAAAAATCAGAATGTACAGATCATAAGGCTCTCTTTAAAAATGACTTGCTATACTTAAGGTACCCAATTCCAGGCTTAGCATTTCAATTTCTCAGTCAATTTTATATTACAAGATATGATACTAGAGACATCATTAGTAATTTTTCTTTGCTACATTCTTGTACTTTATTTGTTCTATCTATTGACTCTATCTTTAAAACAGATGTATTTGAAGAGAAATCTGTGGACACTTCATTTCCTGCTGTGCTGCACTGTATGTCCATAATGGAATGAATGTATTATGTGGTGGATGCGCTTATTGTATCGTCAGCCAGCCGTATGACTTTTTTCTGTTAGTGCCAGTTCCCTTTGACTTCCCAAATACTGGTTTATTTTTTTTTTTTCTTTTGGTTTGGGGAAGAGTTGAGAGGTAATTTCTAATTTTCTTTCTTTTTGTCTTTTAAGGTACTTCTATTTAAACCAGTGTAGTTTTCTTACTAATTTTCTCCTTCAGGTGTTTGCTGTCAATCTACTGGGTTAAACTTTGTGCTATTCCATCAGGCAAGTTTGGTAAATGTTGATCAGTGCATGAAATCAGTTCTTAAATGGTTGCAAAATTGCCTTCCTTCAGACTGTTTTGATCACAAGGGCTTTCAAGTGTCAAAGTCATTTGGAGAACTAGATAGATAAAATGCATGAGCACTAAGCTTTTTCCAGGATAGAATAAATAAATGTGTTTTCTACTGTGTGCTCTGCCTTTGATAGTGATTTGTTAAAAGGGAAAAAAAAAAGAAAGGCAATGATATTAAATATTTACAAGAGTGATTTAGTTGTGTAATCTTGTGCTATGCATCCCTGTTTAATAGTGAAATCAGCTACTGCTGAAGTAAATGCCATTAAACTGGTAGTGCTGTGAAGGTCACTGCCTATACAATGTCAAAGCAATTTATAGAGAATAATGATTTTTGTCGGCTTTCCAATGTACCAACCTTCCTTCTTTTTGTCTCCTTTTCCAAAAATAACCAAAAAGAAATTTATTTCAGGAATCACTTTCTCTCTGACTCTTCTGCCATCTGACTGATTGGGGAGCTTGAAACCTCTTTACAAGTTTTCCTATTGATGTGCTCAGTGGATAGACACTGATTCCCTTCTTTCCAGTCTTGAGCTCGTTACAGCTCTATTTGCTGGGATTTCCAGTTGGCCATTTCTCAGCAGTTCATTTTAAGAGATACTGAATTATGGCCTCCGCTCTTATGAGTGGTTGCTTTTCTCCCCTGTGCTATTTCCAGTCCTATCTGTCTGCGATTCTCCTGAAAAATACTTTTTTGTGTGCTGATTGTTTGTCATCAGCAGTGCACATGTAGCATCTTGACATCCCACCAACCTCCTGTCCTGATAAGTGTCTTATAAATGCTTGGAGCACATTCCTAAATAGCGTTGTACTTAATGGAGAGGCCTCAGAAGTGAGAGGTGGGTTCTTCGCTCCGTGGCTGGCTTTCCCTGCAAATAATCAGGGCCTTTGTGCCTCTGCTGCAGCGGAGTGGGGACAAAAGCCCTTCACCACTGCACAAGGAGGCTGCAGCATTGACGCTTTCTGTGTGTCCTGAGAACAATACACAATGA
>JAOXNO010000041.1:42508948-42558548 GCA_028565335.1 Limnodromus scolopaceus
GATTTTTTCATCCAAGACCAGAGCACGTTACCATCCCTTTTGATTTCATTTTTCTTTCTTTTTTTCAAGATGAAGAAAATCTCCTCCCTTTGGCCTCATGCAGAGCAGGTTCTTCCAAAGTTAAGCGAAGAAGGGGAAGGGGTGGTAACATACTTGTTTTCTGGGGGAAGAGGCATTGATTCTACCCTAAAGTTATGCATGCCCACCAATATTAGAGCTGGACTGCAGAACAAATTGTCTTTTTGCCCTCTTTTCTTCAGTCTTCACTGCTAAGTCTGCCCCTCATGAACATCTGGCCTTGGAGGCAAGGGGGAGGGTATGGAGAGAGGATGATTTTCCTCCAGTAGATGGAGTCCCTTCCAACTGGACAGTTGGATGATGGAGCCAGACTCTTTTCAGTGGTTTCCAGTGATAGGATGAGAGGCAATGGGCACAAGCTGGAACATAGTAAGTTCCATTCAAATACGGGGAAAAACTTCTTTACGGTGAGGGTGACAGAGCCCTGGAACAGGCTGCCCAGGGAGGTTGTGAAATCCCCTTCTTTGGAGATTTTCAAGAGCCACCTGGATGCAGTCCTGAGTAACATGCTCTAGCTCTAGGCAATCCTGCTTCCGCAGGGGAGTTGGACTAGAGGATCTCTATGGTCCTTTCCAACTCTAAAAATTCAGTGAAAAAAAAAAAATCAGTGAAATTTGGCGGAGTGGAGGTCTAGCTTCATTTCTGCTTGGACACCTGAGTGTCACACCCTACATCTTGTCTTAGTTGTTCCAAGGTCTTTTAACTTGATTATTCTGAAGACGTCCCTAGGATAACACATACATCTATAGCATAAATGTAAATACATAACATACAGTCTCTAGCATGTGCTTTGTGTGTATGCATATTCTGGGGCATTTGGGGGAGCTGCTGTCAGTCACCCCTGTCACGATCAGATTAATGTGGAACCTGAAATTTGTTCCTGCATGAAAAGCAGGGCCTGAACAACAAAAAATAAAGGGCAGAGTATCTTATAGTAGCACAGAAGTAATTACAAGCTGATGGGCTGGACACCTTCATTTGGAAGCAATGTCAAGTTTGAGAGGGAGAAGAAGGTAAAATCCATTCCAGAAGGCAGTCTGAAGAGCACCCTGCCTCATCTTGGCAGGAGCACAGGCCCTGAGTTTTTAGAACATTAAAACAATGATGAAATTAGGCCACAGATTCTACTAATTCAGCCCTGATCAGCTTCCCCACTTCTAGTAACAATTAAATGCTTATCTCTTCGTTTCACATGCATTAAATTAATCAGCCATGAGCTAAAAATAATACAGTGCTTAGGCGGAGACCCACCGCATTTTCCTTGTAGCTTGGACCTCTGCTGGTTCAGTACATGTGCAGAGGACTGAGAATCTGTGGAAAAAGCCAGTATAGTATTTCTTACAACAAATGTAACACTATAGTACTCAATTGTGCTGCTTCGGTGAGAGGTCACTGGAGGAGGGGGGATGTTGTGGTACAATATTCAGTTAGGGAAATGGTGATGATGTGTGTTTCAGCAGTGCTTACGCATTAAGCTAGGTACTATCCATCTGCTCAGTATGAGACAATCCTTGAACTAAAAACTGTAAAGCCACAGAGCAAATAGGGGGTGGAAGAGGAGAAAGGCAGGTCATTAAGACATACAGTAGAGGCAGGAGGTGCAGCCTGTCTGTTCCGGCATGTCTCCCAGCCACTTTATGAGCTTTTGTCTGTGGACCACTGAAGAAACATCTGCTGAAGACAAACAGATTTGATGGTAAATGTGTTTCAGGACTAATTTTTTCTAAGGCATAGCTGTATGTTCTGGTGGAGGCAATCATTTGACCAATGACTTCCTAGTCTGAGTCATCCAGATGTGAGGATTTTCTTCAGTGTTTTAGGATGGTACCAAATAGGACTTGACACTCAGGAGCTGTATTTGACTTTTTAGTGTAGCACCACACCTGAGTGAAGGTGACCACGCTGTTTCTTGGCCAGAACTGGCTCACATCTACCCAGCTCACAGCATGGACAGAACCGCACTACAGTTGCCTGTTGATGACCAGGTAGATGTGTCCTCAGTTTCTAGTGGCTTTTCCCTCCTTGTGAGGCCACACACAGAGTTTGAGAGACAGCTAAGATGTCTTTTGGGTGCAGATGTTAGATCTGAACTTTCCAGAGTTATCATAGTACCAGATGTCACTTTTACTTTTTATATAGCTTTGGGCTTGTGTCACAACTGCCCCCAAGTTTTTTGCTTTTTTGCCAATAAGGTGGAACTAATGCATGCACTCTGGAACGCTTTGAGGATTAATTTGCTTCTAAAAAAACACTGTGCACAGCTATGAGGATCTGTACACACAAAGAATAGCTAGTAAATTGTTTTCTTGGTCAAGTACCTTGGTGCTTCAAAACTTCAAAACCCCAAGGTGTTTTGAAGCACCTTGTTAGTTTTAAATTACAGTATTTGTTACCATTGCTTGTCATCCTTTTCCTAAAGAAAAGCCAGCACTACAAATTCAGGAGGTGAAGTGTTGCAATTAAGATGTATCAAAATATTGTTGTGACTTCCAGGCCTGGAAGCTGCAGGTCAGATCACAGAGCTTCTGCAGAGAAAAGTGTGGGGCTCAGCTGAAAGAGGCCATGTCCAAAAAGGTCCACTAGTTTATTTACTGTGTCTTTGCACTGCACGCAGGCTTCTGCCACGTGTCTGAGTCAGGCTTGGATTTTCCTTACCCCAGGACACAGTCTCATCGTAATGTTCGTGTAGTCTATCTCATTTGAAATGGTTTTGGAAAAGTCTTTGGTGTACATACAGCCATATATCTCAGGAACCAACCTGCCATAACTTTGGATGCTATAAAATTAATGTCAAAGATAAAAATATGTGCTGCAAATAGGTGGGGAAGTGCACTACGTAGGAGTGTGGGTCAGGGAAGCTTACCCAGCTTTTTCCGCCTCTGTGAAATTGTCCTATGAATTTTAGGTACCTTACAACTACTGTAAAGATGTAGTTTTGCTTTGTGCTTTTTCCTCCTGATGGGCAGGAACACTACTGCCTTCAGCAGCATGTTGCCGTTTGTGCTCCCAGGCCAGGGAAGCAGTCTGCTGTGACTTACATCTGTGAAACACAGAGTAAAGATGATGGAGGTGCTGTTTAAATGAGAGGAAAATCGGCCTCTGAGTTTTCCAGGGGAGAAAAAAGTGGCAACAATGCTGTTTTCTATGTGAAACATCTATAGATCTGCTGGAAGTGCCTGCTGAAGAGCTGATTTGTATGCAATGGACTAAGTTGGATTTGAGGTTAAGAGAAATTCCAAGTGATAAATGCAGGGTGGAGTCAGTCAGGGTTGGAGGGCATCAGCTAAGGTCTGGCACGAATCCCCATGTGTTAACAGTAACCTGGCTGCCATCATTGGGCAACAACAAGGACTTAACTGAGAGGTAGGGGTGATGGATGGCCCCAGGGAGTACGTGTAGCATAAGTAGTAATGTGATATAGAGTGCACATTACAAGCAATTACAATTTGAATAAGTTATCAATGGAAGGAGGTAGAGGACTGGGAAGCAGCTTTATTAACCCCCTGAAGTTATGTTAGTTATGTTCACAGCATTTTGAAAAAGTTTATGTATTGCTATGAATTACAATCATGGTGACAAATGCCAGCACCCAGAGTTTGTGATCGCAGCCTCTCTAGCAGGCAGTGCTTTACCAGAACAATTCAGAGCAACAATCCGTGTAAACTTAAAATAAAAGGAATGAGGAAGATGAGGCGTAAAACTGGATGAGGACAAACCTTGTGATAAACCCTGACTTAGGTGTTCTTTGGCTTTGCTGTCTTATGAAAGAAACGTTCCTGGTGCCATCTATCCCATCTTGCGCTGTGATACAGTCATTTAATTCCAGCTGAGCTGAACGTAGAGGAGTAAAAAGCTGGGGGAAAAGCTTAGTGATAAAATATGGGTCTAAGTCAGCATTACACCTTCAGGAGGAGCAACAGGGAAAACACCAACCAGTAAGTAAAACATTAATGATGGTTTTGTACGACCTTTATGCCTCCAGGTTTTGGAACATCTTGGGCAAAGAGGGGTGCAAGACTGCTTTGCGTAACTGATCTATCACCTCGCAGCTGCTCACTTTGGGTGGTCTGTTGATTGTGGTTCAACCCAGGAGCCAGGTCCTCTCTTCTCTTCTGCACCTTCATTGATGTATCTCTTGCCGCAGCCTGTGAAAGGGCAGCAGAGCAACACGTGCATTATTTATATCCCCCAGGGTTCTGACTCTCCTCCTTTTTCTTTGTGTTGTAGGAAGTCCATAGCGGGGCTAAAGTAGAGGTGATCAAAATATTCTGCAAAATATATTTTTGACAGATTTCTTTAATGAAAATCGGTTTCTCTCAAGGGGCAGGCAGCGAACCTGAAAAAAATTCTATTAGCAGTTTAAATACTTGATTTTGTTTTCCTTGTAGCTACCTGCAAAGACACATCATATATTTCAGTGATCAAAACATTTCTCTGAAGTTTTGACATTTTCAAAATTTAAAACAATAAAATAAAGCCAGAAAAATCACTGTGTTTATGACAAGATCTGCTCTAAAACAGATGGCAAAATCTGTCCTGGTGATTTCACAGAATCATAGAATAGACCAGGTTGGAAGGGACCTTGGAATATCATCTAATCTTTGTTAGGCTTTTTCCTTCCCCAAGTTTACTCAGAACTAGTGACCTGCTAAATGTACCATGAAAGGTGGTTAAATATTTCAAAGGAGGCCCTTTTAACTTATAATAATTAAAAACCCAGTGTTTTTTTTTTTTTCTAGAAGCCTTGGTGTTTTCACCCCAGAGTCTTAATTAATTTCAGGTGATTCAATTGCTGTTCTGCATTTCCCCTACTGTTTCAATTGATTACAATTCAGCCTGTACACCTGCCTTAAATATTCTGCACTGAGCATTTAAGCAGCCTCTACGCTGTAACTGAAGTGGCTGCGTCAGTGATGGGAACAGTGATTTAATAGTTTGTAAATAAGATGCTCGGAGATCCCTGGCATCAAAGTTGATAGGTAAACACAGTGCTGTGTAATTATTGTTTAGTGGCAAAAAACCTTATTAAGTTTATCTAAGTTTAGACTTGGATAATCTCAAGATTTGTTTGTCTTTCCTTGTTTCCTGGGTTTCCTGAATCTCTGGTTCTGTCTTTGGCATCCTAAACTGTTATAATTGCAGAGACTGATGGAGAACCCTCAATGATACATTGTTTAATTTGTAAAATAGTATATTTACACTTATTTGGAATCTGGTTTCTTTTTCTTGCTGTCTAAAGGGAGAAGCTAAAGACATAGCTCCTTTATCTTCCCATTTTCTTTTCGCAATCAACTCCCAGGATTCACTGCACAGAGTGTGCCTGGGGGAGAAGCCGAGGCCTGTTTTCATACCAGTGTAGGAAGATTTTTCTCTGGGTTATTACCTGCTGAATAATAATTTCTATCTTGGCATGGACAGACTGTATCTGAATTTACCCTTCTGTAAAAGAGATACGGCAATAGCTACCTTATGGGGATATTTATATTTGTTATTGTTTATTGTTTCCACAACACTACAGGTGTGTAATCTGCTTTTTTTTTGCAATTAGAAAACAAAATCAGTGACATGAAGAGTTGTCATCGATCCGACATACAGACACATCTGCGGGTATGACTTACAGGGAAGATACTTTATTTGTTTTCACTGAGATTAAGCTCTGTGTGTGTGTGTGTAAAACTTCATTTTTACCATTTATAAAGAAATTGGCATGGATTTGTGAGGGGTAGACGCAGACACTGCCCCCTGTGCTGTGCAGAACCAGAGCTTCTGAAGCAGTGACTGTATGGTGCTCACAGCTCTTCTTTGCAGCTCAGAGGCCCCAGCTGCCACCCCAAGAGACACCACTGCTGTGGGACATCATCTGCAAGTACAGTGTCGCGTGTGTGGCCATAGATTTGTGACATTAAGTTAGAAAACACCGAGTAGCACTTTTTTCCTGAAAATGGTTTTGTAAGGCCTCTGAGATTCTTGACCACGGATGCTACAGAGAGGAGGAAGGTTGTTCTCCTGGTGGGCTTGGTCTGGTGGAGTCACTTCCTGAAGAAGCCAACTCAGGTC
Source organism: Limnodromus scolopaceus (assembly GCA_028565335.1). Lineage (NCBI taxonomy): Eukaryota > Metazoa > Chordata > Aves > Charadriiformes > Scolopacidae > Limnodromus > Limnodromus scolopaceus. Next base: position 42,515,084 of record JAOXNO010000041.1, read on the forward strand.
CTGCAGCATGAGACCAGGAGGCATTGCAATTAATCCAGCTTTATGTGCGGTCAACATGCAGAGGACAAACCAGCAGCCGACGCATTAACTGAGAACAAGTTCATTCAGATTAAAAAAAGTTAATGATCACTTTTGAAACACTGAGAGCCTATGAGGGACCACCTGCCTGGAATGAGCATTTACCATATGGTGCCTTTGGAAGCTAATATTGATTCTCATTATTTTAAACGATTACAAACATTGCAGGTGTTTTGTAATAATCTCTATTGTCTAATTAGAACACTCTCAAAACTAGCTCGTTCTGCCTGCTAACCAATATTGATTTGAACAGCTGAGTTTGCCTTGTATGAGTGATGAGATTGTGCTAACTGACACTTCATAGTCTCTTTTGCTGACTGATTAATCCAGGAAGAAGAGGCTGGAACTGAGTGAGTAGATGTCCTGATTTATCCAGAGATCTAATCAGCCTTGCCAGGATGACCTACAGCTTGCACCAGAATTTTCCAGTTAAGGGAAGCATTGATATACTTATGAAATCTCATGTTTTATCTAATGGAGATTGAAAAAAAAGAAGGAAAAAAAATAGTGGAACTCATTGCAGAAAAGTTAAGCCACACAAAGATCTTTATAAAGGAACGGGATACTTGAGTTTGCACATTTCTGTCATTCTTGATGCAGCCATTATTTCTGTCATTGCTGATGCACAGTCATTTCTTGGAAAGTACTGGAGAAACCTCATGAGCAAATAGCCCTGCTGAAGGCCACTAACAGAGGTAACCAAAGTTCTCTTTTGTGGTTGATCCACTTCTGACAGCATGGATGCAAACGATCAGCATAGACTAAAAGAAAGCCTTAAAGGCTACTGGAGAAACTGAAAATTTAAGTGGGTGAATGTGTGAGAGAGATTGGAGTAACCTGAAGAGACTCCTTTATCTATTTTCCCTTATGCCCGTTAATGCGGGCAGTTTCCTGCCGTGACTAAGGTAATACCTGAATTCCCAGCAGGGAGACAATGCATGTGCTGCGAGCCCTTTGACTTTTTGGCATCCCTAGGAGGAGTTAGAAATGCAGCTTTCTCACATCTTAAAAAGATTTCTGATAAAGGTGAGAGTAGATGACTATTAGTGTTTGTGGGCTTCTGGAACTTCAGCATGAAAAGTGAAACCTTAAGTGCCAGGGATGAGCAGGTATGGAGGCATCTGTAGGATAAGAGGGCAGGGACATCATTTGGTTATGACCTTTCTTTCTCTACAGGTTTCTGTATTTCACTGATTATTATAGTATCAGAAAGCAGTGTAGGCTGTTAAGTTGTTGCTTTTTTGAGGTCTCGGAGTGTAATGGACACTTTTTCTCCCCCACATCTACTTTGAGAGCCTCATTTTCACAGCATGATAGAAACATACACCACAAAATGATTGATGTTCATATTTTCAGAGCTGCCAAGTGTTGTTCATATGCCTGCTATGATACATGCATTTTTGATGGGTCTTTCACGGTTTCCTCTGTGTCAGAGAAGATGTCAAGAGGAAAAATGAGTAAGGCATTGCTCCATAAATTAGCATGTTGCCTAGAGTTTGAGGTATTGTCCGGTCTCATCTACACTGCTTTTCTCATCTGATTTTAATAACCGTTTCCGAGTCCCTGGTAAACATCATTGTATTTATGGAGGAGTGTGTATTCCATAGGGAAATACTAAGTGCAAGGCTGCCTATATTGGGTGAAAAGGAATATGGAAGAGAATATTATTCTCTGATAAAAATCAACCAGTGGTTCATTTTATTTGCTAGTTTGCTTCTTGAGTAAAGGAAGCCTAGAGGGTTGCCTGTGTACCAGGACATCTCACGTCTCGAGCAGTTAAACAGAAGGGTGCACTGAGAGCCAGATTCTGTTTGCTGCCCAGGGCTGACTTGCCAAAAGTAAGAAAAAAAGATGGGGGCCTGGCACTGAATTGTGCATATCTCTCGTGTTTTACACAGTTCAATAGTAATTGAAGTAGTTGCAGTGAAAAAGGGATGTAAATCTCAAAGATGTGGTTTTAAATCTAATAGTACTACCTGATAAGGAAGAAAGGGAAATAATGGTTTCCTTCTTGGTTAGTGTAAATGCTTATTTTTAGTCGCATTCTTGGTGGTTTTCTTTTCATTAATGGAATGGGATTAGGCAGTTGGTTAGAGTGAGTTTGAAGGATACCTGAAGAGTGAGGAAGAAGATTTTTGTCTCAGTCCTAGAGAGCAGAAGAACCTGCCTAAGCTCCAAAAAGGTTGAAAACCAATTTGATAAATTTCCCTTTCTGGACAAACAGCCTTATTCCCTGGGTGTGTGATGCTGGCATGCCTGAATACCAGATGCTGCAGGACATTGCTAACCCTTTATGGTGCCATTCATCTCCAGGCATTTGTTTCATTCCAGACTAGCTCAATAGGAAATAAGAGGATGATTCTCACTAATGGATGTTTGGTGACATCCTTTAGGTTAGTGATCAGTTTGCAGGATTTCAGTTCTTATTTTTGGGCTGCGCTGTTTTTCAGGCTGCTTGGCAAACCCAGCACAAGGGCCAGGATCAGCCTGAGAAAACACAGAACTGTTCGTGGTTTTCTGAAAGTAAAATCACTTTTGCTCCTACTATTCTAAAGACCTTTAGGAGTACGAAGTGTGTATGGAACTTGCTTTGTTGCTACTACAGCACTTAATTTACTGCCTTGGCTAAATCTGTGCATATTGTTAAAATTTTAAGTTTATAGTTACATCCAGTTTGTTAGCAAAAGAATGAATTCATTCATATAATGCAAATTCCTTAATATGGTGTATGGAGCTGCACAAAACTGAATAGCTATACCTGCTGTGGAAGTTTTGTATTCTGTGTCTTTTGCCTCTTATTGCAGGAGGGATGATAATTTCTGTCATTCTGAAAAATGAACAAAATCAGAACTTCAGCATAAAATTTGGTTGAGATTTGTCCTGGGGTTGAGAAAGTGTGAATGTTTTTCATGTGTTACCCCGAGTCTCTGCATGCGTGGATCCTAGCCAAAAAGGCTTTTTGTTTGGTATTTTTAAAATTGACTTGATGTAGCAAGTTCAGGGGATTTCCTCTCTGTTATAATCGGGTCTGTTCTTGGGAAATTCCCAGCCTGATTTTTGCACAGTATGAAGGACTTCAGCTGTGTAAGTGGGGAAAAAAAAATCATCTCTTCTTCTCCCTTCTTTTGGATCAAAAATGTCAGGCTCATTTCAGAACAGGGAAATTGATAAAGCTGTCACTTGGTTATTCTCTGCATTGTTTTAATGACTGTCATCATTGTGTAAATTAACAGCATTGTAGTTGGAAGCTCCAAATCTGACTCTGTCATGAAGTCCTAAAAGATAGCTGCTTCACAGCTTTGGCAGTAGGGTACTGCCTAAAATACATGTGATATTATGCAGGTGAAGATGTCAGGCAGTGTTTTATGCCCTGGACTGGCATTGAGAACGTGACTGATAGAACCAGGGACTGCTGCTGTTTTCTCTCGGGTGTGAGAGTTTTTCTTATTGTGGGAGCTGGAGGAAAGGGCAGTGAAAATCACTGTGTAGATGTAACTAGAAGGGGAAATGTGAAAGAGCCAGGTTTTCTTGTCCTCAGTGGTTTCCATTGATAAAATCTGATGTGATACAGTATATTTTTAGCTCTTACTCGGGGTTTGAAACCCTGAAAGCTAAGAACCTAGATGGTCAAGTGCACTTTTTAAGCTGTTATTTGGAGTTGGATGTAAAAAGCACACAAGGCGCTTTGAGCTGGTGGCTTCATAGAGGCAAAGGCATTTCCAGATCCATGGTCTGGACAGGAGTCACTGTGAGGTGAAGCTGACAGTGTCCCTTGTGGAGGGAGATCCTCAGACCAAAAAACCTCCAGTACAAATGCACCATCTTTGTATTTCTGGGTGCCAGGCAAGAGGGATGGAAACAACTGCTTTTGCTGTGGGTGGTGGCTTTATTCAAAAGCTATGTAAGAAATGTGAGAAATCCGGAGAAAATGATTGTCTGTGGGTCACCACTTTCATTGCTGCAAGACAAAACCTGACAGTGGAAGCGACTGGCACTGTAAAATGCAGCTTTCCTCCCAGCAGCACTGCTTAGTAGTATTCTCTTGCCCCGGACAACATGTAACACAGCACCCAGAGGAAAGATGTGGCCACACACTGATGCTGTTTGTGGGTGTGTAATACAGTTTCATTTGGCTTTGGGTTCTGAGATACAATCCTCCTCAACTCCGTGTCAGCCTCCTCCATTTTCCTTTATCTTACTTTGTTATTTAACTGAAAGCTAGAAGAGAATGTCCATAGAAAGAAGCTCCCAATCAGAAAAAGCTGTAAGTTAATGCATCTCATACCAAGTCAGGGGAGCCCTTTTGGTCTCTGGCCCAGATTAGGTTTCAGTTCTGGGCACTTGATAAACCCCTCTTGTGGTGTTTGTTGTGGTGCTACGGAAGACCATGTTTGAAATTTGTTCCAAGAAGAGGGGGATGGATGGCCCTATTTTGGGTGAGAGGCAGAAAGTGGGCTTTGATGGAGCGGGACTGTTGAAGGCAGGTCCTGCCAGAGGTGCCAGCATAGCAGCCGGACCATGTCTCACATGGCTCCCAGCATGGGCACTGGGGCCAGCCTGCCCTGGCAGTGTGGCTGGGGCAAGCTTGGCTCCACACATCTGTGGCTCCGTTTCAGTGCTGCTTTGATAGCCACAGACTTTCACAAACCACTCTGCTCAAAGGGGGAAATTAGTGTCACGGGGACTGTTTTCTTTATGAGAAAAGACTCGGTTGGATGGAGCAGCCAATAAAGATGTTAATGTATTTTCTCAGTGCATAACCCACATATTTCAGCTCCCTGGATGGGGTCTTTATTTCTGAGGTGAATGACTGAGGAACACTTAACTCATAGCTTCCAGGGGATTGGGAAAGTGCAAGGTTTTCTGGAAGGTGAGATGTTCCATTTTTAAGATCTAATATTAACTTTTTGGGGCATGACTCTGGCTGGGTGAATAAAAAAGCGTTACTTTCACAGACAGGAAGATTTTCTTCTGCCCGAGCTGTTGAGTCTATTGCTATAGCACTCAGTTATACCTGTCAAGGCTTGTGCTTACTCTCACCACTGTACCTTGTCCATTATTACTCTGACCTTGGAATTCAACCTTTTTTTTTTTTTGGTTATGTTATTATCCTTATTTTTATGTGAATTAGGCACTGATAACTGGTCTATGATGAACTGAACTGGACATGGATTGGAACCTCTCTGTCTAGACCTGATGAGAAGTTTAGCCTCTGTCCCCTGCCGATCTTATCCTTTCCTTCCTGGAAGAGAAAGAGTGCAGTGCTGATGTCCAAATTTTATAGATATTACATATGCCTTGTTTATTATTGGAGAAAATGAAATGTCAGCCTGTAAGATTATCCTGTAGTTTTCCCCTGCCTTCCCTATGTGCTTGCCCTATTTGTTGCAAGTGATTTCTAAAAAGGCTGGAACTGCTGGTCTGTACTTGTGGTAATTACAATTGCTGCACTCTGGTACCCTCAGCGCAGGAGTCTGGGGAGGTTCTCATGAGATGGCAAAGGGCTGTTCATTACACAGGTTTCTGTGCCTACAGTGAAATCTGTAGAAAATACCTTAAGTGAGGATTGAGAGTCACGAACAGAGGTATGTCTGGCTGAGAATGCCAGGTGACCCAACTTGTCTTGGTTTGTCCCAGCATCCTGAAAAAAAAAAAAGGTGTAATAGCTCACAGCTCAGTCGTGTGCTGCCAAGACTGACTCCTGCTGTGAGGCAGCGCTTAATGCATGTGGTGACAAACACATACGTCTGGAGCAGGCACACATCGCTGGGGGAGGCTATTGGAGCTGTGAAAAGGGATTGTCTTCATTTGTCTGGTTTGTACTATGGGAAGGCAATCATGGCTGGGACATGCAGGGCATTCTATAGTAAGGTTAGGGTTGGGGTTTATGTTTCTTCGCTAAGATTACACAGGGGTTCAGGCTGTTCTCCCATACTAAGATATGGGTTGGAACTTGTAGAGGCCTATTGGGGTTGGACACTGGTACTACGGTTATGTTTTGCCTTTTTCACTTCTTAAGGGTGTGAACTGCAGGTGTATTGTTGTGTCAGGGCTCTGAGTGCACTAATAAGCCTTAATTGCCCTGATGAGCTTCACCTGGAGCCCACACCTGTGGGCCCAGGAGCTCTATTTAAGCTCAGCCCTGGGCTGAGTCTTTGAGTTGTGTTGGAAAAGGACTGCTGATCTTCAGCTTAGCTGCAGCCATGCTAGTGCCTGGCTATGGAGCCTTGGGATCTGGACGCTTGGGATCTGGACCTCAACTCGCAGACCCGCTTCCTGGCTTTGATTACCTGGTTTGTATTTTGGTGTAGCCTTGTCTCTGTGGCTGTGCTTGGCAATTGCCAGACCTCATCCTAGCTCTGGCTTATGGATTGACTTCCCAGTTTGTCTATAGAACAGCCTCATCACTATGTTACTGCCCTATGATCTGGACCCCTGATTGGATGTGGCTGCCATCTCTACGGTTGGTCTTGCATGTGTATGGTGGGACAGGCCCTGGCCAGAAAGGCTCTGGCCTTGCTGGTCATGTTATTCCCCTCAGTTCCCATCCCTTAGGGAATGGCTGTCCTGCAGTGCTCCCTGATAGTAAGTTAGGATCTACGGGAATCCTTGGTTTACTGGTGAAATTGTCATCCTCAGGATTTCCTGGGATAAGGTTGGAATTGTGATTCATAGAAGGCAGTGTTTAGGCTTGAGACCTATAAGGTTGTCCTGGGCCAAGCGAAGGTGGTAACCTGCAAGGTTTTGGAGTTACAAGTAGCATTACAGACTGTAATGTTGTAATGCCCAGGCGAGAGCGAGGGAAATGCCCTGGGGGAACCTACTTGCTGCTTTCCCAAAAGGACTGTACAGGATGTTTTGAGATTTTGGTCTGAAGGGTTTCCTAAAATAGAAGCAGTTGCCTGCATTGATTCTCTGGATTTGGGACCTCAGAGGTTTGGTTCCCTAGGTTTGGGACTCCAGGACAAATTTCAAGGAAAAAAGTAGGAGCACAGAAGTCCACAGGCTATTTACTTTTTAATGGTTTCGATTTCAGGCCGGATTTGAGCTTGAGGCCAGGAGGTGTTGTTAGGCTAGGTCAATTATACTCATGTTTTCTATCTTGTGTACCTGGGGTAAAATATCTTGCCTCCCGAACTACTTCCTTGCTGCTCTAGTTTACTAAGTTCCAAAACCAAGTAAGATCTAGGGATCTGAAGTATAGCTTTTATTTTGCTACCAGTTTGATATATGACTTTAAGTTGCTTATCTCTAACTTCTGTGAATTATTTCTCTTTAGAAAGCAAACCAGAGGGATGGTAGATGTCACTTTTGTGTTGATACTACACCCCTGCCCAGTGAGATGGAGATTATTGTGGACAGCTCTGAGAGTTCTGTGATGTATGTAAGAAAAAAATACAGTAGTAGTAAGGAACTGATGATATTGCTGGTGTATTGCTATGGAGACTTGCTCTCTAAGAATCTGACTATAATAAACCAACTTATTTTATGGTACTGGACGTGGGCCAGACTTGAATTGGCAACTAGGTGATAAAAAGGACAAGAAGACATAACTGGCTGCTAAATTGGATACTCCTAGGACTGAATTTTCTATCTACTTGAGCTTCTGCCTTCCTGTTTGAACCTACCTGGAGTAGAAGAGATTTGCCTGAGCTGGCCAGAGCTCGGGTGGGAGGAGAAGCAAGCTGAATTTAGCTTGCCCACAGCAGCTTAAGCTGTTTTCTCTCTGCTATCGATGTGTTTGGCCCTCATGCTGCTAGCAGTACTTGAACATCTATCTGTACGTATGCAGTCTCCCAGGGAAACTATTGAGAAGATCTTATTTACTACTATGGAGACTGAAAGCACATCAAATTTATTACTGGCCTTTGCTGCTCACTTAATGGGAGGCAACAGCCACTTTTTGCCCATTACTTGCTGTTCTTTTACGCACATTAATGGCTGAGAGGGCTTGCTTGAGGAACAGGAAGATCTAATCCCAAGTTTGTCCCTGAATCTCCCATTGTTTCCTCCTGGCTGCTGGTTAGTGGGAAGACAGGAAGTCATGGATCAGGGAAAGACTGGTCTAGTTCCCATGTTAAAGGAGAAGTGACGCTAAACAGGTAACTCTTCTAGTTAACTGGAAGGAGCTGCTCCAACAAGGGGGCTTCACTGGAAGCATTATTTTTCCTTGCTTCTATTTACTCTGGCTAGTGCTATGTAATTGCTGCAGTACTGGCCCTTTTGTGTAGGGTGAAGGGTTTTTTTTCTGAGGATCAATCCTGAGCTTGCTGGTGTCCTGCTCTGCTGCTGTTCTTGCAGAAATGCCCTCCCCCCAAAGTGACCCATGTCTGTATGTGATGCTTACAGGAAGCTTACCTGTAAATATATCCTCTGTACATTGGCAATGGGCTCAGGCAGGAGTGGCTTGGTACCCATCATTTTCCTGACTAACCACTGGCCAGCTCTGTTGTACACTGTGCCCCTGCACTTAAACAATCCTCTTGCCTAAGCTTAGCTTTTGGTTTTCTTGTACCAGGCTGCCATCACAACAGTCTTTCTAGTACCATTTGAGCTCCAGAAAGACAAGTCTAGATACAACTTGCATTGTGAATGAAATGAATGTGGTGTGTATCAATCTAACTCCTAGTTCTTGTTGATTTTTACTTTTTGTTCCAAACTATTACCTCTTTGTTTAGAAGCACAGTAACTATACAACCTGTGTGATTCTCTGCCATTAGATATAATTATGGCCAAGTGTTTAGCATGTTAAAACAAAGTGTTGTCCATAAATTACCATTGTGTAACCAGATCTCTGGAACAAATTCTCAGAGCGTAGTTCAGTTGCTGTAGAAATACATGGTTTCTGTTCATCCCTGCCTGCTCCTATACATCTCTTTGATAGTGCTTTCCCTCCAGTCTATTCTGTGGGCTTTCTAGAACTGACATGGGTCACAATCTTGGACAAGCAGCAGCGATCTTGTCCCTATTAAAAAGACTTGATTGTTTCCTCAGTGGGAGGAAAGTAGTAGTTCAGGACTCAACGTCCAGTAGTTATGGGTAATCACTGTGAGGGAAAGCAGACAAGGAGTTACTTTTTATGCTTTTTAGAAAAGTTGCCTTTCTGAAAGGCCTATGTGAGCAGACTGTGTATCACCTGAATTTGAAATTCAGCAGTGAAATTCCCTTTTCAGGGAGGGCCAACATGATTTGGTTGCCTTTTAATGCACAGAATAAGACAGCAAGAATAGTTAATGGAGAAGGAGCCTACATTGTGCTTCCTCTCGGAAGATCACTCAAGATAAATACTATTCATTTGGCAGTCCAGTTTTGAAAGAATTGCAGTATGAGAGAATGGGAGACAGAATGTGCAGGGAATCTGAAAATGAGATAGTCCCCAACTCCTGCAGAACTGGCTGAATAGAAGTGATAAGAAAAAGGAATGGGCTACCTGCCTGTATTGAATTGCCTGCGTGAAAAACTGAAGGAAGCAAGCTAGCTGTCCTTGATAAAATCAAGATTGGCAGCTTACAGAACCAGGATGATGTTTGTTGTTTAATGTTTGTAGCTTAACAAAACTCAATAGATTTTTGAAATATGCCTGCATTTAAAGTTTGGTTTTGCTTTTTCAGTTGTTTTGTTATTTCTGAAGGAAATGGAATTAAGCAGTGAAAACTTTTAAAGTGGTGACAGCTACGGAAGGATTGCAGCAGGGACCTATAGAGCTGGAAGGACTTCCCTGAGCATCTGCCTTCTTCCAACCACTTGTGATTCAAATTCAGAAGGTTTAGGGTCTTTAACTTGATCTTTAAGTGTCCTAGTCTGGTGCTGGGAAAATGCTTGGACAGATTCTTGGGAAAGTGTCTTGCAGAAATCTAAGCACTCTTTCCTTTCCTTTTTAATCAGGTCTTACATTTCCATCATAGTACTGAATTGAAATTTAGTTTCTGAATCATAAGGTCTTGGTAAACTTCTTGGGCTTTGAGTGAGGCATAAGGTTACAGAGAATGATGGCTGAGTGAGTCTCTGGTATAAGCAAGTAGGAAAAGTTGGCATGAAGAGAGATTTACTGAAGTGGCTAGGGATAGATTTAGAAGTGGAAAAAGAGAGAATGTGGTGGATAGAAAGAAAAATGAACTGGTAAGGTGAGGGAACAAAAATAGACAAGACGCTGCAATAAATGCATGGGAAGATGCAGTGTATCGTTTTGCAGCAAAGTCAGAATGAAGTGGGGATAGAAATAAAACAAAAGCAAGAGTGGTTGTATATTGTATATTTACTAACAAGAAAGTTGAATGATGTTACAATTGCGTATAGTTATGGCTCGTTTCACTTTAATTCCTAAGTTACAGCGTCTAACCCTACTCACCATAAGTTACTTTGCTAGTTAATCTCAACTATTAGATATTCTTTGCCCTGGATTAAGGTTTAGTATATGAACAGGAGAGGAGGACTCTTGGCTCTTCCACCCCTTTAAGGAAATGCAATTCAATGAGTACGAGGACTGTGGGTGTCACTGACCCTTCTAGAGGTGGGAATCTGAAGCATGGAGAGATTAAAGATAGCTTTCAAAAACAGCTGCAAACCTGCATCTTCACTGTACATGACCAGTGGAGCATCCTTGGGAGCTCTTTGTGCAGTGACTGAGCTTCAGTTGCTGGATTATGCAGATAATTAATACTTCTAAGCCTCAGGGCTAGTGTGGTTCAGATCAGAAATGCAAAATGAAAAAATTTAAATATTGGACTTAGTGAGTTGCCTACTGTCACTAACCAACTATGACAGACTTTGGAGCAGCACAGAAATCCCAACTCCTTTCACTTAGCTTTGGCTCCTACATGCCTTTTGATCCGTTTATGTTATTCCAAGAGAGAAGGTCTTGTGACCAACAGAAGATGTTGATGGACTTGTATGTCTACAAACCTACCTTAATTATCCTTGGACATGGAAGGTTTGTACGGTTCTTTGTGATAAAGGAGTGTGCAGAAAGCCCTCTTTCCACCCCTGTCTTTGCTATTTTAGGATCAAAAAGAAAAATGAGTTGAGTAGAAGAGAACACCATCACATTCTGGTCAAAAATAATAGCACTTTAAGTTAACAAATAGATATTTAGCTCCGAGTAACTCTGAATATTCCAGTTGCCATAACAACACACTGAGACTGTGGCATATTTTACTTCACATGCTTTTAAAGAACTTTATGAGCCATGACCAGAAAATTCCATCAGGATTAAAAGCAAACAAAACTGAAAACACACAGTTATTAGGTTCCTAGCAGCCCACAGCTTATGTAAAACCTAGGAAATGGAGGGTATGTGTTCTGTGCTCAGATGGAAGTGGCCACCTGAAAGTCATAGGAAGGGTATTTTGTTGTGCTGCTAAAGCTATTGCCCATAGAAGCAGTAAGACTTTGGAGGCTCTGTGCCAGAGGAAAGCCACCTCATTTGTGGGGAAACCTTTTCTCTCTGTCCTGTCTCGCAAAAAGAACTGGGAAAAAATGTTGGTGACTGCCTAAATCTGAGCAATTTTTATTTTTTTTTTGGCTGTGACATTCTTCTGGTTTGGGTTTAGAGCTTGAGAGTGGTACCTATAACCATCCAGCTGGACCAGGCTGAAGGATTCCTCCATTTTGCTTTCTAACCATTATCCGGCTGCCTTTCTTTAAGGGAGCCATTCTTTATTGGAAATGAAGATTTTGTTCATCTCGGATAAAAATTATCCTACTTTCTCCTGCCTAGATCAAAGGAGGAGAGAAATTGTGAGGATGGCAGCTAGAGACCATGTTATGCTGTTTCATATAAAATATTTTAAAGACAAAAAGGAAAGTGTTACGGTTACAATACCAGGAGATCTGTGAACAAAATGCAAGAGCCTTCACTTTTAGGGCTCTCAGATTGACTTCAATCCGGCTCTTGTTTGGGGGAAGTGAGCAGCTTGGGTGCTGGTGATGGAGATATGTGGCACTTTGCATTCTAGCCTGACCCTTGTTTAAGCACCTGGATGGCTGTGAGGATTTGGGGCATGGTTTGTAAGCTCTTAGAGAGCCAATTTAAATAAACAAGGCCCAAAGCATCTCTGTGGTCACAAAATTATCATCTAATGACTTTTGATTAATAAGAAATGGCTCTTTGATTAATTGGCTATTGTACATGCTCCTCGCTGAGCTTTTCCACAGCATCAGTCCCCAGGCTGACATCCTGGGGAGACAGTGACATTTGAGGGTGACCAGCAGCACTGACTTAGGAACATTGCTTGGAGGACAGTTATTGCCGTTAAGTGGGCAGAATGTTGGCCTGGGAAGAGGGAGTTTATCTTCTGTCCATCAGGTGAATTAGGTGACTCTTGAGACCCTTAGATGGAATCTTCCGATAATTAGATGTTCTATCAAGTGCCTGATTTAAAAGCTAGTTCATAACAGGTTTATTATCTGCTGGTTTGACTGCCTCTTTGGCTGCTGCTGGATCCTCGCATTGGTATTCCCTTTTCCAAAGCACTAGTCTTAGACTGTCAAAGCTCTGGGGTCAGTCTAACGGCTGCTGCACTCACATAAAAAAATGAAATGAGGAACTGCCTTTTTTGTTTCCATTATTTTGGGTTTCCTTCCAAGTAACCTATAGTGGTCTTCTCATCTCAAGTTTTCCTGTAGGTGAGAAGGTCATACTACTAAGATTGTTGGTAAGCAGTTTTCTGGCTGATAAGTAAGACCAGTTTTACTAAATAGTGCCTCTGGGTGGATGCTGCAGGGATGCATTTTCTGTGTGCTGTAGCTGCACAGGAAAGGAGATGCTTTTTGGATGTTTTAGTTTGTGAGACGAGACTGGTGACTTGTTCTGGCCCTCTTAAATTGATGGATTCTGGAGGACTGGATGAGTGAAAGTGTGTGCCAGTGTAGCAAACCAATAAATTCTATGTGTGCTTTTTCTTCTCCCTCCTCTATATCCAGGCTTTCAGCTTCTAGGAACATTTGCTCTTGCCTGAATGGAATCAAGGTCATCATAGGAAAAAGTAACCACGTGTCTGATTTTTTTTCTTGGTGTAATGGTGTGACTCATTGACTTAATTTGACTACAGTGTGTTGCTCAAGATGATTCTCTATGCAAAAAAGATTCCTCCCTCCTCTGTGCTGCTTGGGGGAAGACGGATGCTTCATACTGCTGTAGGTATGAACAGGAGGCACCCAGGAAGGCTGAGTTTGCCATTCACACAGTTACGCCTAGTCTGTATGGGAGCTTGCTGATCCTGTCACAGGTGACTCAAGCAATGGAATTTTCACCATATTCTGTAGGAAGACTTCCCATTTCAATAGGTCTTTCTCTAGCAAAAATATCTTTATTTTGAAACCCAGATTTTCTTTTTTCATTTATTTTTTCCTCTTTCCTTGTAGAATAATTAGTTATAAATGAGACAGCAAAACCCAAATCATGTAGCCTTGTTATGACTTTTGTGGAAGAGCTGGACACAACCTATTTGTTTTGGCTTTTAGGGAGACTTGTTTGTTTGGAATTGATGTGTGGAGGTTTGGTCATGATTGCAGGGTTTGAACCATTTAAGGCTTTACTTATCTGTGTAATAAAGTCAAGTTAAAAAAGGAGCATTACTGCATTAAAAAAAAAACCGTGTATTTGGCATGTAACTAAAATATGTATATAAAAAACCTCAAAAGTCCTACATAACACTAAGAAAATAACCTGCAGACTCTTAAGTTGTCAAACGAGGAACAAAATACATATATTTTAAGCCTCCACGAGGGACTTCTTTCTTTTTTGGTGCCTGTCAGACAAAAATGTTTTAAACTGAGAGATTTTTAGAAGAGTTTTTGAATGGGTTTCAGGCATGCTCTCTAAAAACTTGCTTGTAGCTTTCCCTCTGGCTCTTGAGAAATTTGAACAAATTTAACATTATAGTACTATGGTTGTTTGTTTTTCTTCAGTAGCTCTACACTGGCTGAATTTAAAATCTGTGTCATCAAACAGTTCTGTAGTACTACTGCTCAGAGTGTTTGTATTTCATCTTTTTCTCTTAAAAATAAATCCGGTGGCATAATGACGCTGTCTGGCAGAGATCCTTTTCTAATAATTTCTAACATTTGCTTTGATTATTTTTTTTTTAATTTCTTTTTCCCCTCACCCCTCATGGGCATTTGAACTATAAACCTGGAGGCACCTTCCAGCTTTCAGGTCTGGATGTGACCACGGGGCCCTTGCTGACTGTGTGCTGGGCCAAGGCCAGGATGAGCAGCCTTTTCTCCGTATGGTTTGGTTTCCACCAAGCAGAAACTCGTTGGCAGATAGAGGGCTGGAAGCGCTGTGTACTCGGGTAAGGGGCTGGGGCTGACTGTTGTGTGCACAATGTGTGGAACCTCCCCTGTGGCTACAGCTATGGTTCCAAGAAGACTGTTGTCCCAGATGCTCCCTCCTGCCACTTTTTCATTCTCATTGTGATCAATACCAAATCTATATGCAAAGGGGTGTGTGTGTATATTTACATAGATATACGTAAAAATACATAATAATTCCTTGATTATTTCTCAAGTGCAGTGGGAGTTTCATATACGCACTTGTGTAGAGAATGATGTGTATGTATATATAAATATACATAACATGTATATATACACACAAAGGCTAATGCTTTTCTCTTTGTTTTCCATCTGAAATTGAGTGCAGCTCTTCAGCAACTTAGGACCATCCACAAGGAGGGAAGTTTAAAGCAACAGAAAACAGAAGGGGTCAGGGGAAGGAAAAGGAAAGAGGTAAAAAAAAAATCCAATGCTTGGAGAGAACATAAATACATCTTTTCTCTTTGACTTGAAAAGAAATGGGAGCTAAATTCAAATCAGCCCTTCTGTGCCTTGGAATGAAATGGGTATGGCCTTTCCAACATGTTTCTACTTATTGTGTGGTTTCAGTCCTTGGACCCCCTATTCATAAAAATGCAATTGATATCTCATCTCTGGGTTGGTGTGTTTAGTTATGTGTAAAAGAGTGTCAGTAGGTATAATTCCTATGTCAGGGGAACAGAGGGAAGACTGGCGCAAAAAAAGTAGCAGACAAAAGGTTGTTGAAAGTGTAAGTTAACAGAAGGAAAGAGATGAACCTACTCTGAAGGCAGATGTTTTCTTCTTTCTATCCCCAGCTCCTGGAGGTTAGTGGTGTGCTGGGTATATGGGCTATGCAATGTTGTCTCCTCTCTTTCAGGATTAGGGAGGACATCAGCTTCAGGACTTGAACTTGGGTCTTGCTGTTTTCTGGATTTTTTTTTTTTTTCCCTCTCTTTTCCCCAGAGCTGGCCTGATAAAGATATTTTGGGATGTTTTAGGCATTTATGTAAGTGAGATAAAATCTATTCTATGTTTTTTATTCATAGTAAGTTAGCTCAGTGACTTCTCTTGAAAGAAAGAATTGTGCTGTCCATTTCCTCATTGACCTTTCCTTATCCCTCCCAGCAAGAGGCAGTGCTGGAGGTCCTCACGGTAATTCACTACTTCACCTTCTCCCCACTCCTCTCTTATTTTGGTAGTTACCTTTATGGAGGAGAAAGCAGACAGGTAGCTACAAATTGTCGATGCAGGCAGCAGAAGTCAATAAGGCGGCAGGCAGGGAGTGAGATTGAGGGAGGCAGCTATAGATTTCTCTGCTTATTTCTTGTGAGTTTTTCTGAACTCGTGTGATTCACTCTTGTCAGATACTATTTTGAGCCAAGCAGAGATGAACACATTCCCATAGTGAACAAAAAAGGCTGTCTGCATTCTTGCTTTTTTCCCTGAAACTCTTCAACCTTTGTTTTTATCAGATCCTTTAGTGATAAGGTATGAATGGGAGATGGCGGAGGTGGGGGAGATTGTCTCTTCTTCTCCTACAATGAGGTGCTCCACTGAAAGCCTGTAAAACAGGGAAAGGCAAACAGCATCCTAAAAAGTGCATAAACTGAGGAAGAAACTTTGGTTCTGGTGCAACTGAAAGTGAAGTATTGGTAACAGCCTGGACAAAGAAGAATTCATCTGAATATCAGTCAGAATTGTCTTAATTTTTATACTGATTGAATCTAAATGCATCTTGAAAGAGAATCATTAAAAGATCAGTTGTTTGATGCCTTTAAAATCAACCCCTAGAGAAAAGCGCTGGTCAGTAATTTGTACGGACCAGTCCTGTCCTAACCCTGACATGAACTCGGTTAATCTCATGGACACTTTCTGTCCTTAATTCCCAAACATCTAGTATTACTGACTGTTTTAACTTTCTAAAGGGTACCTGACAATTTGTTTTACTGAGAGTGTTTTGCTTGGATCTGATTTGTTTCTATTGTCTCGAAGCTTTCTTTATCTGCCTGGTCTGACTTGTGGTGAGGAGGGAGCAATTGTGCTAATTTGCTGTACAGAAAGTGAGGAGGAGATGAAGAGAAATCGAGCCTTCATTTTTGCTTTCTCAGTGTTGAAATCTTGGAAAATGAGAAAAGTCAGCCTTTTATGTCATACTTACAGAAGCTGTAAGATAAGCTGGAGGTGGAGAAGGTCTCTTCAGCCCTCCTCAGGGCAGGAAGCTCCAAAGCTTTCCTTGGAGCAGTGTGCGTCTAGGGACCGGCGGTGCCAAAGAGCAGTAGGGTAACACAGTTGCGTGGGAGAATTGGCTCGTTGCTTTGCTCCTGCCCAATTGGATTACCTGCTTACTCATCCGTTCTCCTGAGCAGATGTCAGAGCAAGGAGGTGGCGGAGGAATTCATTAATACTGCAGGAGGTCAGTAAGCTGGCACAGGAGAAGCTGAAAGGAATAAGAGATCCTCTATGTGAGTGTGTACAGACACGTGCCCGTCTCTGCCCTCCCCCGGGCCCAGTGGAATTTGCTTTTAGAAGCAATTACAGAAAGCCTGCTTGCTCCATAGAGAGCACCGGCGTTGCTCCCCCCTCAGTTGTGGGATCGTGTGGCTGACAGCTTGCATCACCCCAAGAGTTTGACAAGAGTGCAGGGAACCAGAGGCAATGTGTATCCTGTAGGCGCCTCAAAGGTGCTTATTTTAGAGTTGCAAGACAAGCAGTTGCTTGTAGAGAGCACAAGTGTTAATCCTCCCAATGGGGAGGGAGGAAGCTGTATTCCTGTAGGAACTGAAATCTGCTACAGCTAATGCAAAGAGGCACTTGCTGCAAGGAGGAACAGTCTTCCTCTGCCGTTCCATCTCAGAGCAGCCAGGATGTGAAAGCTCCGTACAGCTAGGCAAAATCTGAATTTTACAGAGAGCTGGTGTGGAGGTTTGGACAGAGTGTTTGTCTCTCTGTGGCTACCTGAACTTGGTTCATTTTAACCACTCATGAGATGAATTGGGTTATCACCTGGATGGGAGATGGAATGTATTGCCTTTTCCTTTTTCTGTGTCTCCTTGTGGCATGGTCTCTGGGAAGAAGATGGCATTGTTAGTTTGGTCTTCTGAATCCTTTCTGTGATACTGCTAGTTTCTTATTTACAGTGGCAACAGAATAAGGAGTCTGTTTTGACTGTCTTCCAGTGGATTTCAGCCCAGAAGTTTCCAAATGAGCCATCTCCTCTTTGAGGGAAGAGATATGAATAGATAGGGTATGTATTACACTGCTTCAGGAATTGGTTTCCCTTAGCTGGATCACTAGAGGATATGGAGTAGCTAGATACTGTGGGCGAAGAAGGGGACTATTGGGACACCTTTAAGTTAATTTTAAATACTACAGAAAGACATTTCAATGAAGTCACTGAAGGCTTGGAAGGATCTGATGAGATATAATAATAGGAAACTGAGCACAGCAATATATATTTAAATACCAAAAAAACCTTTGCAAGCCCTGAGACCTGTTATGTTACTAAGGAGTCAGCTGCTTAATCCATCTGAAACTGCGATGAAATAACTGGCAAGGCCAATGGGAGTAGGCCAGAGGGGCTGGTACTGAGAGTATTGCGTAAACGGTCAAATAAGTCATCTCTGATTATTTGCATGGGTCTAGTGGTTGTGTGAAGCACTCCACTGAATTGCCCAGAGCATTCTGATTTTACAGCCCAGTGTTGACTCCAGTGCTCAGGTAGGATGGGATGCCAAGGAGTGCTGCTCTGCTGAGTGTCAGTTGACTCAGCAAATGTGTGTGTCATGTTAAGGTGCAACAGTCAGATAGAGGAACAAACTGGTTGAGGACTTGAAGGCAATATAAGCCACATCCATGTGACATTGCCCCTCCAAAGAGCCAGCCAACTGGGTTCAAAACAGATTTAGCTCAGCTCAAAACAGTTTTAGAGTACACACCAGCAAGTCTGTTATTCTTTTTAGTCAAGGCTCCTTGTCAGGAAGCAGGGACGGTGCCTAGTGGGGAACTGGGAAAGCAGAAAATGTGCTGTCACCTGTGTGTCCTTTAGGAACAGGACCCATCTGTTTGGAGCACCCCAGTGAATCTCCTTCCATTTGTGAGTGAATGGGACAGAAAGAGCTTATCAACATAGCAGGTCTGCACAAATCAGTTTTTTTTCTTTTTTCTTTTTTGGAGATGCTTGTGCCATAGTGGTTAGGCCATTACTACTGCTTGCCTGTACAGGCTAAAACAGGCACTGCTGCTTTCTGTAATGTTGAAGTGTTTTGCAAATTTAAAAGTGGGGGTTATATTGTGCCCACCTTCTATACAAGCTGCCCAGCAGTTTTGTTGTCTCTTGCAAGGACTTTTTTCCAAGGAAAACAATGATATATTCAGTGGGGTAAGAGGATGAATGAGAGACCAGCAAGAGAGAGTGAAATAAAAAAACCAAACAAACCCAAACCAAGAACAACTATGTAGTGACTCTTCTATGCAGCAGTACTTGCATTGCAATACTGATGAAGGTTGGATTGCCCATGTCTTGAAGCACTGGGTTTGGGCTTCAAGTGTTATTCCTTATACTCAGTGTGACTTCCTTTCTTGGTGTTGGATACCCTTCAGACCAGAGGCTTGCAGAGTGGTGTGGCACTGCTGAGGCTGGGCACAGCCCTGACACGTGTGAGTGAAGCACACAGGTGACGGGTCACTGCTCCACGTGGCAGCTGGCTGTGACATGCATGGTTTTCTTAAGTGTCTTGCAGCCTGCACAAGAGGTTATATTGGAGAACAGAGCACCTTGTTAAATGTAAATATGAGAGTAACTCTTTTCTTGACTACAAGCTGTGCCCGGGACCTGCCTCTCTCCCTGCAGGACTCTCCTGGCTCCCTGTGCATCTCCTGTGCAGGGTGGGGTGGTTTCTGCTGCAAGGTATGCCCAAAGTGAGGTGTCTTCTGTGAGAAGGCCATTTGTGGGAATCTAAGGTTAAGGACTAGGAGGAAAATTTACCATATAGTGATTGGTTTTTTAAACACCAAACTACAAATGTGCCATATGAACCAGAGTGCAATATACTAATTCAGGAGCCACTGCCAATGTTCTAGAGAGGACACAGTGGCTTCAAATATGGACTCTCCATAGGACCACAGACCAGTCGTTCTCCCCTCAAGCCCAGAAAAATTACCATATTATGAAGCTTTGAGGAAAGGATTGGGATGGATGTTGCTATTGTACAGATTAAATGAGAGGGAAAAAAATCCCTCCACTGCTGTGTTTGAACTCCTTTATGCTTCAGAGTTCTTTCTTGTGTTGAAATAAGGTGGGTGTGATAATGCTATTTTCTTTGGTTGTATGTTGGTTAACAACTTATCACTGTATCATAGCTATTACATTAACCTCTGCTTGCCAGTGTGGACTGAGAATTGCTCCACAGACCCCATAGACCTTAAAAGAAATAAGAAGTTACTCCTAGAGCTGAACTAGGGGAGTACAGTCTCGGGGCTCCGCCACTTAAGCAGACATTGCAAAGATAGACCATTGAACCAGATGATAAAATGTTAAAGTCTGATCCTTAGAGAACTTGTGTGCCTGGGAGCTGAGCACCAAGAGCAATTTAATCTTTTACTGCTACATCAAGGAAGAAAATCGGAAATCAGCCCTGGCACAAGGGAAAAATCAGCTCCAGGGAAGAAATCAATTTATTATTGAATAAATGAAAAGATTGCAGTACTCATTGCGACTATGCATTAATGGACACACCACAATTGTTCTTAAGCATCTTTCATCTTGAAGGATCTCAAAGTGCTTTCAGAATTGTGTGGACAGGAGGATTTATTTAGCTTGCAACTGATGTTTTGTCATTTAACAGCACACTAATTCAACTTGCACAGTTAAGGACAGGAATGAAGAAAAAAATTCCCGTCTGATTGAAACTTCAAAGGGAATAATTACTGATGTTGGAAAGCAGCCAGGATATCTGAACTAACTTTGTTGCTTGTGAGATCTTTAAAAAAACATGTTGGGGAAAGCCCTTACTTTTTGTCTGTGCCAGGGTGTCCTCTCCAGTGATACTGCAGCCTCTAGTGATCACAATCAATATAGCGTAAGGTTGGCGAACTGACTGATACCAAGATACCCTACTGCAACAAGCAAGTGGTTTATTTCCTCACAAAGGTATTGCTTCATTACTGATTCAGAGGGAAACATTCAAGGAAGTTTTCAGCTCTTTCTGCAGAAACCTGAGCTCTGGATTTACCCCTCCAAGAGCAATGTTAATTTCTGTAGCTGTAGCCAGTATTTCCAGCACTGTTTTGAGGGGAATTGGGTGAAGTAAGGCATTTTCCTATTCTGTTCTAAGTGTTATCCTACACTTAAGTCTGCGTAACTCAAGTGGGAAAAATAATCTGTGTCTAAATTCAGTCAACAAGGAAACCTGGAATACCAAAAAGAGATGGCGTTTGTTGTACACAAATCTGGCAGATATGGTAGTTGGTAGAAAGATCTGGTGAGGATGGTATTCAGAAGTAGAGGTTCCCACTGACTGATTGTTTGAGGATAGATTTGTTAACTATTTGGAGCCACCAAAGTGGTGTGGAGATTTATAGCTGAAGCTTGAGGGGAGAACAACTGGTCTGTGGTCCTATGGAGAGTCCATATTTGAAGCCACTGTGTCCTCTCTAGAACATTGGCAGTGGCTCCTGAATTAGTATATTGCACTCTGGTTCATATGGCACATTTGTAGTTTGGTGTTTAAAAAACCAATCACTATAAAATGGAATAAAAATCCTTCATCAGCAACTTTTTCAGATTTCACTAGGAGGAGCTTTGGTGACTGCAGCTTTATTTTTGAGGTGTGCTAAACATCTCTGCCAATCACAGCGTAATTCATAGTCAGACCCAGCAACAGCACTCAACTAGAAGCTTGTCAGATAATCTCCTTTAAAGCAGTACCTGCCTGGGATGGGGTCTCCAGTTTGTTCTGTTTCATTCCTCTTGTAATAAAACCTGGCATTCCTGAGGCAGTTGTGCCATGCTCAAGATCCAATTGTTTATTTCTGAAATGTTTAAATGCAGTAATCTCTAATCTGCATATTATATTAACACATGGAAAGACAGCAAACAAGCTGCCAGGAGGTTTCTGGGATTTCTTCCATCCTCAAAGTGACAGAGCTTGTTTAAATTGGATCTGTAATGTGGGTTTGTGTGGATGCATTTGCTGTCCTAAGGAATAAAACAGGCAGTGGTGTCATACGTGCAGATCCCAACCGGGAGCTTTCAAGGTTAACCTCCAGGGCTTTCTAACTTGTGGCTGATGAAGTTGTCAGAGTTTTTCAGGGGAAGCACAGCGTCACAGTTGCTTATCTAGGGAAGGAAGCCACCACCCATTGTGCAGGAAGCTGCCTTGGAGTTTGTTTTGGATGGTTTTCATGTGGAAGCCTATATGATCAGCCCTTTGTCAATGTGCATCTACCGCTTTCCTCTTGTCTTCCTTTCAGTCTTCCTCTTCTGTCCTGTCTTCTTACTTTCATTTGGGATTTTGAAATAAACTTACTGTTGAGCCATGATGTGACCTAAATGATCATATGAAATTGGATTGCTGGCTGGCCAGTGGGGCTTAGCTACAAAATCATGAGGTCCAGATCACTGTAAGCCTCTCACAGACCTGTTGCTTCATGCAGCACTTAAAGGATCCACACTGAGTCTAGCTGGGCTACATAATTTTTATTTATAGGAAGAACTTTTACTGCAAGTTGCAATTGAAGCACAGTGTGACATTTCTGGAAGTCGGTGTCAACAAGTGTATCTATTCCACAGTTCCCTTAAACAGTTTTCCACCGATGGCCAGAAACCTCAGCAAAGGCTGGTCCTGTGCCACTGCTTACCACAGGGAGATAGAAATAGAGGTGGAGTCCGATGCCCTGGTACCTCATGATTCAACATGTACCAACACGATTCAGCAACATGGAGGTGACTGCAAAATAAATGATGAGGAAAGATGAAGCAAACCAATTGAGGCAGTTTGTGCTAATGTAAACCATCTATATCCACAGCTCCTTTGTATGGTGCCTGTTTGGTGTAAGAAATATAATGATCAATGGCTCACGTGACTTTCTGTATCAGTGTGGTGGGTTGACCTTGCTTTCAAAGCAGTGACCCCAGCTAAGTCATTCCAGTTCACCTGCTCATAACAGGTAAAATCTTGAGCATTCAGTTTATCTGCCCACTGATGTGCATTGCAGAAATGCAAAAAAAAAACCCAGCATCCTAGAGAGAAATGTGTGTAGGTTCTGCAGAGGCCACTGACGTAGGTGTTCTTCAGCTGTAAATGCAATTCTGCTGGCTGAACCTGCAGTCTTGGGCAAGGCACTTGACTCCTGCACGTATTGTGGGAGTCATGACAACGAGATGCTATATTTCACAAATATGTTGCAAGTCCTAATGTAATACAGTATGCAGAGCAGTCTGAGAGGAAATATGGGGGCAGGAAGGTGCAAATCATGGCTATAATTAAAAAACAAATGGCAATTTATGTCACCTACCTATTTGAATTAAACAACAAACCTTACAATCCATATAGAGGAATCAGTTTAATCAATTGCACATATTAGTTTCAGATTAATTTTTATATAGCTTAGTACACATAATAAAGGAGAAAAAACATATCTATTTGACATATTGTAGAAAAATCTGTTGTAGCTAAACTGTTATTATTTGAACTGAAATGTGGTTACAATACCAGAGTTATTTGCAGAGTTTTATAAATAGGCAATGGGCTCTTTAAAGTGAACTCTTCTTCTATGGGTGTAGAGTTCTTCTAATCTGCTGGTTTTGAGTGTGGGCAAAAATAACATTTATTTTTTTGGTGATAACTTAAAGCACTGAGAACTGTCATGGTTTGGATAAGCTTGGAGGATGGATGTCTTTGTATTTCTGACTGTCTGCTCTGTGGCCATCTCAGATGGCCACGTTCTAAGATGACTTTTGACCAAAGAAGAGAAATAATCTTGCTTCCAACCCCAAATAGGGCAATGAATCTTAAGAAGTTTGCAAAGAAAGTGAGAGAAGTCCTTTGAGTATTGCTTTGATTTGTTTCTCAAGGAGATTAATTTCTGAAAGCATTTGTCAAGGGTAGGGGACATCACCAGCTGTTTGCCATTTAGAGAAATAGGCTGGCTAGTCTCTCCACTTTTGAAACTTTTCCACAGTTGAGACAAATCTTCTTTTACTCCTTGCAAACAGTTATTTCAGCCATAAAGAAACACTGTGCTTTATTTCCAGGATGATATTTACTCTGCAGAAGGAATAAATATATGTAAGATAAAAATTGAGAATAGGATGATATATGGTAGACAAACCCAACAATGTGGTGAAAGAAATAACATCTTAGCATTGAAATCAAGATGTGGTTGCAGGAAGAGTCATAGTTTTGAAATCCTTTGGTTGGGTTGTGATTAAAATCTTGACAGTAATTAACATTGTGTTGGGGCTCTTTTTGCCCCATTTTCCTTAGTACTTTGTTTTAGAGGAACCTTGGATCATGCGTTTCGAAGCTGCCTGTTCTCACTCCTGATAAAAGTTTCAGCGATGTGGACACTAAAGGCTCCCAACTCCACTGCTCTGCCTTTATCTCGTGGTTTATTGTATGAGAAGATGGGTGCCCTATGACTCTTTCAGGTTGGGGCTTTTAAACAGTGGAGGACTCCCTGTTATCAAAGATAACATGAGCTCAAGACAACCTGAAATATGCATGCTTCAGTGGCTAAACACAGTGGTGGCATATGTTTTGTAAATATTCATAGGTACATGGATTCTGGTTTTGAGTTGTGCCTCACTTTCGCAGTAAAAAAAAAAATAATCCAAAAGTGTTTACACTCATTTTACGCTTAAGAAAGCAACGTTGGGTGGTTACTCAAAAGTGAGTTTTTCCTACAGAGCTATAAGCATATGAGAAACAGAAACTTATCATGGAATTGTCAGAGTTGGAAGGGACCTCTAGAGATCATCTAGTCGAACTCCTCTGCTAAAGCAGGAACACCTAGAGCACATCACTCAGGACTGCATCGAGGTGGGTCTTGAAAATCTCCAGAGAAGGGGACTCCATGACTTCCCTGGGTAGCCTGTTCCAGTGCTTTGTCACCCTCACCGTAAAGAAGTTTTTCCTCATATTTGAGTGGAACTTCCTATGTTCCAGCTTGTGCCCGTTGCCCCTTGTCCTATCGCTGGAAACCACTGAAAAGAGTCCGGCTCCAACATCCTTCAACCCACCCTTTAGATACTTGTAAACATAAATAAGGTCTCCCCTCCTTATCCACACTAGCTATTATTTAATTTCTTCAGAGGGTTTAGAGGGATTCTGCATCCACTCCTAAGTGAAATTATGCAGCGGAGAAATTGAAAGAAAATTTTTCACTTTACCAAAATTTTTTGCACATTGTGATGAACTTTTCCAAGGGAAGATGGAGAAACCTAACTACTATTGCTTTCTGAAGTGAGTCTTGACAAGGCAGTAGTATAGCAAATATTTGTGAGGATAGAGTCCCCTGCTTGGAAACTAGAGCTGAGTGAGCTTTCCCGCGGTCGTTTCTGCACCTTTTGATCTAAATGCTTATTTGAGAGTCTCTTCCTCCTGTCCATGTGTTATCTGTTGGACTTATAGTATCCAGAACTATTCTTGCCAAGTGAAGTAACCCCTCCTTATCCTCACCACGCTGGCAGGCCTAAGTGTCACGTGAAGTGCTTTCTAGCCTGAATACTGTAGAAAAGAAAACATGAAAAGCAAGTGTCTTGCACCGTGACCTTTTGTCACAGCTGAGACTTAGGGATATGCCCAGCCAGAAATAAGCAAATAGCTTCAGCAGAAATGCTGCTTACGCACTACTATGGCCATACTTTACTGAGAGTCTGGACCTTGTTTAGTTTTTGAGTTGGGTGAAAAAGAGCGTAATATGTACCCAGATTTCTTACAGAAGCTTACAGCAATGGAAGCAGCAGGGTGAGGTGCAGATCCCTGGTTGTGTCATAGCTGTGCTGGTTGTGTTTGTTGGGGGGAATCTTTTTTTTTTTTTTTTTTTTTTCTCCCCCCCCTGCTATTTTCCAGGGATTTTTGTCTCCAGTATGAATCCTCCATACCCAAAGTGGGTGCCAGTGCTGAGGCAGTGAGAGGCTGCTTCACAGATGGGTCAGGTGGTAGCCAGAAAGAGAGGAAGCAACCACTTTGGATGGTTGCTTCAGATAGCATTGAGGAAGGGATTATTTTTCTTTACTTGATCCATTGTGACTTTAATTGGTCCGGATATGACTTGGACTCCAGAGACGTGGGGGTTTTATTCATATCTCTATAACTAACTTGCAGTGCATCTTGAGAGAAGCTTTTCCTGCATCTTTCTGTTTCTGTATCCCTTCCCCTAGAGCAGTTGTATAAGACACTTAGGCCATTCAGTTTTGCAGTCACGTCACTGATTTTTTTTCCAGCAGTGCAACTGTTAAAAGCATTAGATTTACGCTAGCATCAGAATGAAGTAATGCTCTGATGATTCAGGCCATTAAGGTTTTAAGCCTTCCGTAAAAACACTAAGTATGATGATTATCTGGGGCTTGGATCTGGACACTGAATAAAATGCAAATGTAACATCTAGGCACTGTTGCTGGATGTCTCGTTCAGAGAAGGGGGAGCCAGAGACAGGGATGCAGGGCTTGTGACTTGATTTTTAGCCTTGAATGTTATGCCTCCCTGAACCCACTTAGCAGAAACTTCTTAAAAATAGTACTCTTCATTGCTACTCTTGCTCGTTTTCAGTTGATATTATTGCAGACTCATGTAGCTTGGTGTACTAAACTAATCGTGTGGATCTTCTGAATGCTGTAAATGTCATGGCTTTATCACTGTCTAGGACAGAGGTTTGGTCCCCTGTCCACGATGATGCATTAGATACTTGATTGCGTATCTGTACCCTTCTAGAAATAGCTGTGTGCAATGTGCTGAGAAACATGTTGCCGTGTGAAGAGTCGCTGTGCCTTTGTTTAGGAGGGAAACAAGGCACCAGTGTGGAATAGCGCTTCCCCGTGTGCTCAGTGATGGAGTGGCTCAGTCTATAGCCATAAATTGCTTTAAATTAATTTATCTTAAAATGCCTTCTCTGAATAATAATTCTGTGGATATGTAGTCACAAGATTAAAAGGGCTACCCTTCAGATGCAGGAGGATGTTATCTGCTTTGTGCACAGGCTTCGGGAGGTGGTGTGGCTCAGGAGATAAAGCCGTGGGCTATTCCCGTGGGGCCCGGACTGTTTGGGCTCCCTTGTTTCGGAGCGCTGGGGGTTCGGAGCCTGACAGCCAGGCACCTGGGGCTGCAGGATGGCAGGGCTCTGCTGGCAGTGATGCTGAAAAGAAATCAGGTCCTGAGGGCAGCGAGAGGAGGGCAAGGGGAGGGGGCAGGAATGGATGGGACATCCACACAAGCGAGTGCCAGGGAGAGCTGATGCTGGCTGAGGGGCCTGGCGCTCTTCGCCAGTGCTGCTCCAGGAAGGGCTCGCATCCCGTTCATTACAGAGTGTCAAGTTCCCTCTGTTATGCTGTTGGTGATGTTGGTACATCACACAAAATGCAGGGTGTACGTCAATTAATTAACTAAAGCTTTTCATGTTCAGGGAGGATAAATGCATGTGTAGGATGTCTCGCTATTTGTTTTGGTACCATTTCCACCTGCAGGAGGCTCAGGGCGGAAGAAGAGGGCTTTCTTTGAAACACCTATTGCTTTGTAATCTGATTAATGGTGTATTTAATGGCTCCCGGGAAGAAAAGTCCTCTAGTGGAGGCTGCCAGAAAAGCAAGGTTATGTACATCAAATCTTACGTCTTTTACAGAGCTAAAAAAAAAAAAAAATGGTGGTTCCTCTGCGTGGGTGGCAGAGGTACTTATTTTTGGAGAAGATCCTGGGTTCTCCTCCCTGCTGTTTCTGTGAAGTCTTAACTGACCATGTTATGTGCTGTTGAAACAGCTGGTGAGGCTGAATTGATGGTGCAATTGCTGACACTTTTTTTTTTTTTAATTGTATTTAGTCTCTATTTCCTTAGCAGAAGCTGCAGTGTTTGAAACTCCTTTTGCATTTGCATCTTCTTGAAGCTCCTTTTGCATTTACTCCATTGCATTGAATTATTTTGTCTCCTACTGCAGCAGGAGTAACCAGGGGACAGACAATGCTGGCTGGGAGTGCCTTGCAGTTTGTGGAGACCTGTGAGAAGTGAAAAGGGTTTCTAGTGCTTTGCAGCCAGTAGGTCTGGGCTTGATCCTATAAAGGGGCTTTACTGGTCCAGTTGCCGAGAAAGGACAGGGAATGTTTTCCACCTTTTGTGCAAATAGGCTTCTGGCTGTTAATTTTTCCATCTTCCTCTGCAGCAGTGCAGATTAGATTCAGTTAGAGATAGCCTGTAGGCTGCACTGGGCCTAGCGGTGCTCCCATTGTCATTGCATTATCCCAGATGCCTGATTTCATGTCCCCTTCACAATGTCAGGATTAAAGCAATTGCCAGATTTGGGGAGAGAAAATTCAATTTCTTCTGGTCAGATTGTCAGGCTTTGGTGTTTTTTTGATCACCTTTCACTGTAGCAACAGGCATGGTTTGTTCCAGGAGATTATAGGAGGCTTCTCTTTAACATACTCTCTGCCTGAGAGAGGTGGGGTGGTGATGGTGTCCTCAATCTCTGCTGTTTTTGCATTTTACAGTGACAGGCTGCAGGGTTTTGGAAGGGGGTTTGCTGTAAGGTGTTGGAGGTGTCCAGGGGCCTGGGGTGTTTGGGCATGAGTGGAATAGGTGTCCTGAGAAGCTTGAGCTACATGCTTGTTGAAGTGTACAGTTGGATGCATTGCAAAACCTGGGCTCAGTGACCTGGGGGAAAGCTTCCAGTATTTCTGAAACAATAGGAAGGATTGATCATGTCTGTCTTAATCTCAACTTGTTTTAGAGTTACTACTTCCAGGTTTCTCTCTTGCCATTTTTCAATGTCTAGAACCAAGAAAAATATAAGTTAACAATTCTTCCTACTGGAATGTGCAATGGGAATTAACTTTTTGCTGTGTTCACAATGCAATGGTATCTGAGCTAGTCTGAGATGGTTCAAAGCTTAGCTTTACATTCTGCTTCCCATCCCTCTGACTTGTCCTGGGGAAGGTGACTGAAATCATGTGGCCTTTGTTCAAAATGGGTGATGGGGCTGTATGTGTGCATATGTCCACTCCTGGATGTATGTTGGCATGTGGGCTGGGAGAGAAGGTGAGGCCCAGTAACAGCCTGGGGCGACAGAGTATGTGGAGTCTGGCTGTGCTACCTTTGTAGTCCCATGTTGTTGACCTCCCATAGTGATGCAGTCTCCAGCCCTCTCTGCATGAAGTCACACGTAGCCATTTAAAAATATTTTTGCTTTCAATAGTCACCCTCCAAAAGTTGTGCTGAGACTGAATATTTGGATTAACTGTTTCAGGGATGATTTTCTACAATATTCTGTATGCTGTTGATGATGTAAACCACTCCAAAGCTGGTATCTGTTGCTTTTGAATTACAAAGCACCAGTGGGACAGGTTTTCTATAGAAGTGGAGAGCTGCAGATACACTGATCAGGGCAATACTGGTCACTGCAGGCTTGGGAAACAGCCTTGTAGACACTTGGGCGTGTGTTCGTGTTGACAGAAGATGCCTGTGGGGCATAATTGTGTGGGTGTAGTCAGTGGTGAATTTTGGGACGATCCTTTGGAGGCAGGTGTATATGCCTCACAAGACTGTCCGTATACTCCTTGCTCAGGAGGCTTACAGCTTTGTTGAGCCTTGGAGATCACAGAATCACAGATGGCGTTTTTCCTTGTACCTGGAGGGACGGGACTGCTGTAGGCAGTAGGACTCCCCCTCTGGAAACTTGTCATTGCCACAGTATCTGATACACACAGGAAATCCAGTGTGTGATGTGAGAGTGGGAAATGTGGAGAGGGTCTGGCAGGGTTTAGTATGAGCCCACCAACCTCCACCTGAGAGCACATGCCTGTGTGTGCAGCACTTTCTGCTGCGGCTTTATATAATGCATTTGCAGGACTTCATTTTCCACTAGATTGAAAGCAAAGCCACTGTTGATTTTCTCCAAAAAGATCTATTTGAAAGTGCAATTGCCTGGAATTACATGGTGGCAGTGAGAGGCCAGACCTTGCTGTAAATAACTTTCTTCTCAGCCAAACACATAGAGCTCTGCTGTCTACTGCTTTTTCTCTTCAGAGGATTTCAATTGAAGGGAGGGTTTTTTTGGTATTTTTCTTTTATGCTTTGTTTATTCTTGTCAGGAGCTGATTCTCATTTTCTTAGCTTTCCTGCTCTTGCCAAATGATGTGATTATGGTGGACAGGGCAGCTGCCCATTCACAGTGAAATTTCTGTGTGTTTTTATAGCACAGGGCTATATTAGGACTGATGTACCTCTGCTGCTGCCCTGTGTGTGCTGGTGCTTTGCCTGTCACTGTTGTGCCAGTGGGTACCGGCAACACGTAGGTTTTGGTGGTGATTAGCATCTTCATGCCAGTGAGTGGTGGTATTGTAACAATGTGTGCTTGTGTTGTTAAATTAAAACATAATACCATTCACACCACTGTATGGCATCAGTTTTTCAATTTTATCTGAGCTGTGAGATGGCCCTCCTATCAGTGGAATGTTTTCTCCGTAGCCCTAATGCATCTTTATATTAAACCTTGCATTCATGGATTTGACAGAGTTGGAAGGGACCTCTAGAGATCATCTCGTCCAACTCCCCCATCAGGAGTAGTTGGTGTGTCTTCATCTTTGAAGACATTAGTCTCCAACAGTGGATCTTTAGCCGAGATCAGAAGGTGGTCCGATGTTCTCTCTGTTGTGGTAGCTGAAAGGCAGCAGAGCTTTTTTGACTGCCAGCACCCGTACAGCAGAGCACAGAGTCATTTTTTGCTTTTAAAAATAATATTTTTATGGGAAAACTAGATTCTTTTAATGGAGAGCTTGATCTGTAACCTGCACTGGAGATCATTAGTGCAAGGAAAGAGGGGAATGAGTGTGTCAAGGAAGGAAAGGGGCACAGGTATGGCTGAGTATTGCTGTATGGGGTAAGGGAACCATGACTCACTGGCAGTGTGTGGCAGCAGGGAGGCTGTGCCTCTAGGGATGTGACAGAAATAGGTGTGAAACCAGACTGAGAGGAGAGTGGGGGTTATTTGTGAGGGAGTATCATGATGTTGGTAAACTGAAGTTTTTAAGTATCTAATAGCATTGTTTCTCCCTTTAGCAATGGAGCGTACCCTTTCTGCTTCAATGTTCCCTTTCCCTGCTAATGTACACATCCATCACATCTCCTCCACTTCACTGTTTGCTTTTTGTTTTGTTTCTTTTTAAGCTACCTGATTCTTAATACTTACTAATTCTTTATTTCTGCAATTTCCTGATCTTGCCCAGTATTTTTCTTTCTTACCCCTTAAGTTATCGTGCCCAGAATTAGAGTGTTTGAGATAGGAGTTGCTATAGATTGATACTAGGAGGGGCTTTTGTGTATCTTGGTCCTTTATGTATGCATCACACTTTCCTTGGCTTTTTCTTTCTACTTTATTACACAACAGGTTCCTCTTCGCTTTGCTCCCTCCAAGAACCTCTGTTTCCCTTGAGTGTCTGTTGCTCAGTGAGAAGCAAGCAGGTGGACTGTGAAGCTTCTCTGAAACTTGGTGTTAGTGTTCCTTGCTCACACAGAAATGCTGCTGGTGCCAGGCGAGTGGCGTTGTCATCCTCCTGTGCAGACATGGCTGGGCTTAGCCAAGTGTGGAGGAAACGGGTTCAAGCAAATTCCAACTCCTGGCCTTTGCTGTACAGAAAAGGGTCAGGGCCCAGAGCCAACTCGACTTGGTTTCATCAGGAAGGTGAGTCATCTAGCTTCCAAGAATAGCAGGGGAAAAGGAGTAGAGACGCAGCTGCAGGCGAGGTGGGAGGAGGCAGTGGTGCTTCCAGTATGTTAATGAAGTTCTATCTATGTGTACAAATTCAGTCCACCTGTGCTGTGCTTGCACTTTCATTTCCCCATGAGTCAGCTTGCTCTCCACCTGCTGCTGCTGTACCAGCCTTGGGAGTCCCAAAGGACCAGGGTTCATTCAGAGGAATAAATGATGGGAAACTGTGTGATTTCTCAACCTGGATGGTGCCCCAGCCTCCTGAGCTTTGCTCCCTTGGGAGTCCCTTGCCAGTGGTGCTCAGTTGTCTGGCAGTGACACCATATGGCATCAGAAAAACCAAGGGTTGGATTTATTTATTTTTTTTTTTTTTTGTACACAGCCAGTTTAATAAAATTTCCAAATGACCCGCAACAGAAAAAGCTTCCTCCTTGAGATCTTGTTCAGTAAAAGGTGGAGCCAGTTTTTTCCTCTCAGCCAGTGCATGTGATTTGAGGGGCAAGTATGCAGATGGTTTTGCATCTTCCTATTAAAGCACATTGAAGATCATCCTAGCCTGTACTGCAGCTAAATGTCCCTTGCAAACATTCAAGAACATCTGCGTTTAAGAATACCTGCTCCATCTTCCTTCCTGTTACAACCCTTGTCACTCTGTATGGCTCTTGCTGGAAATGGCATTACTACCTGCAACCTCATGGCCTCGCTTGTTCTTTTGTGCAGTGCTGTGGCAATTTTGCAGCTCTTGCACACCTGAAAGACCAAATGTGCTGAAGTAATCAGATGTCCCAGTTCTCCCTCAGTGCTTGAGAAGACCGATGTGAAGTTGCATGATGAGGCATTTTTGATGCAGGCCTACAGAGAGGATGTGGTTACGTGGAGGGCCTGTGGCAGTCGGCTGCAAGGGAGGAAAATGTTTTCTTATAGCAGGTGACTCAGTAGCGTGGTCCTGGTTCACAGGTCAGTGTTGTGGCCTTGCTTCTCCTTGCTGACCTCAGGTGCTGGTGGGTGAGATGCTGGCTGGCAGGTCTGTTGAGCTAACCCAGCTGCTTCTGGCTTGTGAATAAAGTGGGAATAGGAATATCTGATTTGTGTAGGTCTTCTAATATGCCTTTCTGTGGGTGTATATATATTTATTTCTGTATATAGATATAAAAAAATAATCCTTTCCCAGACTGCACATTCTTATTTGTACAAGAATGTAGTCAAGTGAAGTTGGGCCTAGTTCAGACAGTTTTGCTGTGGATCTAGGTTTATTCCTGGTTCCGTCGCTGAAAATTATCTCAGGCAAGCTGCTTAACCAAAATTTTGAATGCCTGCTTTGATGCTTTGGACTAATGTTTGTTCCCTCTCTATTAGCCCCACCTGAGACAGCACAGTCCCTTTCTCTTTCTGTTCCCTCCTGTACGCTTTTGGTAGGTGCCTTAATCATGTGTCAATGACAGGCAACCAAGAGTGAATGTCAAAATGAAGCTCTTACTGAGTAGTCTGGAAAATATCAGCCCTCAGGTGTTCAAACTCTACTTTCCTCACATGCAAAAGGGGTGAGTTTTGCCATCCTTGTATTTCAGCTGCCTCCAGCTGAGACAAGGGCAAAGAAATAGACCACACAGTATGGATTCTGGAAAGTGAAGTTGATTATTTTTTTTATTTTAACTCTCATTCTTTATAATCTGCCATGTTACTAATAACATGGGCTGATTTTTTTTGTTTTTAATATCTGATTTTTATCTTGACTGTGTTCCCTTAACCTTTCCTCAGAGATTTTATTTTCTAAACCTTTGATGGATTTTGCTGCCCTCCTGCTGATGTTTTTCATTTATTGGAGGAGAATAAAATAATAATTATAATAATAAAACCCGCTGTTTTGCTGGAGGCAATTCACTGGTTGAGGTTTTCATGTGAACCCAGCCCTCTTAATCCTAGCAAACAGGATTCTCCTCCTAATCTCTAATCCCTGAGTACTTTAGCTATTAATCTTGAGAATCGTTCTCCCCTCCCCATCTGAGATTAACCTGAGAGTGGTTACCCATGGTTACTGGCCCCCCCCCCTTTTTTTTTTCTCTTGCATTCCCATGAGGTTTGGAGACTCGGGGAGATGAGAGTCAACTTCTGGACCTTTCATCTTGTTGCATTTGGTTTCTGGGCTTTTGGGCACCTTCTTTCATCTGACTGGTTTGATGGATCCTTGTTCAGCAGGAAAAATGTAGACAACTCATCATTTCTTGGCAGCTTCTACCCGATCACAGACAAGAGCATCTGAATATCTGTTTTTCTTTCAGTGGAATAGGGAGACAGACCTTATTTTGGCTTCACAAAAGAGAAATTTACAAAAAAAAAGTTGTGTGAAATGAAGGAGGTTTTGGCTTGAGAAGTTTGGCTCCCTTCAGTCCTTCTCCTTTAGACAACAGTTTTCTTCCCCTACATTTGCTTTTCTGTAATTATAGTGGGAAATTATCTTTTCTGCCACATTTTTTTTTCCTTGTGAATGTGTCAGATTGTTCACTTATTTTCTGCATGTTATTATTTACAAGCTTTGAGTGCTCTTTGCTGGCTTGCTCTTGAATCTCTGCTTGTGGAGCTGGCCTGTCAGTTTGGGGACTCCTCTTGCAGGTTGGGACTCCTGTTTCTGTTCTCCTCCATAGGCTGGGTCACACATACTGCTCCCAGATTGGTATTTCTGGAGGTGCTGGATGGGCTGCCCACTGCTAACTGATCTACAGGTGTTTGTGTGCTGAGCTGCGTGCTGTGGGTCCTTACTGCAGAGCTGTATTCCTGTTATTGTGGACCCAGAAGGGTTTGGTCTAGCAGATCTTCTCCTCTATCAAATTCATACCCTCTGCCCACGCCTGACTGTTCCTTACAGTGTATTTTGGGGGGAGCCATTTCTGAATATATTCTTACTCTACTAAACGTGGCCATTAACTGGGGACACTATTCTATTGCCTGTGCCATTGGTAACCATTGCCTGATTTTTTTTTTTTTCCCCAGTTTGCATTTTCTTTCTTGCTGAGGTTTACCCAATAATTTATGGTTTTACCTTCTTTAACCGTTAATTCACAACGTAACAAAAGGTTCCCGAGTCCTAGTTTGCCCTTCTGATTAATATAGCTGCTAAACATAGAAGTTAGAACAACTGCTTCTGAAAGGTTTGTGGAGAATTTCTGTAGTGTGTGCTGCCAGAAGAGGAAAGGGAAGTCCCTGCTTTGTGCTAGTTGTATGGGAAAGCAAAGGGAATACAGGACAGGCAACCTGGGACGAAAAGCCCTAGCTTTGGCATCATGGGTAGCTGTATAGTTGTGGGGAAAATGCAAGATATTAGAAAAGATACGGGTGTTTCTTCATTACCGGGATAGGGCAAGGTTTTAAACTCATTACTATGCTGGTTTTGGTGGTTTGACTTAGAAATGCTGGGTAAAGTAAGTGTACATTTCGCCCAAGTTCTTGTGCCCCTTCTTATCTCCTTGTCCCAGGCAAACATCTCGTATTCACTGCATATTTTAAAGCAAGAATTCAAGATTGTAATAATTTTTTCCTCTGTGGCACGCATAGTTCAGAAGTATTTTACAAGGCATTTATGCAGGAGTCATCTCTTCATACCTGAAAGACCATGTCACCACCAAGTGGAAAGAACACACTGTGCACCACAGCAGTACGGAGGGAGAAGGAGCTTTTGTTCATTGTAAATGCTTGAGGGCCTTCGTGCTTAAACAGAAATGCAGAACCCATCTCCTGTAACATCACAGTGCTCTCTAGCACTGCGTGGAGGTGATTTGTGGCACCTTCTCAGACTCTCTTCTGAGTCACCTGAGTCTTGTCCTGCTGATACATACACTATCTTTAGAGCTCTCCTGTTTGACTCACTGTTTTGTCCTCTGAAAATTTTGACTTTGTTAAAAGAATGACAAAGTAGGGCCTTTCCTAATTTTAAGGGTGCTTGTACTTTTTTTAGTGAATGATGATTGGGAACAATGGTGGAATTGACTTTAGTTTGAGCAAGCAGGTTTTGTCTCATGGTCATCTTCCTGAGGATGGACAGACTGTCACGTGGTGTTTCCCCCAATTCTATTGCTGCTGCTTTTCTCCACTTTGGTGGTCCAGAACAGGAAACCTCCGCTCAGCTTGTTGCTCACTACCAGAGGATGTGCAGGTATTTCCTTGTGGGATAAGAATACAGAACCCTAGCAATCTTGTGTCACTGTCAGAAGGGTAGGTGAAGGTTGGAAAGCAATATGGGAAGCTTTCTGTGAGCTGGTTTGTACTCTGTCATGAGGGAAGTCAGGTGCCAACCAAAGGCCTAGAAGATGATGGTGATTCTCTGACAGAGAACCTCCTCTCTGACAGAAACCGTGCAGCCCAGTGCTCTCCAGTACGGTGGGGCACTGGGACAGAGCACAGAGGTATCATCTGTGCTGGGGCAGGTGTGTGATGATGCAGCAGTAACTGGAGCTTGTCAGCAGGCAGAAGAACAATGTACGCTGCCCAAAGATGTAAAACTGGTTTGAGTCAAAACTGAGTAGTTTCCTATTCCCTTTGCTCTGTGTTTGAGTTGACTGTACTTTCTAGTTTAAATGCTATTTCTGCAGAAAATACTTGGCTGACTGTGGTGGGACTGTTTTCTGCTGTTTCATTCCACTGCCATGTAGTGCCTCTGTCCAGCTGTGTCTCCTGAAAGATCCTTTGATCATGAAGAAGCATTAGCCATAACAGAAGAGGGATATGACTGAACAAAAATGTTATTTATTGTCATCAGTCTTGCATGGGACACACCCGAATTACTTTACCTGTCTCTCCTTGTCTCTTGTGTTAGCTAACAGAATTTGTTAACCTGAAGAAAAAAATAAAATAGTATTTTAACTTTGCAGTTTTACAAGGAGTGTGTGGCAAGATGAATAAAAAGAATGAAAAAAATGAAATCAACCTTTCTATGTGTCCATTCCCTTTAAGTCAGTGGCCTTCCTTGTGAAATTGGCTACATCTTTTGAGAACTGCAGCCAAACTGGGATCCAGCGGGAGTCAGAGAAAGGTTTTGTGATTTACTTCACATATATATATAGCAGTGCAGCTGAGCCCTGCCCACATCAGGTGGATGTGCCAAGGAGAGAAGGGATAGGCCTGGGAGAGGAGCAGAAGCACATCCATTGCAGGAAAGTTGTACATATGCTCAGCTGCCTCTGCCTCCAGCTGGGATCTGAGGTAGGTCTCAAATACAGGGACTGGACTCACGGGCTTTCCCCACTGCCATCTTCACCCAGATGCCAGGCATTACAAACCCTTGCGCTCCCAGATTGTGGTGTCCAGGTGACAACCATCCATGAAAAACAATTCCGAAAGCTTTCTTTGTCTTTGTTTTCTCTCCTGCCTCTGTTGTCCTTGGCAGGCAGGCCCAGGTAGCTTACCTCTATGGCGGTGTGGGACCAAACAGATTGTAGCAGGAGCTGTGTGTGACACTCCAGTGAGCTGTTGGTGTTTAGCAGCGATTAGCTTTTTTAAAAACCCTTTTCTTTATCTGCTGGGGATTTTAATTTTTCCCTCTCATTGCTTTGCTGCTTATTGATTTAAAGAAAAAAAATAAATAAAGGAACTAAAGCCCTGTTTGGTAATAGAATATTGATGAGAAGGCTGGGGAAAGGGAGAGAGATGGTGAACGTCTTTGTTCCTGTTCGACAAAAGATGGAGAATACAGGGCAAGAAATGTGAATGTGTATGGGGAGAAAGGAGGGGGGAGAGAAGAAAGAGTTATTTAAAATCACAGCTAGGAAATCACTCTTCTAGTCTACGTGGCCGCAGCGAGATCAATTTTCAATTTCAGTTTCCCTGCCTTTTGTGTTTTGAGACACTTGCCTGCCGCTGGAGATGGGGGATCTGCCAGCAACTGTTTGTTTAAAACAAATTGTCAGTAGGTATTTTTTTCAGATGAACTGCTTCCTGGATCAATTTAACACGCTGTAAGGAGAAAGAGGGGAGAACCACGAGGCCCTCCCTGCTCTCCTCAAGAGTCGCGTTTATACCAGTGCGACTCTGGCCACGTCCGTGTTTTTACTTCTCGGCTCAGTGAGGTGTGAGGAGCGAATCGAGCAGGCCCTTGTTTCATAGATCCATTTAGTGTCACATGAGGTGTTGAGTGTGAAAGAGTAAATGCGCCAGACACAGTTGAATGGCTTGATTTTAAGCAACCATGCGGTGTCAGTGCTTCGTATCTCTGCAGGATCTTGGATTAACAATAGACCAGCTCTTTTATCTGTAGGGTAGCGTACGGCAATACAGGATCAACTGCTATTGATAATCAAACCAAGGACTCCGCTGTGTAAATTGGTGTTGCTCATTTCGTTGAGCATGTACAGATGAAGATTTAGCTCAGAAAGTTTAAATCATTGCTTGATACAAATGCTATTATCGTTACTGCTTCTTCAAACGAATGATGAATTTGAAAAGCAGAAAGGTGCCTTTCCTACCCCAACCAATTTCTACAGAAACTTATTAAAAAAAAAACCCACCCAAACTAGTTTGTGTTGAAATTTAGAGAATGAGGGATGATAATTTGCCCTCCTGGCCAATGAAATCTCTTTGTTTTGGTTGTTTTTTTTTATTTTAACTGATACCACTCTGAAACCTCATGGGAAAAAAAGTTGGAAAAATTGAAATTTGCTCAACATAATATGGAGAGGTAGATTCAGAGGAAGCTGAATTTACAACACAATTATATATTCTGACATGTTATTCCTTTAATGAAAGCTGTACTGGAAACTAAGTAATTGGGTGTGGATGTTGTCTTGGAATAAAATGACTGAATATTTTTAGGTCAATATTCAGATTTTCATGTACAGAGTGGGCAAGTAGTTGCTCCTAATACTCATAGCAATTGCCAGCACAAGTCACTGCTAAGGTATCCAACTGTCTTTTCACACAAAGCTGGAATAATTTGCGGGGGCAATTCTGAAAATTTCTGAAAATGTGGGTCTGTAATTTCAGACACAAAAGTCAGAGTTGTACCCTGAGAAAATATTGCTATTGGTTTGTGTAATCCCATTTTCAAGATAAATTTAAGCAAGAAGCAATAAAAACGCCTCATGATTAATGTTTCTATATATAAAGTCCCTTCAGCCTATTCAAAAGCCTTTCGCTTTTGACATCACATTATCTAATTGGCACATACTTAATGATTGTATTGTGTGAGTGTGGAACTCGTGGCCGTGTAGGGAGGGTGTCTGTGTCCTGCATGGCTCCGGTGTTTGTGGATGTAGAGTAGGGCCGAGTCTTTAGCCAATGTGAGGGCTCCAGGGGTGGCACCTCAGCGTCCCCTGGCAGTGCCCGGGAAAGCCAGGCTGGCCACTGCTGGGGCTGAATTCAGTGCACGTGGGGAGACTAAGAGCTATTGCCACAACAGGGTGGCCCTTGCCAGCAGTAGTGTGCTCCTCAGCATCTGCTCCAGCGTGTCTGGCAGCCATGAGAGCAGCAGGCTGCCTTTGCAGGGCTCACTCCCTCTCTCTTCATTCTTTCCCTTCTGCCCTTGGGCAGGAACTGCTCAACTCCTTTGAATTTCCATTTTCTCTGTAGTGGTAAGAAGACTTAGGTTAGGTTCCTGTTACTGCTCTCCATGGGTTGCAGGGAGATTGATCAGTCTTTTTGTGCCTATTATCAAAAACAGAGCAGATGTCCCAAAAATCTAACCAATAGACTAAGCTGTCTGGAAGAAAGACCACCTTTTTGTTCCTCTCTGACTGGTGCCTAGCCTGGCAGGGTACAGGCCAAAAAGTGTGATAAATGACATGTTTTCCCCATCCTTTTGTTTTGTTTTCAGGAGATGCTGGTGAATTTTTGATGAAAATTTGTTTAGCATCTGCCACGGGCCAGGTAGAGGTTCTGAAAATCCAATTATTTGCATCTCTGTCAACATATGTCAGTCTTTATTTATACTTCCTCTTGATGTTTTGAGTTCAATGGTACGTGTGTTTCTGCCAGTGTGACACTACCCTAAGCGTTCCCTCTCTGCTCTAGTCTGAGGTGCCCACAGAGCTCTGCTGATGCTTGTCAGTGCTATGCAAGAGTAAAAGGAGAAGGAAATGCAATTTATATCAGTAGTAAATAACAAAAGAAGGTGGAGTAACTCACCCAGAGTTTCAGGAGGTGATAATAGACAGAATATTATGAAACTTCTAAAGATGCTGCAAGTACAATCCTAGCTCACCTGTCCTCAACAATAAAAATTTCTCCGAGTTCATTTGTTTTGGGATTTACCCAAACCAGTATGAAAGGACATAGACTAAGTACTCAAGACTTGCATTTTGGAGTTCAGTTTTTGACAAGTTTGTGACAAGCATGAAGGGAATGTTTCAAATGGGTGGGGAGGGGATCTGTAGATCTTCCTGTCTATAATACATGATGAACCTGGCCAAAGATGCCAAAATAGATGCCTAAATATCTGCATCTGTTTTGACTGCTTTGGTGTCTTAACCTTCTGCTATCTCTGAGATGCTTTTGGCTATGTGCCTTCTCCCCAGCCGGCGAGGGTGTTCTTGTCTGATTAGGAGAAAAGGTGTTCGACACGGTTGAATTACTCCTTGTTTGAGACTATCCTTTGTCCATGATGATTTGCAAGCTCTGGCTGCCCCTGTTCATTTCTTTCTCTCCCCTTTTCTTATGGTCTCATCTCTCTCTCTCGTGTTAATTTCCTCAGGATAAAGTGATTCCAGTGCTGCATTTGAGGGCAAAATTTTGCCAGGAGAGCTGCTCAACTAGTTAAAACTGATGATGGGTGTGAGCTTCAATAGTATATGGTTTGCTGTTGAGATCTTTTCAGGTCTTTGTGCTGAGGAGCGATGCATTTTTAGTCAGCAGCTGGATAGAATCAGAATTGTCTAGGTTGGAAGGGACCTTTAAGATAATCTAGTCCAACCATCAACCTAACTATGATAAAAAAAAAAAAAAAACCAAACCAAAAGAAAACCATACAAAAAGAACCCCACATTACTAAACTACATCTCTAAGCACTATGTCAATCCATCTTTTGAAAACCTCCAGGGATGGTGCCTGGAGGTTTTCAAAAGACAGGTTGACATAGTGCTTAGATAGCACCAAGGACAGGGACCCTCTTAGAGATGGTGATTCAGAAGAATGGTTTGAATTACTTCATGCCAGAACTTTTCTAGAAATCAGTGGTAGTTTTGGGAGTTAATAATTCGGGACTTGCTCTGCTATGTGTGAGAAACCACTGAGGTGTCGATTTTAGAGGAGCTCAGAAGGTGTGAGCTCCAAAACAGTCTTCTGAAGTTGACAAAGTGATGAGGTGTGAAAGTTTCACCAGGGGTAGAGCTTGTTACGTTGCGTTACAGGCAGCATGGATAGTAGAGATGCAGCCGAGACTGAGCTGGTGTCTCCCAGTGCCAGCTCTGCTATTGATTTGGAGCTGTGGATGGGTCACTTTGGGCACTGTTACCAGCGGCAGTCACCGATTGTGTGTGGGCAGGTTGTGTTTCTGGCCTCTGGCTTAAGACATATTTGATGCTGTTCCCTGCACATTCTCTCCCACCCCCCCGATACGTTGAGCATCAGCAGCTGTCAGCGAAGTCGAGACAGAACACAACAAACTGGCAGCAGGAATTGCCTGAGTGAGTAGGGATAGACTTGACAGCAGTAGGTACTGGACCTACGTGGAGGAGCTGTGTAAACCATTTGCAAGGAGAATCATTTGAAAACTAAATCTGTGAGTAGAAGAGATAATCACGTTGCCACTGAGTTTTATTGTTATTCCAGTTGATTACTGCTCATAACAAGGATGAATTAATGAAGGGAAAACAAGCCACTGTACAGAAAATGCATCATGCTGGTATGCACCGTCCTCTCTGTGTGTGTTTCTGCAGCATCCTGCTTTACATTTTGCTTAGGTGTTCTTTGGAGCAAAGACTGTCTTTATATGTTGTTTGGTGATGCCTGGCTTATATCCTGTGCCTTGATAATGCCAAAAATAGGAAAGGTGGCTGAGGTGTGTGTCGGCGGCACAGTGGGAGCACCTCTGTAATCAGAGTGCACGGGTTTTGTCTCCATAGTGGGATAAAGGCTCTGGGAGGGGAAAGACCTGAGCCGACAGGATCCTCTCTTTTACCACGTTGTTTCTTTAGGGACATGAGGCTCTTAAGTGAGAAATTTAGCACGTAGTTGGTCTGCTGTTCCCATGTCTCATCCTCGCTGTCAGCCCGGCGCTGGCTGAGAGCCTGGCTGTTCCTCTCACCTTTTTTTTTTTTTTTTTTTCTCTCCTTGCTGAGCTTATTCATTCTCTTTGTCCTATTTTAAGGAAGTAGTGGCTTGCAGGGAACATCGGTCCCTCACTCAGAGGCTTTCGCTTTGCGACACCCGTGACAGCTCCGAGTTGGCAGGCGGAGGGGAGGGCTTCTCGGCTATGACCTTCAAAATGGCTGACGGCAGCGGGTATGACATATTTCTCCCCTTCCAGTGGCCGCTCGCCTCCCTCCTCTGCTCTACTGAGGCTTGAGAGGCCAGAGCCGAGGCTGCTCCTCGCTGTGGGAGTCTCTGGAGAGCGGCGCTGAGGCGGAACCACCGAGCCTGAGCTGGGAGGAAAATGAAGCGAGGGAGCGGAGTCGCAGCCTGCAAAGCAGGCACCGCTGCTGCCGTCCGCCTGCTGGAAAGCAAATAAAGGAGGAAAAACAAGGGCAATGGCTCTATGAGAGAGGATGGGAGGGCGAGGGACAGATAGAGAAAATAAAGAATGGGCATAGAAAGTGAAATTGAGGTAGGGTGGGAGGGCAGAGAAAAGGTGAAGGAAACGGGAATGAAAGGGAGCATCGGCTCCTTACTGGGAGACAAGAAACAAGGAAATTGTCAAGACCTCTTGCAATGGCTATCAGGGCAAATCTGTTGTTCCATTTATCCA
Organism: Limnodromus scolopaceus; assembly: GCA_028565335.1. Classification (NCBI taxonomy): domain Eukaryota; kingdom Metazoa; phylum Chordata; class Aves; order Charadriiformes; family Scolopacidae; genus Limnodromus; species Limnodromus scolopaceus. The sequence goes on from JAOXNO010000041.1 coordinate 42,557,254, forward strand.
GTAGCCGTTTTCTTATCTCCCAAGATGCCTTTTTGATCCTGCATACTTGGGATAAATCCATACTAACAGCTTCTTTGAGTCTCTTACCGGTGTGGCCTGCTACTGCAGTACAGTAAGTTCTGTAGAAAACCTAATGATGATGAGATGATCCAGTTATGAGTGTCAATGACTGATGCTCTGATTTGACTAAGTGGGAAAAGTGTGACAATTTTGTGTCATCACAGTTCAGCCTTTTCTTTATGGGTATTTTCTGGGAGAGGTCATGGAGTTCCGTCTTAAGTCAGCTCCTGCCTTTAGTCCTTGCATTATCACTATTTGCTCTACAGACAAGAAGTACATTTTCCCTAGAACTGGACTGTGGGGCTAAAAGACTGGTCAGCTAAAAGCCTTTTCATCTTGTGCATCTAGTAGCAGGAAAAGGGCAGATGAATGCACATGGGTCAGCTGTTTTGTGTGGTGGCCCCCAGAAAAGGACCATAAGTTTTCTCTTGACTATCATGTACTACCCAACTGGCTTTGTATTTCTGTGCACGTGGCTCAGCTGGACATATTTCACCTTTATGCTTCTTTTTTGGATGAACAGCTACTTCTGTTCTGATTCTCGCTTCCCTGCAGCTATGCTTGTGAGAAGATAGATTATCATATCTTAAACTGTTGACTGATGAATTCTGTTTCTTCATAAAATAGTCAAATATCAATTGGAGAATAAGTTCACACCTACAGTGTCATTTCTACAAGTTAAATCCCATTGTGTTAATTCAAAATGTTAGACAGAGTGCAGGAAATAGTAGGTGTCTCAAAAAACTGGCTGTTCTTTGTAGATCAGTCATTAATGAGGACATGGCCACTCTTGATCTTTGTCCCTAGTTTCTCCACAGGCTTACTGTCAGACCTCAGACCAGAAGTAGTCAGTGACTTTTGGTTATTTAGTTCGGGCTTGATCTTAGGTTCCTGCATGGCTTTAATTCTTCTTTGTTGTACGTTGAGAGTGCTGTGAAAATTGAGTCCCAGCTGTCTTGCACCACTGTAAAGCAGAGCATCTAACGTAAGCATTACACGGGAGAATTTGGTTGACAGCACTCAGTGCCTAGATTCCTTATCTGTTCAGTGAAAGGAAGGACTCTTCAGATGAATTAAATGTTTTTCAGGTGTCTTAAGAAGACTAGTTAGATTGGGATAGACATAGCTGTTTACTAATACAGCTGGGAAACGTTGTTTACTGAATTTTCACTGAATTTTTAGAGTTGGAAGGGACCATAGAGATCATCTAGTCCAACTCCCCTGCCAAAGCAGGA
>JAOXNO010000041.1:42558648-42655984 GCA_028565335.1 Limnodromus scolopaceus
ATGCAGCCCAGGATTCCATTGGCCTTCCTGGCCACAAGAGCACACTGCTTGCTCATTGTCATTTTGCTGTCCACCAGCACCCCCAGATCTTTCTCTTCAGAACTTGTTTAGTGTGAGAAGAAATCTGGATGTGGCTCCTGGAGGGGACATAAGGCTTTACTCTTGCAAGATGGCAATGAGACCACAAAAGAGTATCAAAGAGTGAAAAATGCATGGACTTGATGGTGTATAAAGGTTAAGCAAGTGGAAATTAATATTTTTAAAAAAACAATCCAAGCCGTGCCACCTCTTTCCCCAACAGAAAGGGACCTGTGCAAACTAGTGACTGGTGGGAGGCAGAGAATAGATTTGGTTCCTGGTTTATCTGTCAATACAGTGTATTTTGGGCTTGACAGCCCTCTTCATACACGTTTGTTTCCTCACTCACTGGGGATGGCAGCAGAAAGTACATGTCAGCCAGTCCGTGTTTCTTTGGTCTCTGTGAGAATTGCAAGTTAAAGTATTTATTATGTTTTAGTTAGTGTTTCGTCTACTGACAATAAAAGAATCATGGTGTTTTCTTGGGACTTCTCAGATCTGTATTTTCTACTTGCAGGATTCTACATGGAGCAGCAGTGCTTGATGGTATAGTGAAAATCGGGTTAACAGTTTTGAAAATCTCATAGTGTTTGTCTTTTGTTTCTTGTCAAAATTCTATGATATACAACTTTGGATTTTGGTTTTGGGTGGTTTGGTTTTTTTGTTGTGTTTTTTTTTTTGAAGATGAGCTTTAATCAGGTAACTGTGACTTCAGCTCTGAAGTAGCATTGTCTGGATTTCAACTGCTGATGGAGTTGTGTGATCTTCTGTTGCCATCACTGGCGTTCTGAATTACGGTTACTTTTCTCTTCCACCTTGACACTGAGACATACTGGAGAATTAAAAACAGTTACCACATTTCTTAAAAGAATGCCGATTTAGAAAACAGACTATAAATAATACAGGCATAGAAAAATAACGGAACAGCAGCTGGCAGAAGGCATGAGAACAAGTGAGCAAAAAGTGGATTTCAGTGAAAAAATGTTCTTCTTTCTAATAAAAAAAAGTATTTTAAAGTGGGATCAACTACCTGGTATTTTCTCTTCCTTTTTTTTCACTTCCTGGCACTGCTGCTGTGGGTTAAACTGTCACTGAAGAAAGGGGAGCAGGAAGGTGGAGTCTGTGCTTCTCTGAGTGATTTGCTAAGCCTCTTAATGCATTTATTCCTCTCCTCATGGTCATTAATGGATTCATTACTTGGACTGGGAGATAGGTGCCCAGCCGTTCCTGTAGCCAGTTCTTCCTTTTTCATCTGGAAGAAAGCATTTTATGAAAAACTGTTCTCTGGTGTAGGGGGAGGCCTGGGAGAAGCAAGAGACCTGAGCTGAGGCAGGGGGTGCAGACTGAAGAGCAAAGGGTGAGAAAGGTGGCCCAGCAGATATACCAACTAGATTTTCTTTGCTAAGAAGAAAGGCAACCTCTGATAGCTGCCCTGTATTCTTTTTTGTGAAAATGGACTTTTTTTCATGACTTGCTTGTCAGATAAAATGAACGTGTGTGTGTGGGGAGAGGCTGGAATTAATTACTGTGGTTGTGAATTAGTGCAGAAAAAAACAGTGGAAAAGCAAACAGTGGAACACTGTATCTGGATCAGAGCTAGCTGTGTACTGGCTTGTTAATGTCCCCTCCCAACCAAACCTATTTTCTCAGGTATATTGAGGGTCTTCTAATTACACTTGTATTTTCTCTTTGTTCCCCTTGGGATTCATAAAATAAGGACAGGGCATCACAGTCCAGGTCATCATTGCTGTTCCATTGGCATTCTCCCAGTTGGGTGAGACATGCCCCAACATAAATGGCATGATAGAGAATTTGGGGTAAATGCTCAGCTTCACAGCTGTGCAGAAAGAAAAAATTCTCAGCAATGTTGATGGCATTGTTATTGTAACATACACTTACTAAAACCATCTTAGCATCTCTTCTGCCTCAAAAGGGAGCAGGAGTTAAATACAGGACCATAAAAGCTTAACTTTCTCCTGTTGGAGCAAAAGTCTGAGCTGCCACTGATTTCAGGGAAGTAGAATGGGGGCTAATGGGATAAAGATTATTGGAGATAATTTCTGAGAGCTGCTTGGCAGCTGTGGGCCATCTGAAATCCTTGTTGACTTTAATGCAGGTTGTACAGTATTAGCAAACTGAGGGCTTGAATGTTGCACCTGGAGCAACTGTTTGTCCCAATTAGAAAGATGCTTAACTAGTGTAAGCCTGCTGAGGTCTGGAGTTAACATTATGCATTGGCAGGTCTTAGAAAAACTTCCTTAACAGAAGCATTTTCTTCCCATTGAGCAGAATTAATGTCTCTGTTAAACAGTAGTTATTGCCATTTAGGTATTACTGGCTTAAATCAGTTCCTTGTGGAATCCAGTAGGTAAACATGCTTCCTTGGGGAAGCATGTCCCAGTTAAGTGGATTACAGAGCAAATTATATCCAGTGTAATGCAGCAGTGAACCTGAAGCGGCTTCTGCTGATGTGTTTACAAGGTTTCAGCCTCACATCTTCTGAACTAAAAAGTCACGAGCTACACTGGAACAGGGGGGATTGTTTTAGTCAAAGGTGTCAGCAGTTGTAAAACAGTCACACAAGCAAACTTCTGTACATGGATTATTAAAACAAATCCTGATGCACCTCTTGCATTTTGTGTAATCTAAGGTCAGACCCTGTTCTGATTATAAATTTTGACATTGCAGAATCGAAGGCTTTGCTGTTACTGAGTCTTGAAAAATGCATCTGTCAAAAGCCAAGGCAAAACCAATTTCCACAAACCACATCCAATAAGGTATTGGAAGCAGGAAGGCTGCAGCGACTTGCTTTTATCCTGGATGTAAAACTGAGCTCTCTGACTTAAACATCACTACTTGTTTAATAGTAATGATCTGCTTTTCTGTCCTGGCCAAAACTGCACCTTTAGTACCTCCCTGTCTCGGTGTTTCTCTGCCTCCTCCACTCTATGCAGAACCTTTCTCTGCCGTGCTCTGAACTCTTATGTACTGTAGCTGTGCAGCTACTGTGTTTCACAGCAGGTGGAAAAGGTTGTATTTGGTGATACTGAAGCTTTATATCAATTTCAAAATGCCTCAGAATCCACCAGGGTAGAAGAAGTTACAGAAGTACAAATTACCCTTTTTCTTCAGCGTCTGTGTTAGATTGAGCAGAACGTACTATTCACAGCTTCTAGAGCTCAGCAGCATGTGCCTGACTGCTAAGGGCTGAAGAGTCAGTGTCACCTCATCATCTGCCTGCAGGATGATCCTGCATTCAAACTTCATCACCTTCCTTCCTTTACTAACATATTTTTGGCTGGAAGGGAAGGATGACAAGTTCCTCAAAACACTCGCTGTCTCATGGCTCTACTTTGACTTTGCTTCTGACCATGGGGGGAACTTATGCCTGAATCTCTGAAACACCCAATTTTCTGCTGTGGGAAAATGTAAGGCAGATGTGGGTGTGTTGTGGGGGAAGAAGTAGGGGAGAGAAGCTGAGCTTCCTCAAACTTCTAAACTGGCCAAATTTCTTTTTTTGGAATCCCAGGTGGTGAGAATGAGGCTGTAAAGTGTGAGGGGGGAGGAGGTTGGCTGTGCAAGTTCACAGCTCCCCTGTGGATAAGATGCCTCTTGGTAAACCAGTATGAGGAACCTAAATATTAAATAAATATTAGACTAAGAGCTGCTCCTTTTTAAAAACAAGCCACTCAGTCCCAGTCTCTTGCAGTGTAATTTATGTGCCATCCAGTACAGGGAGCCCTGACTTTAGCAAGTGGCTTTCCGTGGCATCCCATGGCATCCCATGGCATCACTGTCTCTGCAGACACAACCATCTAGATGAGATGGCAAGGGTGTTCTGGCTCCATGGAGTGGTGTCCTGCGGGCCATCAGTGATTCCTCTCCCAGGGTGCAGAGGGAGTGCTATTTCTTGTCATTCAAGCACATGACCTTTAGAGAAAAAGTTCCTTCTAAGTGACAGTGTTTAAAATTGCAAGTGTGTATAGAGGGAGTCTTGTAGGTTGCAATAGAAACCACTAACAAGGATCATCTAGTTCCTTATCACCTGGTTACCAGCTCTGCCACAGCTAGAGGAGAAGATGCTTCCTTGCTCTGACTAAGGTTCCTCATCTCTGCAATGGGCATAATAATATTGGCTGACCTGCCACAGGAGGTGGGAGAACCTATACCAGATTTTGAAGCAAGTGCAAAATATTGCAACTTGTCTGGAAATACTCCATTTGGTTCAAGACGTACAACATCGAGCTGCATATCTTTAGATGATGACTGCTCAGAAATTAAATGGAGTGTGATACACTGCTGTGAGATAACAAATGCCAGGAATTCAGCCCTGGGTAGGTGAGGACAGGTGGATGAAAGTGGGATGAAGTTGCTGATAAGTTAAGTTGTCTCTGGAAGCCTCACTGGGCAGAGTTACCAGAGGAATACTAGTGAATAGGTTAACCTGTGGCTGGAGGGCAACAGCAGGAGCAGGAGAGAGGAAGGGGTCTCCCACTTAGAGGAAGCTAAACCACAACATGTTCTAGAATAAACTGATGGATGACAGGTTCCTGATCTTCTGGAAACTTGTGTGGGAATGGGCTGCTCTTGCAGTACTGGAATTCCTTGGTGTCCCAGCTGCTGTTTCAAGTTCTGCACAGTTCCTTCCTCCAAATCCCAGCCCCTTTGTGAAAGCCCTGGTTATGCAGCATTGGTTTTGGCTGTAAATTCTCATAGCATGAATACTGTCTTGTACTGTGCTCCTGTAAGTTTATGAACATCTTCATAAAATGCCTTTCCTAGAGTCTTTACTGCCTTTCCTAGAATCTTTCTGCATTACCAATCCTCTTCATGTTGCTTTAAGGATGCAGAAGTTTTTTACTAATTCTTGCTGGCCTTTGGTTTATTTGATTTATGGGCTCTGCGTATTTGTTCTGCCTTAAAATCTCCAATAAGCTGAACTCCGTAGTTAATTGACTTAACTCTTAATATTGCAAACAAACCTTACAGACTGAAATCCAGATGTTACATAAATGGTAGTGAAAACTACTAACTGGAGTGATGCTTCCCAGAATGCACTTTTTCAGGTGATGTACTTTGGGGAAAAACGGACAAAACCGTTTTAATAGACCAAGGTTTGCAATGGGAAGTGCAGGATGAACAGTGTCTGCAGCTTGATCTGAATGTGATTTGAGCATCCCAAGTGCTTGGGTCTCAAGCTTAGCTCAGTGTAAATCCAACAATCCTTTCTTTCCGCAAAGAGCTTGAGCCTGACTTCCCCTAGGGGGAGGGATATTCTGAATGCAGCATTTTAATACTTCCTTTCCTAGCAGGAGACCTGAGGTAGAGAGCTGACATGAGGAAAGGGGTGTTAATAATACTTCTCTTAATCTCTTGAAAGCATGGCTGTTCGTTTTCTTTCACTCCTGGAAAGGCATGCAGCCCTCTCTTTTCCTATCCGCTTCAGCAGACCTGAGGAGCAGCTTGCTCAGGTACTATATCTCTTTTTGAAATGTTTGCAAACAACCCCCAAATCATACAATCATTGCCTATTTTCACGATCTGTTGTCCTTTTTCAGTGGGTGGTTGTCTGAATTCAGAAGTGTTTTCTGGGCACTTGGCCTGACTCTCAGTTTTGCATCCAAATTGGGTGGAATTCGTAGCCCCTTTGTTCTAGTGTGAAACTTGGCTGGTGCAGCAGAGTTTTGCTGTGAGTTCTGGAGCCCATGTTGTGTTTTGACTGGAAGGAATTAGTCTGATTAGGCTGATTCTTTATTCATGCAAACACACAAAATTGCCACAGCTCCTACCAATCAATTACCAGTTAGTTTGCCTGCCCATCACCATTGTGTCAGCGTGGAAGTGGTACAGGCTTTGTTCTTTCCTCCCTTGCCTGTCGCTGCCTACAGCAGTGTCCTGCTCCTCGGCTCCTACCCCTGCTTTGCACAGGTAAAAATGACAGCGCAAGCCCTTCCTCAAGGAAGAGTGGAGCTTCCCTCCTTCCCTTTGCTTTTCTTGCCCGCTCTCCCTGGAGCGTGTGCAGGCACGTATAACACCACATCCTTGCTACCGTGCTATTAAGTCTGCAGCAGCCACTGGTTTGACTTGGCAAACTCTTAGTTTTGGAGGCTGTGAGCCCACCTCTTGGGTGTGGAGTGGACACCATCGCCAGATCTCCCAGGGTGTGCTTGAAAATGGGTAGAGCCTCGAAAACCAGCAGCAAAGGCTTTCTCCCTTCCCACTAACGTTTCCCCTCCCTTCCTCCCCACAGCAAACAAATTGTATTGACAGACAAAAGCAGGATTATGGTGAGGAGATTTGCAAGACAACAGGATTATGGAAGCTAAAACAAGCAAACATTGAGATTATGTTCGGGAGTGGGCAGGATGGGATTGGGGGAGGAAGGGGACAGCACGGGAGCAGTAACTCGGCCGTGGTGCTGCTTCGACGCGGTGGTGGTGAGGCAGCAGGAAATAGGATTTAAGGTATTTTAGGACAAAAGCAAGCAAAGTCATTTCTCCCTGTAAACTCCTGTGGATGGAAACTTAGTAGATTTGCATCACTGTTGTCAATTTTTGCTTTTTGGAAGCCTGGGAACAAAGAGGTAGAGTGTGAGAGGCTGCCTGAACCTGTGAGTCCTGAAAGCCCCCCTGCTCACCAGGGCAGGATAGGCACCAGCTGTCAGCTGATCTGAGCTGAGATCAGCTGTGACCTAATTATTGGCCTCTTAAACCGGCATTATTCCTTTCATTTTCCAGCTCATTGACGTTGTATGGAGAGAGGGTGAAAGAAGGTAGAAAAAAGAGAGTTATTGATAATCCACTTCCTATGTGTCTGCCACTCAGCCAGGGTCATGGCTGGATGGCCTCCATCAAAGAGAATGAGGGTGGGCTTTTAACCCCTTCTGCTCCCTTGTGGGAGGAAAACAGCTTTGTGCATTTGGGGGAATGGAAGCTTATAAAACAATTTGAAATAAAACATCGGTGTGCTCTGGGTCAGAACGGTCTTGTAGTTCTTGTTTGCTCTGAGGAGAGAGGAAGTGAGCAGTTGATAACCTATGAAAGGAAGGAATGATCAGAAAACCCTTATCGCCCCCTGTTGCACACAGGCGAGCAGAGGTATGCCTCATGGGTTCATAATCCTATTGCCTGGGGGGAGACGTTGTGTGTGTGCATTTTGCAGTATTTGGTAGACAAAGCACTTCCATTGCAAAGGCATGTTTTAGCATTTTTAAGTTTGACGTGGGTGTATGAGGATGCTTTGCTTGGGCAGCAGGAAGGTACCAACCCAGTTAGAGTGACCTTGGATACAAATAACATACCAGCTCACATCCTGCCAGCGTACCTGGCTGCGGGTGAGACCAACTTGGAAGCCTTGCTTTACCCATCCAGGATGTGACACCCACTGTAACTGCCTGCCTTGTGAGTAGTTAAAACAATCAGTTGGAAGAACTGGAAAAGATCCGATACTGGTGGCTAAGATGGTACCGGGCTGGGTGTGTGGCACAGCATGGTGGGAGCAGAGGAGCATCAAGGCTCTGCTTTCTGGCTATGGTGGCAGGGCTTGGGGAAGGTAAATGTCGTGGCTCTGGCAGGTCAATACAGAAGGAAAGAGGGAGATGGTAGGGGTTGAACGTTTGTGCAAAACTATCAAGTTTTTCCATATAAATTCACTTTCCAACTGCCAAATCCCTGTGCCTCTTCCTCTGATAACTGATAATCCCCACCAATCAAATTGCCACCTTGGTGATTAAAGCATCCAGCTCCCGCTGGCTGATTTCTCACCAACCCAGTCTTTCAAGCTTTTAAACCCTCCTGCAATGCTTGCTAGTTAGCATATGCTCTCCAAGTCTGCATTTGCCAAGATCCACTCACAAATGCTTCTTTGCTGCTTTATTCAGCAATATAGGTGCCCTGCACTCGCTGCTGTTTCTGACGTTCAAACCTGCTGCTAAAGAAGGGAGAATGGGGAGACTGAGCGAGGAGAACTCCCCTATTGTATTATACACTCTAATCCAGCCAAATTGTTGAGACTGGCTGTAAATTGCTTGGATAACTGACCTTCAGTCTTTTGAAATACACTTCTGGGAGTGAAAAACATTTTACTTTCTTTTTTTTTTATTTTTTCCTGTTTGAAGCCTCTTGCAGCCTTTCCAAAGCATCTTCTCACAAATTTTAATCAATAACTTAGTCAGTGGTAAACCTGAGTCTATCACATCTGTTACCATGATGGCAGTGGTACTGGAAGCCCTTATTCCTTCACTTTTGACATCAAAGGTAGCAGCATGGAAGGCAAGGAAAAAACAGACCAGAAAAGATAAGAGCTAAAGTTGAATTGGGATGGTTTTAAAAAGTGAGCGCTTTCAAGCCTGATCAAATCTATTACAGTTAATTATTATTGACTGACTGCTCATTGCATGTGCAGGGCTGTATGATACACACAGCCGCTACAGTGACTGCCTCCGGAGCCTCAGCTTTTAGGTCAGAGTTGCGCGCTGTAAGTCAGGAGGGAGCAGTGGCGCAGAGGGTGTGAATGTTGTTGGGTGCTAACTGCCTGGAATGGAGCTCGTGGCATCAGCGTTTCTCTTCTGTCAATACATATGCATCATTCTTTACTGTGACCTGTTTTGTGATACTTCTGTTGTGTCTGTTCCCTATTGCTCGTGCCTTAAGGAAAAGTGTAAATCTCTTGGTAAAGTGACCTGCGTACGTAGGATCTCCTAAGAGGAATGATTAAAAAAAATAAAACCAAAATAACAAAAGGCCCTTGCATAAGGGATGTGGTGGGAGATGCATTTCTTATGTTCCTATTGAACAGGAATTTGAGCATTAGTATCTATTCCTGAGCTTTCTATTATTAACTAGCAGTTTTTGTTTGTAACAGCAAAGGCAACAGTGGTGTTGCTTATCTTCCTTGGGGAGTTAGTAAACTAAATGCTTCTGACACTGAACTGGCTGTAGGACCTTAGCCAAGGTACTTGCCATCCCCGTGCCTCAGTTTCATGGATAATGGTTTATAAAAGCGCTGTGAGATCGTCAGATGTGCACCTTGTTAATTCTTCTTGGCTCTAAGATATATTGAGGAATAATCTAGTAGCTCCAGACCGTGGAGCAACTGAAGAATCTTTTTCCCATTCCCATTTTGTGACTTAGGCTGTTTTGGACTTAGATGAATTATTTCGTTACACAAGGAAAAGAAAGCAAGGATAATGATGCTGCTAAAAAGCATTCTGAGATTCCTAAATGAAAGATGCAGCGTGAGTGCCAAATGGTAGCATTGTTGCAACACATGCTGGAGAAACAGGCAGCCCTGAGTGAGTTCACGTCTTGCTGGGTAATCCTGTATGCTGTGATACGGTAAACAGTGTCGCACAGTTGGAAGTACTTGTGTGGCCCTCACAGAACCAGCCAGGCTGGTAGTGTGTGAGATGGACCCCTCGAGAAGGAGCCTGGCCTGTGAATACAGATTGAAATGAGACTTCATTTCAGCATGAGCCTGTAGATACTCAGCATGAGTTGATAGACCTACAGCATGAGTCTATAGATATTCCTGGCGGTATCCTAGGGAGAGGAGAAGGCTTTGAAGGGGGTTGTAGCAGTTACAGCTTGTCAGGCTGCAGTGCTTGGTCCTGGTCCTAACACAGTGCAGCTCCCAAAGGGGTAAACTGTTTGCATAACAAGAAGTCTCCTGAGCCTGTTGCATAGGAGGTGCTATTTATCACCCCAGCTGCACGCAGCAACAGCCTCTAATACAATGGAATGATGCCTTAGGCCAGTCTATACATTTATAAGCACATTAATAAATCATCATAAAAATAAAACACATTTATTGCCGTTAAAAATTTACGTGGAACATTTGTCATCTGTAAACTCCTTTCTGTCCTCCCCCTTACCTTCTTGCTACTACTGACATGGATTAAACACCACAGATAGGGGTATGGGACAGAGGGTATGTACAACAGGTAAGGACTCCAGGGATTGGATCAGGCAGCAGCCCAAACTGATGCCCGTTTGCCAGTTCATCCATGTGATAGGCATGGGAATAGCTGGTTACCAGCATCTTGTGGTCAGGGACACTGCACCTCCCAGGGGTTTCTGAAAACCAGAGGGAATGGGCCAGAGCACCACCACCCTCATGTTTCCATTTTAGAGGGTACTGGGGACAGAGACAGGTAATGAGACAGTTGTGGCTGCCCTTGAGAGAAGATTGGGCAACTGGAACATGCAGTGCTTCTGCTTCTGGGCTACTGCAAGACTGGGCTTGCTGAGCTGCAGGGTTAGTGTAGCAGAGGATGATGCAGACCTGCTTCTGAGTAGGCCTGTCACCTTGAAAGCAAGATGCCATTTGGCTGGTTGAGTTGCTCAGCCACACAGCTGTGCTTTCAGGACTTTTGCCACATCCTGCCTGCAGTGACATTCGTGCCAGGACCTGGACGACTTCCATTTGCTTCGATACCTTCCTTGGTGGCCCCGGGTTGCTGTGTCGGATGCGGGCAGTCTCAACGTGCTGGCGAGGGATTGCAGGGACCGGGTGCTTCTGAAGTTCTGGGTGACCTTTGAATAGGTACTGGATTGCTTTCTGGGTCTTTGGACTGTCTTAAAAGCGCAGGCATTGGGAGAGGTCAGAGAGCATGTCTGAGGTGTGACTTCTCACTCATCTGAAAAAGAGGGTGAGGACGCTTGTTGTCTGACATTTCCAGATGGATTTCTAGCTGCTTCTGAGCCTGGTAACGTAAACTAATGGATTCCTCATTAGTTTTTGAGGCTGCGACTGGCATAGCAAAGGTTTTGCACTGGCTTTAACAGCAGTCTCTCATTTGTTTCCTCAAACTGTTGTTGTTTTATGAGGGAAGCCGCCTGGGAGTTACAAGTCTCCCAAAGAATCCAGCTGTGATTTATGAATTGGCCATCAACAGTTATTATGCCAGCCACTGCATGCATCCATTCTAATAAATTTCCTGCACCTTCCTTAGCAGCTTGTTTTACTCCCGTTTATTGATACCATGGTCTTAACAAAAGCAGCACATCAATTACGGTAATTGCATTCAGCACTGCTGGAGATGTGGTCTGGGGACAGGTTGTGGAGCCTGGGTGGGGGATTAAGGGCTATTGAGAGGACCTAAAGAGAGGAGAGTAGAGGTGGAGTTGATGCCCAGGTGGATTTTCCTTGATGCTTTGTATCCCTTTAATGTCTGTCTAAGAAAGAGAAGGAGGTGAGATCATTGCAAATGTGGCCCAAATGAATCTTGCCTGCTGGGCTATCCCAGCTGTACGTTATTTTAAAATATGAGATATTAATCAGGGTTTTGTACAATTTCTAATTGTCTTATTTACCCGTTTTATCTTAAAAAGTCTTTCAGTGATTGAAGCAGTGAATGTGGCTTTGATGGATGGATTATTCAATGGATAAGGAACTGTCTTGATGACTGCAAAGAGTTGCAGTCAACATCTCAATGTCCAAATGGAGATGAGTAACAAGCGGTGTCTCTTGGGCATCTGTACTGGGACGGTTCAATATATTTTTTTAATTATATAGACAGTAGGATTGAGTGCACCCTCAGCCACTTTGCAGATGACACCAAGCTGAGTGGTGTATTTGATTTGCTAGAGGGAAGGCATGTCTTGCAGAGGGACCTTCATAGGCTTCAGAAGTGGGCCCATGTGAGTCTCATGAAGTTCAACCAGGACAAGTGCAAGGTCCTGCACCTGCGTTGAGGCAATGCCCAATATCAATACCAACTGGGGGATGGATGGATGGATTGAGAGCGGCCCTGTGGAGAAGGACTTGGGGATACTGCTAAATGAAAAATTTGGCATGGATAAAGAAAAGTGTAGCCAAGAGGTCAAGGGAGGCAATTCTCCTCCTCAGTTCTGCCCTGACGAGACCCCACATGGAGTACTTCATCAAGGTCTGAGCTCCCCAGTACGAGACAGACATGGATCTGTTAGGGCAGGTCCAGAGGAGGGCCACGAACACAGAGGGCTGGAAAATCTCTCCTATAAAAAGAAGGCCGAGAGAGTTGTGGTTCTTCAGCTTGGAGAAAAAGGAGAGACCTTTCAGTACTTAAAGGCAGCTTATAAGAAAGCTGGAGAGAGAATTTCTACTAGTGACAGGACAAGGAGTAACAGTTTTAAACTAATAGAGGGTATATTTAGATTATTTTGTAGATTTTTTTTTTAGATATAGATTTTAAATTTTTTAGGTGTAAAGAAGAATTCTTTTATGATGAAGGTGGTGAGACACTAGAAGAGGTTTCCTAGAGAAGTTGTGGGTGCCCCATCATTAGAAGTATTCAAGGCCAGGTTGGATGGGGCTTTAAGCAACCTCATCTAGTGGAAGATGTCCCTGCCTATGGCAGGGGCATTTGGCCAGATGATATTTAAAGGTCCCTTCCAACCCAAAACTTTCTATCATTCTATGATAACTGAGGAGCAGGTCTCCCAGCTCTCCATTCTGGTTCAGGGAAGGAGTTTATGCATTAGTGTTTAAAGTACAGGATTTGGACACACAGCTGCTGGTTCTGCCACGGGGTCATACTGATCTCAGGCAAGCCCATTAACCAGTTGCTCAGTTTTCTCGCACTCAAGTAGGGTAAGGCTGGTATTCCCCAACTTTGTAGAGCCTATTGAGACTTCCTGGTTGATGCTGATTAAATTCTAGTCTCTTTATCCTGTTTGAAAAAAACAAGTAGTAAAGTTTTGTGAAATGAGTATCTTTTCATATTATATCTCTAGGTAGAAGGGCTAAAAGATCCATATCCGGTATCACTGGTGTGGAATCACTGTTGGGATTTGTGTGTCCCTATTTGACATTTGATACCGTATTTGCAGAAGATAATTGTGTATCTGCATTACTTGGGGATCTTTTTCAGATGAAGAAGTCCATATAACTAATTGGACATAGATGATTAATTGGCACTTGCTCTGTCTTCTCTACAACCCAAACTGAGCTTTGTTCACCTTCCTAAAGTAGAAGTTTTGCTTCATGTGTGTGAGAGTTATTTCTTATTTGTATCTTTTTTTTAACAGTAGTCATTAAAGGATTCTTTAGAGAAAGATATGGCTGTGCTGATGTTTCATCCAGTTTACTTCTTGACTGGAAGTGGTGCTGGTATAATTTGAGATGTATCAGTGTGGTTTTTTGCTCTATTTCTTCCAAACCAGGGGTCTTGTCCTATTAAGTTGCTTCTAACTATAGATGCGAGTGAAAATTGGATTTCTCACTTCTTTTCTTTCATTAGTCATTATGGGAAATAGCAAATATACCAGTGCAGCACTGTTCACACACTGGTGTCAAACTACATTTAGGATTCCAGCTCGTATGTCCATGAGCTGAGTTTTTCATTATACTCTTTCTATGCTACCTTATATTATTACCTTCCCTTGCATACAGCATAGTAGTTTCCATATGCTTTCTTGTTGGTTATTAGTCTTCTGTCACCTACCTGTCATGTGTCTCTTTGTTACTTTATCTGTGTGCTAAGCATGCACAAAGGCTGCGGTTAGCTTTGCATGTTTGGTTTGTGTATTAAGCGGTGTATCTTCAAAGGCTGAACGCTTTCTAGTCTGCATGTCCTTACTGTGTGACAGCCTTTCCTAGGCTGACAGAAGTCAGACTGCCCTGGTTCCCATTTCCTTAGCCCTGAGCTGTTACTCACTTCAGTCACAATTTCCAGCGTCCTGTTCTTCAGCTGTAAGAGTTAACCACTTTCCTCAGATCCCTGTGCATCTTTCCTAGCCCTCAGTTATAGCAAAGTTAGATCAGAGCTGAGATAGGTTTGCCAGAGCTCAGCATGCTCCCTGTAGTAGATCTGTGTGCGTAAGTCAAACGTGGAATAACAGGAGGTTGCAAACAGGCTTCCAGCTCACTAGTGGAGATG
Source organism: Limnodromus scolopaceus (assembly GCA_028565335.1). NCBI lineage: Eukaryota > Metazoa > Chordata > Aves > Charadriiformes > Scolopacidae > Limnodromus > Limnodromus scolopaceus. Next base: position 42,572,585 of record JAOXNO010000041.1, read on the forward strand.
CGAGGTGGGGGGACGAGAGAAGCAGAAGATGTTATGAGAATTTAAAAACTTTATAAGCACACATGCTCACACATAAGTATATGTACATACATACAAAAATCTTTTTGATATTTGGGTTGTGAAAACCTTTGGTCTGGATTAGCCCTGCTATACAGTGAGTCTAAATGCTCTTTGTTTTGCAGTAATACTGTTATTCCTCCAGGTGACTGAATTAATAGTGCTCTCCAAAATATTCCTTTCTGGACTAGAGCTCCAGCACTACAACCATGGCCCTTCTGTTTTTATTCTTTATTCCTGGATTTATTCCCAGTTTTGTCTATGAAATGATCATTTAGTACATGAGCAATATGCTGATTTCCCCTTACGGTTATTGCATTTTCTGCTCATAAATCAGGAATTAATTTGTCTTTTTTGGGTCCCTTGGTCCGTTTCTGCTTAATAGCCAAGTATATTTGCTCTGTGTTATCTAATGAAAAATACGAATAATAGATAGTGAAAAGTGATGTCCCCAGCAACCTCTCATCCCCCTTGGAACCTGGGGGACCCTCTTTTTCTCCTTTTTCCATCCTGGAGACCCACTTGCATCTGTCAGTTGCTGATAAGGGACTCCTGTGCTGTTTGGTAGTTAAGAGATAGGCCAGGGCTGGAGGGGAGGAGGGTTTAGTTGTCAGTCACCGGGGATCCCTCTGCAGCCCTGCCACTAAATTGTTCCATGACCTTCACCCCCTTGCATAGCAGAATAATTGAAATCAGATATAAAATAACTCTAACTGCTCCAGTCAGTCCGTTTAACTGCCAGTTCAATTTCACATTGCTGCGCTGTAATGCATATGCATTTTGCTTTGTTAAGTTTGAAATGTCTTAAGTGCTTTTCTTTTTGTGAAGCCCAGTAGAAGTCTGTGTTGGGAAGATTATAGCAAATGTGTACTGCAAGAGCAGCGTAAAGGGCATGGTTCTTTCATCCCCAGTACTGTTTGTTTTGGAGATTACCAGCTGGAGATGCTCCTGCTGCATGAAGCACACTCTTTTCTTTCCCTTGAGCAAAGCGACTCTTCATGCAGCATTCGCGTCCCTGGCCGATCCAGGGCACAGAAACCTGGGTGGCTTGATTCTGAGCTCATTTTCCTGGGTCTTGCTCCTTTACCCTCACTGCTGTTACTTTAGAGAGAAGAATTCAGCCCCAGAACTGTAAATCCTGGATGGTCTCCAGCAAGGTAGGGCAGAGGAAAAAAAAATCTTGAATTTTGAAGCTTTCTGTTTGAAGCTTCTCAGGGGGAGCAGTTCTCTTCAGGAAGGTGAAGGAAAGTACATAGCTGCACAAGGAGGGAATGCACCCAACACCAGGTTGCTCAGGAATGGTGATGGTAAGTGCAGTTTGGGATGCAAATACTGGAATTGCTGGCAGGTAAATCCCCAAACGCAGCTACGGAGGGCAACAGCTCTGGGGAAAACTCATTGCTGTTGCCCTCACTTCTGCAAGGGTTTTCCCTCTTGAAAATATTCAGTCCTTTGGAGAAATATTTTTTTGCAGGAGGGTAAAAGATGGGGAGAGCCCTCCTGACTCTTTTCCTGCTGGGTTCCTGTACTGATACAGAAGCCCTGGCAGATGAGAGGCCAGCAGGGATCCTTTCTGTGTGTGAGGCTGTGTTTGCCAGAAAACATTTGATGCTGGGAATGCAGGGCTGGTTTCTGTGTTTGCGGGGCATGTTTGACATTTGTTTCTTGCTGTGTCATCTCCAGTCCCTTTTAGAAGGTTTGAATTTTCCAGTTTGGCAGAGTGCATGGTGGGCTACAGGAGCTAAATGGTTAACCCTGCAGTGGTCTGGGCTGTCCTTGCTAGCCAGAGAGGAAGAAAAAAACCAACAGCCTAAACTATTAGGAAACAGTTGTGAAATTCCCATTCAAGCTTGCTTCCTCGGGTGTCCATGAACATCTTTGAGCTCTCAGAAGTCCTGTCTCACCCCCTGACTACTCTTTCCCCCCAAAGAGGTGGCTGTTGCAGTCTTGTCTGTGCCGTGTTGGGGATGGGGAGGGTGGAGGGAGCAGAGAGGCACAGGAACAGAGCCGTGTTTCCCCTCTTGCTGGAGGGCATTATTGTCTAATAGGCAGTTTAGTCAGATGTTTGCTAGATGAGAGTCGGGGGATCTTGCCATCTCTAGGGAGAATTCATTGAAAGCTGAAGACTATAAAAATGGCCCCAAGCGAGTGAGTTTCTAGAGATAACACTGTCAGTTTTATTGGGAAATTAAAAATTAAAAGGCAGATAGATCATGCTGCTTAAATATACCCTGCCATTTGTCCCTCTCGGCCTTATAGACAATTTAAAGAGAAAATACTCAACCACAAAAGCTACCCAAAGAGCTTTTCACAATATTTGTTTAAGGTCTGTATTTCACTAGCTGTAGACACCTATCCTTTGTTCCTGATTCGTTCAGTTGTTGATCTGTTTTCTGTAGTAGTTCAAGATATTGCTTTGCCTTAGCATCAAAGGATAAGGCAATATATCCAGCATTTACATTATTTACATCTTGTGTTTTTCTGAGGTGTAAACATAGTTGCTACTGTAATACAAACTCAGTGCTATTTTTTCAGTGTGGAAGCTGGAATAAATGAACAGAATGATAGAATGCATCTAAATCATGGAGGTATATGCTTAAACTCAGAACGTGATTTTGTAGCTAATATTTATAGTTAGCATTAGGTAGCCCTGGTAAGCCCCAGCCACCTGGCAACTTGTGAATCTGGATTTCTGGAATGTGGGTCTAATTAAGTTAGTCTTTGCATTAGGTTTTGCACACGTAGGATGTAAATTGCATGATCTGTCTTGAAGCAATGAAGTTTGGAGCAGTTTTCAAACTAGCACATATTTGGGAATTATTAAACATGCATATGTTATGTATGGGAAAGGCCTCAGTACGTTTAGAGAGACAGGAGAACTTGAAACTGATTTGGTTTAAAAATATGATAGTATTTGTTTAGGGAATGTTCATAGGTTTGTAAGGAAATGCCTCATACTGAGCCAAAATAATAATAAAATAATCATGCCATGCATGCAGGAAGCATCCTGACTGCTTGTTGGCTGCAGTCACCTTTCATAATGTTAGGAGTTACTTGCTTTTGTGAGTTATATAGATGCTCCCCCGTATGCACTGTGGGATATTTTCCAGGTCCCAGACCAAGTCTCTTTTCCAACTTATAACTACTTCTCAGGCAATAACAGCGTTATGCTGCAGGAAGATGACAATGAGGATAATCCCAATTGGGCACCATCTCGTGTGGTGACAGTGACCAAGCATGTCGGATTGGGGAGGCACAGAGTTACTCCTCTCCCTCCAGCCCAGCTCCCTGCCCTCCCTCAGCAGTGCCCGGACTGCTGCTGTCTCACAGCCTCTCTTACGCAGGACAACACAATTACCCTGTGCTTACAGCCTTATGGGATTTTTTGTTTGCTGGCAGGGAAAGTGCTGATTCTGTTTTATGCGGTAGAAGGAAAATACCTTATTTAAAAAAGCAACTATTTTTGTTATAAACAAACCTGTCATGCTCAAGCAAGCAATGCTCTCGCTAAATGGCTCCACTAGTTGCCTGCCGGAGGCCACAGGGAGAGGGTGTCAAGATTCAGGGGTATTAGCAGTCAGAAAATTTTCCAGCATTTTAAGTGGTAATGCCTTAAAGTATCTTGTGTCAAACCTAAAAGAAGTTAGCCTGGCTGGCTTAGTGGTCTCTTCTGACTCTGACAGCTATACGTCCTCTCCTTGCTGCTCTTTGATGGCATACTATTATGTCACCAGTAACGAACTGGAGTATTTCAAAGTCTGAGTGTCACTGCTAGGAAAGGCAGTTATGTCACTATCCCTATTTGGAAAGTGAGACACAAGAGTTGAGACGACACAGCAAGAGTTTTGGGGTAGCTATGAGACATGGGACAGAATCCAGACCGCCTTGTTCCCAGGCATTTAGGGTCCTTTGCTTTTGTGGTGTTGTGGTAATAACTTAAAAATCATCCCTGGCAAACAGGTGGCAACATTGTTCTTTTCCATCCTTGATGCAAGGAGGAATGGTGAGTGGGCTGTCACTGGTGTATGACCGGGAGGTGCGCTAACTCTGTGTCTGTATATGACAGGCTTTAAGTCATGACTGTGTGTTGCATCAGGCGTACTATACCTAACCCTATGTCTGAATTAGTTTCTCTTCTCTGCCTCAGAAGAAAATGGTTACCATAAACATGATTATAGCTAGCTTAAAAAAAAAAAAATCACCATTCCATAGAACAGGTAGACTTAGAGAGTTCATGCCTCTGGTGCTGCGTGGAGCTGGCCCTGCCTGGCTGCAAGGGAGAGGGAAGAAGAAGTCAGGCTCATACCCGCAGAGATGTGTGTCATCTCACTGCTACGACATGCTGGAAGTCCCAAAGAGGTACATGAAAGCTAGACGCCTACACATCTATGTAGAAATTTGAGCCAAGATCTGCAAATTCAGTAGTACATATCCCTAGGTGCAAAAGTTGTGTTTCTTCCTGTTTTTAAAAGCCCTTTCTACACTGATTTCAGTAGATTACCCTTGGCTAGCGCTGAACTGTGTGTAATATGCTATTTTTTTAATATTGAGATTAGCAATAGCGAGACTTGGCTTGCTTAATACTTATGGAGAAAATTATTTGATTTTTACAATCTGGAAAGATAGTCTTGAGTAGTTTTGTTTAGGAGAAGGGAAAATAAATAGAACAAACAAAACATTAGAAAATACTTTATCTTGTTTATAAGCAAATAAACATAAGAGCAGAACACTGTGAATAGAAAAGTAGTTTCTTTTTATCTCCCAGCTCCATAATCTGAGGACAATGGAGGACTTCAGAGAAGAAATAAAAGTATCTTGCGCTAGTAAACATGAATAGCAGTATGGGTAAATGGTTAAAATACTGGACTGGAGCTAGAGAAAAAGTTCTCATTTTTATTCCATTGCAGATATATGGTATGACCTTGGGGAAATCCACTGTCACATCATGTCCCTTGGCTTCCCAGTCTCTAAAGAAGGGCATTTGCCCGAGTGGAACAAAACCAAAACTTTGTGAGACTTCACTCATTTATGTTTGTAAATTATTTTGAAGTCATGGGATGGCAAGATTATAGAGGAAGAGAGGTTTTGTGTTTTTTTTTTTTTTACAAATACCTGGAGTTAACCTCTGAAGCACATTGTGGAAGGATGCTATCAGAGCACAGTTTGTGACAGTACTGTCACAAGCCTTGGAAATATGTGATGACTATGTGTGTACTTCACAGCTGTGGTCATAGAAAGTTAATTTCAGGCCCTAACAAGCATGAGGAAGTTCCATTACACTTACAATTAAATGCTGGTACATTTTTATTTCTTTCTGTAAGAAATTGTCAATATCAAACAGGCTAATCTGGAAAGAATGATGAAGCATTGATCTTTCAGGCCTTACCAAATACGCAGACTAAAGTTGGGTGGCATGGACGGGTTTCTTTATTAATGAACAGTAGCAGAGGTTTGTTTGTGTTTCTGCTATGACCAAGACAGATCATCTCTTTTTTGTTTTAATCAGAACAGTAAAAACCTTACCTGAAATAAACATCTGAAAATGTAGTGCAAGGCAACCTTCCGCTAAATGGAGCCAGACTGGGGAAGGATTTTTGCTGGAATGAGCACATGGACTATCCAAGTGCTTTGTTCTGTGTTCAGTGCTGCTAGGTCAGGATCTTTAATTCCTTTGCTTGTTTCTTTTAGTGCTTGAAATGCTGCAATTTACTTTTTCTTTCCTATGTTAGTATTGCCCTCTACTGGATGAAATCAAACCTGCCCACCTGTGTTGCAAACCTGAGATTGTTAGCAGGTAATATACATCATCTCCTTTTGCTGCTCTTTTGGGCCTTGGGCTGACAGAGCAGGGAGATCAGAAGCCAGCCCCACCATCGACAGGAGTGATGGCTGGTCAGGGCATCCAGATTTGAGCTCCTAAACGGCTGTATGTTTGCTGTACAACCAACACATTTCCTGAGTGTTGGAAGCTTGGACTACATGAGGAATTGTGCTTATTTCTCAAGGGTAACATTGCTCTTGTGCAGTGAGGAGAGCAACTTACAGCTGGTTAGAGCGAGATTTGGCAAGTGAGGCTGCTTGGGCTGAGTCAGAGGCTTAGGATGAAACAGGTCCTCAGTGGCCAAGTTTGAAAAATGAGAGCTGCTGAGAGCAGTGCAAGCTGATGAGATTCCTGAATGTTATCTTCTACAGCAGCCTTGCTTTTGGGACCTCGTCAGGGACCTTAGGGTGAGATGTCTCAATCTCTTGGAAGAGTTAACACTGGGCTTATGTAGCTTAAACGTGAGTTGCTGCACGGATGATCGCTCCTAACTCATCACTAGTCTAGTGGAAGATGTGAAAAAGCCTACATCTCCAGTGCCGGGATGAGCCAGCTTTGCATGCAGACCAAACCCAAATGTTACAGCCTGCAGTATGGAAGCAACTAACTGGTTCTGGCCTGAGGGACTTGGAGCTTCCAGAAAAGAAAGGAAGGAGAGACAGAAGAGCAGCAACTCCACAGAGTTCAACCTAGAAGGGTGTTCAAGACTAACCACAGCTTTCAGATGAAAGTCTGTATTCCTAAATTCTAGAACGTTTTTGCAAACATGCACGTTTGGTATTTTATCTCTTGGAAATCTACCTTGTAGGTGTTCACTGGGCCCGATGCCTTACTTTGCTTGTCACAGCCCGTAGCTGTTAGGGATGAGAAACAAAGGAGGAGTCTGGAGAAAGAGTCAGATGCTGAGTTTATTCAGTGAAAAGCACATTCAGATACGCTTCTGTACAAGGTGAAGGCTCATCATGGTCCCTCGGTGAATGTACTTAGTGTGGGCAACTTTCTTTTTCTGATGTTTCAGTTGTAGGAGCCTCAGTACCTGTGTCCTGTGCAGGCTGTTTGGTAAGTCTATAGGAGATGGAACAGCAAAGCTTTGTGTCACCCCAGGCTAGTGTTTGGGCAAGCAACCTCTACAGAGTTTCTCAGAGCAACTATGTGGGCAGCATCCATAATAATTATGTTTAGCAAACTGCTCTGTCTGGTCACTGCTGGCCAAGCACCAGTTCCTGGTAGCGACGTGCATGCTTTTACAGATCCCTGGGTAGGGAGTACCCTTGGTTTTACAAAAAGTGCAGAGGATTTGCCTGTATTAGTTTAGGAGAATGCAACGTTTACGTTTACAAGTCATCAAATTACTAGAACATCAAGACAATGTACATTTGTATTTTACTTTAATATCAGTTTTCTGTCATTTTGGCGTTTGGTAGCCTGGAGATTTGGGTAATGTGTGTTACCAGTGCCCCCTCCCGGATGAGACCAGGCTTGTTCACAGCTGCCTGGCTCCTCAGCGCTTCCCCTCAAGTGCAACCATGCTGAGCCATTGCTTGTGGAAAAAGCTGAGCTTCTGCTTTCTCTGCTTGTTGCCAGGTGACCCTGCCACACAGTGACACCATCCTAGGAATGATGCTTGATCGCTTTGATCAAGAGGAGTTTTCATAAGTGCAAGTTTTTTAATTTGTCCTCCTGTATAGAGGAGACAAGCCAAGTGTTTGCTGCATTTATTGTGCTTTTGCTGCTCACAAACTAGGTAATAAAAAGGCCAAACAGTGTCTCATGTGATATGAAAACCTGGAAGTGTCGTAATTCTTAACTCTCTAAGGAAAAAGAGACTTACTTTCCTATGCTAGATAACGCTTCATAAAATGTGCTGTGTGCCTCTGCTCTCTGGGCAGTGAAACCCCGGTACGGGGAGAGGAATTGGCTTAGCCTGATCTGCCAACAGATCTGTGGGAACAAACCTGGGCTCCTCTTTTCCTCCTCTGTGCCGTATAGACTGAATCCTGCTGCTTCAGCTTAGCAAAATCTTCCAAACAGAATGATAACAGAGATGGTTGGGATTTTGTCAAAGGTTTGAGTTTGTCGAATCCTGTTCTCATACCCAATTACCATGTAATTTGCAGCCTGTTACAGCTCTGTCTTTGCTCATGCCAGATGAATACTTGTCCCTATATGTTTCTCCTGTCCTTCTCTCTCTCCTGTTCCCTCTCTGTAGGATGTATTTTTTTATTAGGATTTGGTTGCTTTTCATCGGCAGTAATAACTCCCTCCCTGGCGTGACAGCTGTTGAGCTGAAGTCTTTGTTTCCCTTGATAGGTGCCCAGATTGGGTCATTTGCTGTTTGTTGTGTTTGGACAAATTTTATTTCTTGCATGTCTTACTGTTCAATAAATTGCAGCCACAGATTCCTGTCTTTAACAGGGCAATAAAGAATCCTTCACTCTCTGCAAGGCTATCTCCCATCATGGTCTCCTGTGGAAAATCTTTAGAGCTTATATGTGCATCATGCCTCAGAGGGAGCTATCAAACAAGACTTGGGGCTGTACTCTGAAGGGGTTTATTAACCTGACTGATGTGAAGGAAGGCTGCAAGGTACTAAGGGACTTAACTACTGCGGGTGGAGAGACTCTTTAGATAAGAACTGCTTATGGAAGGACAGTTTAGCAACAGGCTGATAAAGTTCCAACCATTTCATTCCCCTGTGAGTAATGGAACAACAAAAAATTGCCGTAGGAAAGTTCAGTTATTATTATGGCCTAGGTTTCAGGAGCAGATTCTGGGGATCCTGCTTCAGGAGGACAGTTTATGGTTCAGTAGGTTATTTAGAGCTGTTCATTGAAGTGCTCCCCTTGAGCTGTAAATAAGCCCTCCATCTGACAGCTGCAAATAGTAGTGGGGACAGATGAGAATTTCCTGGGGAATCCCTCGCGTGCTTGCCAGCCTTAGATGAGGTGTCTGTATATATATACCCACATATATAACTTTCTTGTAATAATGGAGACTGTGGTTTTTTCAATGTGTCTTCTGTGGTATCTGATCTACCAGCAGATGGGAGTCTGTCAGCACAGCTCCTGCCATGGTGGTTAAAAGCAGATGAGTGCAGATGAGTCTTGGGGATACTTACTTCCCTTTCATCATAGCAGGTCATAGGAGTCAACATTCATATTATCGAAGTCACTAACTGTTTTCCTGTGTTTGCCAATTGCTGTTTCATTCTCTGTTCTATGTTAGTGGGGTTCAGGAACCATACTCTCCTGTCACATGCATTGTTCTTTTTAATTTTTATTCTTCATTTTATTTTATTTTTTCTCTATTTTATTTCAATTTCCTTATTTTTTTTTCTTTTTCCTTTTACTTCCTGCTGCATCTAGTAAAAGAAAAGCTCCCTGGAGAATATAATGCAGATTATCAGCAGAGATGTAGATAAACTAATGGACTACTTCATCTCTGAGGTGCTGGTGCTGGCCTTCACAGGCTTTGTTAGTTCATTAAATGCAAGCTTGCACTTCCAATGTTTTGTGCATTGCTGTGTAGTTCAGCAGTTGGCGGATGCTCAGGTTTCACATGCCTGAACTACGCGAATAGCAGGGATGGTTAAGCTCAAGATTGAGAGGTGTAGGGGAGAGCTCAATTATCAAAGGCTCAAAGAATGGGTCAGGTTTGGGTGTGTTGGCAAAGCATTTTCCAGAGCTCTAAGTTCAAAACAAAATGGCCTTTTGCTGTGCTGATCTCAGTTGCTTTCCTCTAATTGGTCCCCCATCAGCTTCCCTACCAAAACATATCTTCAGAAATTCTGCTTACTTTGACTTTAGTTTTATATTGAGAGCATCGTTGCATTCCTGCCTTGTAAAAAGCTGCTGCTTGCCTCTAACACAGATTTCATTCTTAAAGGAAAGATGCCTCTAATTTATATTTTTCCATTAGAAGGAATAACTTCTTGGGTAGTCAGGGGGAACTATTGCATGTCCTCACGAGAGAGCTGAATTTACTTTTGCTGCATCCAGCTATTTTTGCTGCTGTATCTACTTGTAGTTTATTTTCTGCTGTCTTTGTTTCCTCCTCCCCCCTCCCCCTCGCATTTGTTTTGTACTTTTTCCATTAGAATGAGAGACTGGGACAAGGCTGCAGTGGCTACTTGCATCCACTCCATCCCATTGCTATAGGAGAGAGAGCAGACACATTTTCCCTGTTGTCGATCTCTGATTTGCAGGAGTAACAGGGCTTTGTCCAGACCTAGGAGTGCTGTACAGGCTGTCCTGGTGTGCGTGGCAGCACAGTGGCTAACGAGGAAACTTTGGTCACCTTGGGGAGGGGGCATGTGCACACCATTAGCTGGGTCTTCTCCTTTATAGAATCATAGAATCGTCTAGGTTGGAAGGGACCTTTAAGATCATCTAGTCCAACCATCAACCTAACTCTGATAAGAAAACCATACAACACACACACACATTACTAAACTATGTCTCTAAGCCCTATGTCAACCCGTCTTTTGAAAACCTTTAGGGATGGTCCCTCAACCACTTCCCTGGGCAGCCCATTCCAGTGCTTAATAACCCTCTCAGTGTAAAAATTTTTCCTAATATCCAACCTGAACCTCCCCTGGCACAACTTGAGGCTATTTCCTCTTGTCCTGTTGCCTGTGACTTGGGAGAGACCAATCCCCACTTGTCTCCAGCCTCCTTTCAGGTAGTTTCAGGTCTCACCTCAGCCTCCTTTTCTCCAGGCTGAACAATCCCAGCTCCCTTAGCTGCTCCTCATAAGACTTACTCTCCAGACCCCTCACCAGCTTCATTGCCCGTCTTGACCTGCTCCAGCACCTCAATGTCTTTTTTTGTGGTGATGTTGGAAGCACGTTGGAAGGGAAGCGTGTGTCTGGCTGAGGGCTCCAATTGCAGTGGGCAGGGTTTCTTCTGCCCCCAGCCAGGTGCCCGGCCTGTCAGAGCAAATTGAGCACAGGCTGGTGTGAAGGGTTGGAAAGGGAAGCCAAGGTTTGTGGACGTGCAGCCACACAACCCCGTTGCTGGGACTGAAGAGGAAACCCAGCAGGTTCCCAGCCCACTATGGCTGATCGGGGGAGACCATGGTACCTGGTTAATCTTCATTCTGTGGGGAAAGGCCAGCCAGCAGCAGCTTTAGTGAAGAGGTCAGTAAGCAGAGGTGATGTGCAGGGCTGAGGTGATACACCTGTGTTTTGAATCATTGTGGCAAACAGCTGAATCCCTTCCTACAAGGGATGGGCCTAGGCCAAGCCTGCTGATTGTAGAGACCTTTTGAGATGCGTTACGCCTCCAGATTTAAGCAAGAGTACCCATTTCTCTAACGTCAGCTTTTGTTCTTCTGACCTGTGTAGATGCAGTCTGTGGAGAAGCCTGGAAATGGGCTGATGGGGAAGACCCTGAACTCCTGGCTCCTTAGGCCCAAGGCTTCTCTGGGAGTGACAATGGTGTCCTGTGCTTCCCCCTCGCTTCTTCTTTAGGGTCCTTGGGTGTTGCAGCCTGTCAGCCCATACCACAAGCATTGCTTATGCGAAGTAAGGGTGAAAAGAACATATGTGTATGAGGAAATAACTGAGGTTCTGACCTTGGAGCAGGAAGAGAAGAAAGAACTGAGAAGCGATGGGATTGAATACCAAAGTTAATCTCCTTCCTTTCTAATAGCTTTGCACAGTGCCTGTCACCAGGCCCAACGGAGATTTATAGCTTCCCTTGCATTATTGGTTTACTTTGCTATTTAGAATCTAAACAAGGCTGGGGAAGGTTATGTGGCACTTTTCCCTATTGCTGGCAAGCTTGTATCAATCAATTTAATTGAAGTTCTTGATAGAACCATTTACGTCAGGTAGTTTCCCTTTCCTTTCTTACCTCTTCCTTCTCACAGCCCTCATCTACTGGGACTAATAATTATGTTCTCAGTGTCAATTTGGGGAGACTAAATCTAGGGATGGATCCTGAAGGCAGTCCTGGGGTTAGGTGGCTGTTGCTGCTTGTCCTGAGCAAAGCCGCTTTTTGCATTTGGCATGTAAATGCCTTATCCACAGAAGAAAGGCTTGGTGGTGATTTATGACTTCAGCTAAGCTGTAGCCTCTACCGAACATGCAAACAAGGATCTGCTTGCATTTGCTTTTAGACACAAAGCACAAAAAGCAGGCTTTAGAGGAGAAGATGAAGAGATGGTGGCCTGGAGGGTACACCGTGAGGAGGGCCATATGTGACCTGAACTGCAGATCAGTTTGGAAAGGATAAGGAACAGTCGTGAGAAGTTCAGAGGTGATATCCAGAGCTAAGTATGGTGTGTCTAAATACAAGTGCTCTCCATAAGATGGAAACCTTCCCTTCCAGAGCTTATGGCTTAGTATATGAGGTCTGCCACCTGTGGTGATAGCTAGACGTGATTAGCCATCCCTGTGCACATGCATATGTACTGTTATGGATTCAAAGTAGGTTGACTTTATAGTTCATTTCAACTGCCAGTGCTTCTAGACTGGTTTGGGTTTTTTTCATGGGCCCTGTAAAACTGATGGTGGAATGATTTATTTTGAATTGAGTTGGGTGGATTAATATTTAGTCCACCTAATTATTTAATTAATTCAGTCATTTTTACAGCATGTGAATAACATAGAAACTTCATCTGCTATGAGTTGATTCACAATTGTTTGAAAAAGATTAAATTTATTTCAGCCTATAGGATATGCACAGTTGTTCGCTTAGGCTCTGTGTTATCCACAGTGTGACTGGTCCTGTGAATAGCAAAGTGTTTCATGCTGTGATTTTGAATGTCTGTGGGTCTGTCTTGACAAGTTAAGCAAATGCCAAACATGCATTCTCTGTGGATACATTTCCTAGCTTTGCAGCGCTGGTGCTTAGTATATAGTGATCTTTTCCCAACAGTTACAGCTGTTAAGCCCACTTAGAAGACTATTGGAAAAAAACCTGTGGATAAATGCTTTCAGTATATAAGAACAGTAGAGCCCAAACCATAAAAATTCAAGGTAGGAGAGTGAAGAAGAGTATTGTATAGCTTGATGAGAGTTCTTCAGTGGGTGCTGGTGGGCTCTTCAGCCATCTCTAAATGACTTGAAGGAGAGGTGTAACAAAACAAGTGAAGCTGTCATGGGAACAGCAGGCTTCTGGGCAGTAGCATGTTTGGAAAAAACAGTTGTATCTCTGTGCTTGGCAGTAGCCTCATCCATTTGGGACCTACATGCTCCCCAGCATCTGGCATTCCTGCTTGTCACCCACCTGAGTGCATCTTCTATCAGGACATAAGGTTTTTGGTATGTCCTTGTCTAGCACCATAGTCCTCCTGCTTCTTCTAGCCTAAGACTACCCTACCGAAGAGGACCCTTCCACACTTCTAGAAACTTCCCTTACTTAGCTTCATGCAGGTCCATTCCATACATTAATCACCTCTTTGGAACATAAAATGATTAAGAAACAAATACTGAGAGAGAGAGAAAAAGAGGGAGAGAGGAAATAAGGACATTGGAGTATTGGTAGTGGGGAGGGGGAGTTGGGATACTTGTTCCTGATTATGTTTGAAGAGGAATCGTGAGTCTGGTGATCTTTGCATTCTCAAGGCTTCTAATCTGCTTGCTCTAATCCTCTTACAGCATCTGCTCTATTGGACTTTTATCTGATCTCTCTGTCTCTCAAACAATCTGTAGAAGCTTCCCATGTTGGAGCCACTTTTGTCCCTTCCCTAGGGAGATATCTGGTATTCTCTTGCCCAAATGGGGTCAATGGATTCGGTTTATTTTGGGGTCCTCAAGTCTAGTATGAAATCATTTAAGGCATGCTTTGGCTATTGCTTTGAGTCATCTAATTTGGTGCAGCACCGGCAGTGGGAGCTGTGGGACTCCTAGCTGTTTCTGCAATATAACAAAATTTGCAGTTGTGGTAAAGCAAATTTTGGAGAGTTGAAACTGCAAAGAATGAGCTGGGAGTGTGATGGATCATTTGGGGTTTTTTGTTTTTTTTTTTTTTAATTTTTTTTTCTTCAGTGGTGACTAAAACCAAATTAACAGCTTTGGAGTGAATTTGTGGTTTGGCTTAGGCTTCTCTGTGTATTAAACCATATAATGTAATTAGGGTGGTCTAACTACCCTATTTCCCAAATTCAAACTCTCTGGCAGAAAGAATCATCAATGACTAGTAAAACACAGTATCATCATGTCAAGAACTGAACTTCTGTGTTTCGAGCTGGAGAGCTTTTGAAGGGAAACTCCAAGAGCATCTGTAGTGAACCTCTCCAAAGAGAAGAGGATCACATTATAACTTTTAGGACCTACATTCCTTCCAGCTGTGCAGAGTAAAGTGTTATTAGCAGACTCCTGGAGATTTTAGGCTGCAAATATCATATCCCATATGGTGCCTACAACTCAGTCTCAATTACAGGGTAAAATCAGGCCAGGTAGAAACAGCTGAGATGAGTATGTGCAATTTGAATAGAAACAGTCTTCCCTTTTGATCTTTGAGCATCAGGGAACACATCCCATGATTTTGCACGGGAGAGGCTAATTCAATGCCACAAACAAGATGGAGTCTGCTATGCCTCCCATAAAGCCCTCTTGCTCAGGTGTTGAAAGATCAAACACATTCTTTCTGTGAAGTATGGAAGGGAAGCATTTTAACTGGACAGTTGATGATCCAGGAGGAAAGCAGTCAGTGCCTTCTGGAAATGGTTTGACTCTTCAGAGTCACATGAGCACCAAAGCCGTTGTCAGTACATTGACCTTTATCTGTCTCCACTGTGCAAAACAGAGTAGGTACAGCAGTAAGCTATTTGGGGTAGCGAAACGTTCCAGGACCTTGTGGTTGTGTTTTGGTTTGTGAGTTTTGGTTTGTTGTTTTTTTTTTTTTTTTTTTAACTGAGCCTTGCATGCAATGAGGCAGAAGCTTTGCAGTTTGTCAAATAGAAAATCCACTTAGATATTGCCATTTTTGAGGACAAAAGCCTCACATAGCCAACATACACACAAGTGGCAGGACACAGATCCTGCTGGCTCTCAATAGCTTCTCCTTCTGGTCCCGCTGCCTCTCTGCCGGAGTGCCAATCTACTGACTTAATGAAGGCTAACAGTATAATTAATCACACACACCCGCAGCACAGCAGTTCATGAGACCTGAGTAAATGTGACAGCTGCTCTGAGGGAGAAAGGGTGAAAAAAGCCCACAATGATGACAAGAAGGAAAACAAGATCTTTGGTGAAAAGAAACAGTCAGACTGAAAAGGGAGAGATCAGCAAAGAGAGGGGCTGGGAGCCTTTATGAGGAAGGCAGAAAGCAAGCTCCCCTGGCTTGTACTGTTGCAAAGGGCGTGAGATCCAGGATCCCACCTTGTCTCCAGACATTTCTGTTTTTAACTTCTCCTCCCTTTTCTGCTTCTTTTACTGTCCTTGGCCTCTAGTTTCTTCTAATTATGCTTGAGCGATTTTTCCTAGTTTCTTTTTCTCTTGAATCGCTTCCTTTTTTCCTTCTCTGTCTTTTTATGGTGGTTGTGCTGTTTGGTATTTCTCCAGGTAGTGCACGGTCCTCTGGTCCTTTTAGGTCTGATGGATGGTCTAAAAAGGCTTTGGTAACAAGTGCTACTTATAGTTGGGAGGGATTTGAGTGTAACTAGTTTAGTTTGGAGCTTATCAAAACACTATCTTTTGTTTTCTAAGGTATGTGGACAGTCGAAGAATGCTATACTTTGTTCTTGTTCCTGAATCTTATTCCGCTGATATTCTTTACGTGTGCTTGAAGTCTTTCTGTTGTATCAACTGTGCACCTTAATTTTTTTCTGAGGATGGTGGTGTATGAAAATTCCTTCTCTGCCCTTTTGTACAGCACAGAGGCCTGTGGTGTGGTCCAAGTGGCCTTTTGAGATCCCATGTTGTGGATGTATTATTTGCTAGAGCCATGGAAACAGCCTCAAGCTCTAGATGTGTAGTTAGAAGGGAAAGATCTCAGGTAACTGGTGTTGTAAGTAAAAATTGCAAGACTTTCTTGTTTCTCTCCTCCCTGCAAGGTAGTTTTGTACCTTCTTGAAATAAAACTGTAGGGGTTAAGAAATTTTATGCACAACTAAGATGTTACTTGTGGCATGTTAGCTTTCATGGCTAGTAGGCAGTCCAGATATTTTTTGCATTCAAGATTAACATAGGTGTTTTGGGTCAGAAAAAAGTGGGAGGGAAGATCCACAGAGAGATTGTCTCTGCTGGCCTGAATAGGGGTTGAAAGATATGGGCTGTATTTCTGATTTCGCCTATAACTGTCTGTATGAATTTGAGCAAATCACTTCATATCATCTCAGCTGAGGGTAAGGAGAGAGACTCTCTGTTGGAGGTTAACCTTACACTAAGTGCTCTTCTGGGAATTCCCTGTAATGCTGTATCAAGGGATGACTTCTGTTTCTCTCTCAACCCCAGGGTGAGACCAAGTGAGACACAGGAAGGATAGTGTGGAAGACTTGGGCTTTACGTATTCTTGCTTTACATTAAGGGATATCTAGAATCTTGGGTACAAAAACTCACTTACATACCCTTGTGTTTGGAGATGTATCCAGGGATTCCTCTGCAGTCTTATAATTTTTCTGGGGGAGCTTTGTGATAAACCTCAGCAAATAAGACTTTGAGCTATATCCACAAAAGAAAATTATGTGACCTGGTGCCATCCAACTGTCTGTCCATCAGCAGCACTGTCTGATGGATTGTCCATCAGATGGACTGTCTGTCCATCCAACAGCACTGTCAGGTGCTCAAATCCTCGATAGATCTTCTAAGTCCCTTTGGGGCTTTTTCCCTCCCCACTGCTGCCTGATGCTGGAGGTCATTAGGCTGCTGTGTTTTCTGTTTCCCGAAGTGCCTAAAGCTCTGTGCAGAGTTACTTCTCTTGACAGTGCTGCTCAGCACTGGTGTCTACCTTGTGTCTGTCGGGATCCATAATCTTGGCGCTTAGGCTAATAGCTGTTCTCGGGAGTACAGCACCAGACCACACATGGAAGTGATGGGAGCCTCCCTTTTCGCCTGGCGTCTGGTGGCTGCAGCACATGTCCTGCCTGTGGGAGCCACTGGTTATGTAGCGTTTCTCAGTCTGCTGCAGCCAGCAGCCAGTTTTGCAGGGGAAGGTATAACTCTTTCTGCCCGTTACTGAAGACTCTCTTCACTGCTTGAAGTAATTAAATATTCATGATGTTTGGGAGCAGAGTGAGAGCAAAGCAATCATATGAGCGTGAACGTGGCTCTGTGGTTTAGCGTCTTGGACACTCACTGGGGAGGACTTCTCCCCACAATGAGGAATTTCATAATGTCTGAATGCAGCAGATCCACCCTTTGACGCTTGGCTCGTTCTGTCCATCCATGGCAGCGTCAGTGCCGAACTCAGGGCTGCAGTTCCGAGTAGGTGGCAGAGAGTTTAAGAGGGAGGGTTTGCAACACTGAGTTGCTGGATCTGTCACTCCCACTTGGGACAGCACTAACTGTTTGGAGGGATGATTGGAAGAGAGATTTGGTTGCAGACAGTGAATATAACTGTAAGAATTCCCTGGTTTATCGAAGATCGCATTGTGGTCCTGTTTCAGTAGCTCCCAGAGAGAGTAGCAACTTGAGGGCTCTTTTTGTAGAGATGAATGTTGCTCTCAAATATTTACCTGATGACACTCATTCTGGAAAGAATGGTTTAACCCTTATTTTACTTTTTTTTTCCTTGCAAGGTATTATTACTTCTATTTTTTTTTCCCCATGATTTTCCTTTTTCTTTTTAAATGAAACTTGGTAATTAGCTACAAATTTTGCAGTGATAACTGCAAAGGGTTATCTGATAAGAGGGTTCAAGGGAAGGAGATCCATTGCTCTCCAGAACATCTGCAGGCCTGTTAATTTAATTAGAGCTGCGCTGTATAAATATTGAACTCGTTTTAATTTCTTTTGCAGTTCCTTTGGTTTTCAAAGAGCTCCCAGCTCCTTTTTGCTCTTCTATATATTTGAAAAAGATGGAATTGAAAAAAAAATAAATAAAAATCCTTGTCTCCTAAATGTAATCAAATGGAAGAACCGTTGTTTCTTGCCTTCCTGCCGACTCTCTTCTTCAAATGAGTTTCTATCAAGCCCTCTGTCATGATGTGAAATGAAGGTTATCCCTGTGGTTTCAGGGATGCCTCTTCACATTCTGCTGTCTTTGAATCCTGATGCTGGTGAGAACCAACTTGTTGCAGGACTACATATAGGATGAGCAGAGTGCTGCTTAGAAAAGCAGGAGGGGTATCTTTGCCCATGGATTGCATGCAGAAGTATGACAGGAGGCCCCTCTGACACACAGGCCAGAGGAAGGATGCTCGGAAGCAAAAAAGGACATGCTGATGAGGAGGTCTAGTATGGGCAAAAATAAATACAGGCCAGATACCAGAGAAGTTTTTGGGAGCTGCTGTTTGACAAATTGCCCGTTGAAGACAGATTTCTGACTAAAGGACAGGTGTGGGTGGTCAGACCAAGATATGGGGCTGTTTCTGTCCTGGTGCCTTTTTTTCTTGGCATAGAACCACTTATTGAACCATTGCCTCAGTCCCCCCGAATATGATGTGGTGACAGTAGCTCTTGGGACTGGGGGCTTTAAGAACTCAGTGGTGTGTAGTCAAAGAAAATAAGTATTTCTTGTGCAGTACCCTTTATACTTGCTGCACCTGGTTGGGCTGAGGTGGCTCTTGAAGGACTGATGATGTGGGCCTCCGTGGGCTGCCCAGCCCGAGGCCTGTCAGACAGCATGCAGTGCTGAGCACCTGTGGTCCTCCTGTCTCTGTGCATTATCAGGCTCTCTAGTTCACGCAGCAGGCCCCCCTCACTTTACCTGCTCTGGGGGTGACATCCCACCACCTGGTCCATGGTTGTGGGCTCCAGCATCCTGGCCTGCAGTGACAGCGGGGAAGTGAGGTGATGGACTTGCGAGTTGCCAGGATTTGGGGACCTGTCAGCATAACTGGGGAACTACCTGGGCTTCTCCATTATTAATGCAATGAAGCTCTTTGACACCTGCATTCCTCCAGTGGTTTGGAGGTGGTGAGACTGGTACCATCCCCTTGGTGCAGGGGGAGATGGAATGGCCTGGTGTTGATGGCCACCTTGTCAGAGGAGCACTGAGAGGTTTTTCTTCTCTGAGACTGGGCACCAGCAAGGAGCTCCCAGAAAAACCACAAATTTCATCTGAATGGCAAAGGAAATAAAGCCTTTTTTGGGTGATTCAAGCTTTTGATTACAGTGTCTGCTATCAGAGGCTTTTTTATCTGTGCCTCTATAAAATAAGGGGAAACAAAAACTAGCACAGTATTACATTGCCTGCCATTTCTGTTATTCCAGTCCTGAAGATGATCAGCCCATCCTTATGATATTCTGGTTGTCCTTTGTATTTACAGTACCTCCTACCTGAACATCAGTTTAGCATGTTCCTGTCCTGTGCTTAGTCAGATTAATAGAAGTATTAAGTGAGATGTGCTTTCAAGATGAATCTTGAGCAATGTTCTTACCAACTCGTTCCAACCCAAGAGCTCTCCTGCCAACCACTCTCTTGTCATCACTGTTTTAACAAGGTTCCTACTTAGCTTTGGTTCTTCTGCAAACGTCTGTCTTTTCTGATTTAACTAAGAATGACTTTGGTAAGAGAATACATGTATTTGAATATCTTTTTAAAACTGTGCTCATTGCTTTCTCAGGGTTTGGCATTGCCTTTTAGTTCATTTCAGGACATACACAGGGTGGCTAAAATTTGCACAGTGGCTGCAGCTCAGAAGGATCTTTAGCGATGCACTTGGGAATTGTATGTGCCTGTAACTGAGCCTCTTCAGTTGAGGAAAAAGAGAAGGGAAGTGGCAAAATTAGTGTTTGAAGGCATGTTTACGTCACTGCTTGTGTAAATTTGAGTTGAGATTTGTGATACTATGTGGAAGTGAAGTTTTGTGCAAATGGTGAGAATAAACCTTTCAATGTGGATGGGTGTTTTCATGATGTTTGCATTAACGTGAAGCTTTTTGCAGAAGAATATCTTTGTCAGCACATGTAGATATATTTGCTTATGACAGGAGACTTAGAGGGGTGTAATTTCATGCATTTGTGTGTTATTCATAACCTTAAATTCCTGCATGGACAGGAAAGAATTTCCTTTGGCTTGCTTTCGAATGTCAGGTTTTGTGACCAGCTGGTACAGCCGTGAAAGCAGTGGTTGGCCAGACTGAGTATTTACACGGCTTAATGAGAATGGCTCAAACAAGACCACCCAGCTTAAAATGCTATTTAATGGACATTGGAAGCAGAGAGCTGGAGAGCAAAGATCTCTGCTGCTTTGAGGCTAAGGGAATGAGGAAGGGCTGCCTGCCCGGTTACAGGAGCATTGTGTTACCTTCAACATGACAAATGTACAGTGCCCCACACTGAGCCCATTGGAACTGAAGATGCTCATAGAGTTTCCCAAAAACTTGCTGGATTTCCCTGCAATACTGAGTCGTCGTCTGTTTTCAGCCTCGGGCTCTTAAAAAGCTGGGCTTGTAATGTTCCTGTCACAGTTTGCTACAAAAGCCAGGATCAATGTTTCAGTGGCCCAGGTCAGAACAAGGCGTGTTGCAATGCTCCCATTTACGCTTGTTGATGCAATTCCTCACCTGAAGCAGACTTTCCTAAAAAGGGAGAGAAGTTGATGGTAGCTGCCAATCATGAGATAAATATAAGAGTGGCCATACTGGCTCGGAGCAAGTATCGATCTCCAACAGCATCCAAAAGTGGATGTCTTGGGAGAGTATAAAAAAAATAAGGCAGGCTATATTACACTTAGTACACTTTCTGTCCAACGCTCTCCCAGCCTCCAGTCAAATGTTGGAGGGAGGAGGTCGTGTATTGACCTCCTTCCTCTGCGTAGTGGGGTCCAGGGGACTAGATACCAGAAGAATCTCTTCTCTGCTCCTTTGTGCTTGCTCTTCTAAAAGCCTCTGGTGTTTTGCTGATGAAAGGACACTGTTATCAGAGAAGAAATACTTGTCATACATCCATCTTTCCTACCCTCTCTGGTATTGCTGTCTGAGAGATTTTCACAAGGGGCAAAAAAGGGAGACAAAACATGAACAATGTCTGTTATAGTCTTGGTCGCCGCTGACACATGGTATAACTGTGTCAGGAGCAGGAGAAATCCGTGAATAGAGGCTCTTTCATGGAAGCTAGGCATGGGAGCTGAAGCACTGGACCCAGGAGTGAACCTGGATCTCCAGAGAGCTGCCTGAGGAGGTCCTTCCATCTGTGGCTGATACAAGGGAATTAACTCCTATGTTGAGGAGCTGCTTAAGGTTTGTGTGCCTGTTTACATGGCAGTGGTGGAAGCTTGGAGGCTGACTATGCAGAAGACTTTAGGTGGTGAACAAGGGAGGATTCAGCTCAGAATGCTGATCTTTGGGCTGGGTTCTCTGGGGTAAGAGTATGTAGGAAGGCTGATGAGCTGAAGAAGGGCTATTCGTTTCTGCCTTGTGAACTCAGTCACCTTGGTTATCTTTCTTATAGCTTTGAAAATACGGAGACTGCTCAAACTGATTTATGGCTCTGCATCTAGTGATAATATAGCGAGGTCTGTGAGGAGTCTGAACTAGTCTTGATGACCTGCTGTGCTATTTGCTTCTTGCAAAAGCTGCTGAGACTCATCACTGTAACTAATACATTGATAGGTTTGACAACACAGTCTCTTTTGATGGCCTTGTGTGTGTTTGATTTTGGGAAGCAGCTTGACATATTTCTTTAACAAACCTAATGGGACCATAACTAATAAACAGAAGGCAGTAAAGGATAAATTGGTTTTAGTAGGTCTTTTATTCAGACAATGAAGAGCTACCCATCATGAATGGGTGTCTGTGGGTCAGATTGGTGGGAACCGAATGCAGTCTTACTGCTCAGGGTATAAGTTGATGTGAATAACAGAAGATTCAAAACTATTATAGGAGTTTCTTTTTTGGATATACGTTCTGCTGTATATGATCACTCTCTCTTGCTTCACAAGAAGGTGAGGAAGAGCCTAGAAGAACTTCAGACATGTGTTAGCAGTAGACTTAAAGGACCACAAACAAGAAAGGATGAGATTTATCATTTTTCTGGATGTTATTCTGTTTACTAAGATGACAGAGAAGTCTTGCAGATGCAAAATTTTAAAATGTAGCAACAGTTTGCTACTTCATGTTATATCAGATTTCCTGAGATTTAATGTAAGCTTGGAGAGCTAGATGTTATTTCAACTTGAGATTCTTCTCTGGAAATAATTCTCTTATACCTTAGATTAACTTGAAATGAGATTGAAAATCCTCCTTAGCATATACTTCATGATGTGAAACTATAAAAGCCTTTTTTTTTTTTTTAAAAATAGCTTAGGTTGTATGGTCTTCTCTATTATTAAAATTGAAATATTCATTTTATATGAATACCCACTCAAAAATACTCATTAAGTAAACTTAACTTAATCTTCTGAGAAGATATGCAACTCTTACTGTAAGCCCAGAAAGTGGAGACATTGGTATCTGGTCGGCTTGAAGACTCTTCATGAAGATGTCTTGCCACAGTTCCTTCACGAGCCACGTTTCAAAACGTGGTTTTGAAAAAGTCCTTCTGAATGCATCAACTAATAGCAGTCACTGCAACTTTCTATTTCAAAATGTGTATCTTTCCAGGGTTGTTTTATCTTAGATATTTATTCTTATTTTTTAACAGGAAAACTCTAAAGGAAGGTGCTTTAGTTGCAAGTAAACCGTGGCAATCCTTACGCAGCAGCTGTTTTTTAAGATGACTGTGAACTGTGAACAGATCAGTATAAGATCTTAAATTCTCAACATACCATGGTTAGCGGAAAGTGTGTTGGCAACCCTTAAGACAAAGGGTTGATATGCTGTAGAGATCTTGAAGCTGTTCCAGTGCAGGCAGTAATTTGGGATGCTGTTAAATGGGCAACAAGCAGTGTGCAGTGTGTAAACAAACAACTCTGCCCTACACAGACACCTGATGTTGCCTAAATCAACACCAACGGTTCTAAACTAAGCAGACTTTCATAGTCCTTCCCGTCTTTTTGCAGCAGGAATGGGGGGTATGCTTAATTGAAGCAAGTTAAAGACCACCCCAAAAAAGAGGGGGGAGGGGATTTCTAAAAAAGTGTGGGGAAGCTGGTGGGGCTGGAAGGAGAGGGAATTTTGGAGTGTGTCAGTATGGTGAGGGAGAAGTCGCACGGATAACAGAGGAGCACATCAGAGTCACACCTTGGCTTACCCTGTATGTCTTTTGCTAAGCTTGCCAGCAGGCTTTTCTTAAAGGAGTGTCTGTGGATCTGAGGTGAACTAAAAAATGGGGGACACATCCTTTAATGGGTTGATCACTGATGCCAGTGCTACTTTTCATTGCTGCTGCGGTTCATAGCGTTTGGTATCAAGTGGATAGCAGAGGCTAACGACCTGCTTTCTAGGTTATATTTGGGTGGGGGAAAGGCTCCTCTGATGTGAAAATTACCATTACCTTCCTAAATTTGGTTTGGTTTTCCAAAAGAGTCTCTACTTCCTTTCATACTTGGGCCTTTCCACCACATACTTCCTTCTGTTTCTTCTTTCTTATTGCAAAATTGTTTTGTATTAGTAGTTTCCATGCTTTGATTTGGGCACAGGCCTACACTGAGTAGATGGGGTGAGGAGTGTGGGGGGGTAGGTCGGAGAGGTGAAGTGTCAGAGAAAAATGTTTTATAAAATTACTAATTTAAAGCCTCAAAGGGCCTATGAGATCATTCCAGCCCCTGGCCCCCTATGTATCATGGGCTGTAGATTTTTACCAACTTATCCTTGAATTAGAGTCAAACCACCCCTGTGCATTTAACACATTTGTTCCCATTTCAACTTGAAAATGTGGCTTGTGTGTCCTGTAATAATTACAGATGGTTTATCTGGTGAGATATTCTTTACCAGTTCTTGATTAGAAAGCCTTTTTTTTTTTATTTATTTTTTTTTTCAATTGAAAGACTTGGATATAAAGCCACAGAAAGCTGTTGCGGCTGGAGTGGCTCTGCTGGAAACTGGCACGTGGGATGTTACCAGCACCAGCAGAGAGGTGCTCCTACCCCATTCTGCCTGCGTTTGCTTCCCGCGTGAGCATTACAGAGCGATGGCCTGGCTTGGCAGGAGGGGGAGGGAGCCTGATGGGCTCGAGCGCTGCAGATGCTTTCTAACATGTCAGCTCTTTGTGGTGTCTGAATAGAGCAAATAAGGCAGTCAGGCTAATTTGAGGAGATACTCGATTAGGCATGGAGTGTTTAATATTCTCCCTCGGTCCCTCGCTGCTGTAGAGCCTCCATTTTGCCTTCCCAGAGCTCCAAATGGAGCCTGCTGCTTTCCCAGTGCAGAAATCCTGGGTTAGATGTGATATTTGTTGACAGACGGGCTGAAACAGTGAAGTTACACAAACAGGTTCTCTGGTGAATCCTGCTGCAAAGTGCTTGTCTCCCCAGGACAGCCTGTGACACTGTGTCAATGGCTAGCGGGCAGCCGAAGAGTCCGTGAGGACCATCAGCATCTGGCATCAACCACGCCAGAGGCAATGGTTTGTCAATTAATGTGTCAATTAATTGTGGTGAGCCTTGGTGTGTTACCCCTTCCAGTTAAGTGGCCTTGTTGAAAAAACAAGGATTATCGTGCTCTGAGTTTTCAGCAACCTCTGCTGTTTTTGCAGTAGGTGAGTAGCTTGCTTAATTCGGTGCACGTTGGTGTTGGGGATTCAAAACACCAGGCTGGTCGCCTCATCTGATGGCTGGAACCTCTGCTTCCAGCCACAGCAGCTGTTGGCTGTCCTGTGGTGTGGGTCCCTGATGTGGCTGCCAGCCCCTTCTACAGCTTCTGCCACTTTAACCTTCCATGCCTCTCCAAAAACAGGAATAACTATTGCTTTACAGGAGGGCTAAGTAATGTTTAATATTTGTTTTGAGATCCTTAGGAGTGCCTAGGAGCAGCTCTCTATCTAGCTGTAAATGCTTACGATAAGTGTGCTAGTGAATATGTAAGAGTCCGTTGGTTTTGTACGACCTGGAAAGCTTACTGTTTTGCACAGCAAGCATCCTTCTTCAGCTGCTCTTTTTATTTCTTTTGTAAAATACATGTTGGAGTACATCATATTTCACACTGAAGTACCTCATGTTTGAGTGGAGTAGAGGTAGAGGAAGAAAAAAAGAGAATTTTGAAACAGATTTATTTTTCCTTTTAATTAAGAAATAAAATTTCCCACATGCTTAAGATTATATCTTTCAAATGTGACAGTTGTAACCACTAGTGAAGCAAATAATTTCCAAGAAGGGGAATATATATGTTGCTGAATATGTCCTGGTGGCAAAGTCCATAATGGAAGACATTTTCACTGTCTATTTTACTGATAGGAAAGAGCTGCAATCAGTTCTGGAAGTTTCCCTATAGTATGTACTATCCAGAGCATTTTGCAGTGCTCTTGCATTGCCTTTAGCATTGTTGATCTTGCCTACTGAAAATAACTCAAATAACTTAAAATTTTGCTTGTTTGTGGATTGGGTTTTTTCCTTTCCTTTTTCATTATTTTATTAAACAGAAATATGTATACTAGATCACTTAAGATGGTCCTTGTGGATAGCACCCATCCAAAACTCTTAGATACACTTAGCTGGCATCTTTCAAACATCTTCCAGTTTGTTGAAAAATGTGACCATATGAAATAGGTGTGGGTGCAAGTGTACCCACAAACAGACTTGAACACCGAGGAGAACTTTTGGCCTTTATTTTAAATAGGGATACATGCAAACATTGTCAGCCCCATTTATTTCTCTTTTATAAGTAAAGCCTATCTAATCATTTTGAGCAAATTTAATAATTATGTGTAATGACTGCATTAGGGCTATAATTTAAGGAAAAAAGAGTTGATTCCTTGAAATGTTTGTCTTATCATTTAATTGAAAAGTAACTTCTTTCCCCCTCGTACATAGTCTAAATGAGTCCTATGTACTATCTCATCCTCTTTGAAGTCAAGTGTCCTGTAGACACTCCATTTGCTAATATTGGGAAGGAAAGCAGAAGCGATCTAGAGGAGGCTAGCAGCATTATATTTGGCATTGCTATTCTGTAAGTAGGCAGCCATGATGATATCTGCATTTTCAGAGTGCAGGAGCATCTGGAGCTTTGCTTATTGATGACCTTGAAAAATTGTTTAGATTTCCGAGTTTAGGCACCTAGTCTTTAAAAATGTTTCTACGACTTCTGTTCCTCTGTAGTGTTACTTTATGCTACCCTCTATGAAATACAAATATAATTGCATAGACTTAACTTGGCAGGTGCTCACTGTAAAGAATTTTTATTTAGTTCTGTCATACTATCTGGGTATATTGCTTGTTGGAAAGGCTGGGGTTTTAGTCACCACTTGCAACACCATGAAAAAGTATTAAAGATTCATCTACCTTTTTCTTCTTGCTAAGAAGGTAGTGTAATGCTAATTACAGAGGAGAGACCTGAAAAATCTTTTGTCTTTCCGCTGAGCCCTGCTCTGGGTGCTGGCCTGGACACCCAGACCCAGCCAGAGCTACCTCATGAGTGAACCTGTGCCCAGCCCTGGAGTGGGTATGAAAGTGTTTTCTCTGTTAAGCAGATCATAAGTGCTTGACTCTGGAAGGCACTGTCTTCCCAGGGGGAGATTTCTTCCTTGTTTTATTGCCCCATTCCTTGTGTTGTGCTTGGATACCTTCCTGTCTTCATTACGTGTTCCCCTCTCCCCCATAGCAAGGATTCTTGGAACTCTTCCTCCCACTCAGCCCGGAGTCCTTCTTTCAACATCATCCCATGAATTATCTCCGTTCCCTGCCATGCTGCGTTGTCTCCACTGTTCACTTTCACGCACTGCTCTTGTCCTATAAAATCAGACCTTCCATCTGTTTTATTATTCTGGGTGGTCAAGTCAGCAAAACTTGAAACAACAACGAAAAGCGGCGCTGCCTTCCTCAAGGGAAGTGGTGACATGCATGTTCACACCACTGCACGAGCTTCTCAGCCTTCCAGAAGAGGCTCCAAAGAAACTTGTCATTTCTTAGCAGTTCTGTTGTATGATGTTAGCCAGGGACAAGCTTGAACCTTCACCTCAGGGTTTCTCTAACGTTCCTAACTTTTGCTGAGGACTTTGTCCCCTCATGGCCAGGATTCGTACTACTGAAAGCCATTTGGTCCCAGTTTTTCTGGCTGTGCTCGTAGTAGCTCACCTAGTAGAGCTCAGTTTGACAGTGTTCATTAGACCCTTACGGACCTTAGAAAGATCTAGTGGCAGGAAACAAGACTGGAAACCCTACAGTGGCACATGGAGTTATTAGTTGTCTTCCATCTGCAGCTGTCTGGAGCACTGTAAAGACTTCAGTGACTTAGAGAGGGGCTCTCTGATGATGAGCTGGCTCATGTATGAATCACTGCAGTGTCTCCAGCAGTAAGGCCAAGTACTGGTCTTCTGTGACCACTGCTCCCATGAACCTCTAGTTGTCCTCTTGATACAGCCTAGTTACAAATTCATAGCTGATCACATTTTAATGTATTTTTTTATTATTATTTAGGCAGGAAAGGCAAATAGGGAGAGGTTAAATGTCACTGTACGTGTCTTCAGCCAAGTCAGGAATAGAAGGCATGTTTTCTAGCACCCAGTCCAGGGTTTAGAGGAAGGGCATGGATGTACAAACTACTTGTCAGAGTTCAGTTGGGACAGTGGTGTACTTTGTTGCATGACTCTTCCTTTAAAGACTCTCTGAATTTGTTGAACTGAGCTGGGCCAATGGAATCCTGGGCTGCATAGGAAAGAGTGTGGCCAGTAGGTCAAGGGAGGTAATTCTCCCCCTCTACTCTGCACTGGTGAGGCCACAACTGGAATACTGTGTCCAATTCTGGGCTCCCCACTTCAGGAGAGACAGGGAGCTATGGGAGAGGGTCCAATGTAGGGCAACTAAGATGATTAAGGGATTGTAGCACCTCCCTTATGAGGAAAGGCTCAAAGAGCTGGGACTCTTTAGTCTGGAGAAGAGAAGGCTGAGGAGAGACCTTATCTATGTTTACAAGTTCCTAAAGGGTGGCTTGAAGGATGATGGAGCCAGACTCTTTTCAGTGGTTTCCAGTGATAGGACGAGAGGCAATGGGCACAAGCTGGAACATAGTAAGTTCCATTCAAATACGGGGAAAAACTTCTTTTTGGTGAGGGTGACAGAGCACTGGAACAGGCTGCCCAGGAAGGTCGTGGAATCCCCTTCTCTGGAGATTTTTCAAGACTCGCCTCAATGCAGTCCTGAGTAATGTGCTTTGGGCAATCCTGCTTTAGCAGGGGAGTTGGACTAGATGATCTTTAGAGGTCCCTTCCAACTCTGACAATTCCCTGATTCCATGAGCTCAACCATTCACTGACTTCAGTGAACTTTGGCTCACTGACAGACACTGCTGAGATTAAAATATAGGTGAAAAAGCTTGCCGGTGCAAGCTCCTCACTTGCAAATCTTCTTCCTATAGACAGGAGGTTATTGGGAAGGAGGCTGATGAGGGAGGAGGAAGAATAACCTGCCAAGCTTGGCAGTCACGACTGCATGAGCTGGTGCTTACTTAGCAGCTCCATGTGGGTGGAGATGTAGGAAAGTGCCTCAGACGGCTGGTGTCCTCTTGTTGGTTTACCTGCTGCTGCTCCTCTCTCAGTCTCCTGGTAAAAGGCAGGTTGTACCTGGGTTTACATTTAGGCCCAGGCCAAACTGGATGTCACAGACCATTGATGGATATGCATTAAAGAGGGTAGAAGGAGGTGAGAACTGGGCATAAGCTTCGTCACCCTTTCTGTCCTTAAACAAATTGTCCCTCATCCCCAGTAAGGAGCTAAGACATTCCTAAGCCATATCACCACATTGTGATAGCAAGCTGTGCCTGTCTGCATGTTATGCAAAGCAGACCCATAGGCATAAGCCAGGGTAAAAAAAGACATCCTACAGTAAACCAGCCCGGCTTAAAGGTGGGGACAGAAACGCCCCTAGAATATCAGAAAACTTGCGCTGAGTCATCTGGAGTGGAAGAAAAGCCTAGAGGACAGTAGGAGCTCTGAAGTTGCTGGTGAAGGCCTAGCCTCCTGGGCTGGGTCTGTTCTGCTTCACCTGCTGCGGTGGCCGCAGTACAGTGCGGCTGCGTATTTGTTCTGACTGGCAGCACCATGTAATTGCATTTGTGTTCAGTGACTATCAGTGTTTCCAATGTGTTTTCCTGAAAGGTCATCTCACGCCGGAGGAGACTTAATGCCATGGCTGTCTCAGGTCTGTTGATTCTTTCTCGATGCTTCTTAGCCTTTCAGAAAGCCAATCTTACCACTTTTTTCCTCAAATAACGATGTGGCACAACCTCGTAGTGGTGCAGACCTCTGCTTACTAGTTGCTTTTGAGCTGCTAGCTGCAAGAGATGAACAATCTTCATATTTTAATGGTGAGATTGATTTACTCAGAAATATGCTTGCTTTGATTCTTATCCCATATTATTCAAACAAACAAAAAACCACCAGTTTTATTGATTGTTTCTTAGAGTGTGGCTTCCCCTGATTCCTTCTTATAGGAAGGCTATTACAGGATAGCCTGGCGTTATAGGGCTTCTATGCTTCTTGTGGAGTGCCTGGTAGTTCCCTAGTTAGTTCCCCTCCTTCCTCAGTTGCACTGTTTCTATTAGTGGTCTCCCACAGCGATTCGCTGAATGCGCTAAAAGTTAATTTGCCAGGGTGTGCTTTGCATAGACCTAAAACGACTCTCACAGCTGGGAGAATCACCAACATCCCGTGAAGCGAAGGCAATGAAATGGCTGATACTAGTCAAACATACTGAAAAAGAAGTCTCTGTAAGGATGATTAGGGAGTAGAGTACAGATATGTGGAAACAGTGAGAATTCATGGGTAATGGAAGCCAATCCCCCATGGCTTTAGGCTATCTTGATATACAGGGATACTCACTTCAGTTGGGATCTAAGCCTGGAGGTGAGAGGAAGCTCCCTCTCCAGGAGGGCTGCTTTCTTCAAAGTACTCTGAGCTCATTTTAATTGTCCAGTCTATCTCTAGAGCCACATAAATCTAAAATGGTCTCACTGGGGAGGACTTCAGTTAGTAAGAGGGAAAAAAAAGTATATAGCTGTGATTAATTCTTTCCTTTTTCCCTTCCTTTGCCCTTCCTTCAGCACTGCCAAAAAAAAAGGGGGGAAGAAGAGCTGGAAGCTACTGAAAAATAAACTGGACAAATTTTCACTGCACAGTGCACATGCTTGCATGTTTGCCCCTACACCCTTTCCCTATTTCCCTGCACAATTAACAGAGAGATTAAAACTAGGTGGTATTTCTCTCACTGGCTCCACAGCAGCGTGAGCCTGAAATAGCTGCTGAGATCACCCTAATTTGAAGTGGTCCTAGGGGATGCAGAGTCAAGCAGGGGCTGCAGAAAGTAAACTATACCTCAAAACTGGTCCCTACAACGTGGTTATCTTCGTGTTCCTGCAAAAGGACCTGCCTTGTGGGCACTTTCAAAACCATTCCTAAAATAACAGTAATTTATGGGAATGTGACTGGCAAAGGAGCTTTTTATTCATTTAAAATAGAAGAACAAAGGAAAGGGATGAATTGTAGAGACTGAAGAGATTAAGGTGTGATTTTACTTGTATCTTTGTTTATAGGATGCCCAAGAGCATGGACTGGGGTGATGAGGTCGTGAACTTGTGCCTCAGTAAAGCCCCAGCAGCAATTTCAGCAACACCTCACTGTAGGACTAGAGGCTTTTCAAATTCAAATGGGATGAGTTTGGCACTTGCAGAAATGAAGAGATTACAATATTAACTGCAGATAGGGGAAAGCATAGGCAGGCTGTCACGCTCAGGCATACGCTCCTTCCCCACCTCTCTCACTGTTTCCTGGGGTCCTACACACCCTGCTATGCTCCTGTACCTTGTTCCTGATGGATAACTACTCTGGAGTCAATTTAGGACTCTGTTAACCTGCCAGTGTATCTGAACCCCAATCTTATCCCTTCCTTGTCTTCCAGTTGTGTAACTACACTTGGATCTCTGAGACATTGGTAACGCACTTCCTAGTACTTCTGCTCCTGTAGATGAGCTGTCCAAGGCAAGTGGCCTGAGGTAATCTGAGGAGTATTTTCTCTCCTGACTTGGCTGATGCCACAGCACTCATTTTGTTTCTTTCTTGTGTCAGATTTCCTGTGCAATCACTGTCATTCCTGCATTTGGATCTTAAGCTGAATGTCTCTGGGGAGAGATTTTCCAGTCTTGCAGAGTGTTCCATGTGGTGTCAGGTTATAGTGGCAGAAATTGCTGAAGGAGAGCTGGTGTTGGCAAGATGTCTTCTAACGGGGATCTCAAACATTATAATATTGTACTGGGACACGTGGAGCATCCTCTGCCCCTCATCCTCCTTCCCTGATTTTGAAGTAGCCCACTGTGTCCTGGCAGTATATCCAAACGCTGCAAACCACAGAGCAGAGATGGAATTTTTTTGTTCAGGAGTGCTTCAGTTTGGAGTGTGAAGGAGGGGAGGAGAAGAATGGTGATTCTAGCAGGGCTGGGGTCTTCAAGATGACCATCGGACAGCAGTGTAGACAGTCCTGTCCTTCCAGCTGGTGCATATAAGGGGTCAGACGCTCTCCTTGCTGCACTGGTAATGTTCTCAGCCTGCAGTGCAGTTACACTGCTTCTTCAGAACAGATCAGTGGTTGCTCTCCGAGACAGAATCGCAGAATCTTCATGGTTGGAAGGAATCTTTGAGACTGAGTCCAACCACAAAAAACCAAAAACCAACCAAACAAAAAAACAACACACACCAAAAAACCCACAAACACTTTGGAAAGCAAAGCAACATGCACTCCAGCAAATCCCCTTTAAAGTCTGAACTGTGAAATGAGGTATTTAAAAGTTTCTTATTTGTGTGGGTTTTTTTCTTTTTCTTTTTTTCTTTCTTTTTCTGGAAGACCACAGAGTGAATACTAGTTGAGGAACCATTAGCTTGTAGGGGAAGGAGTCTTCTGTTGTTACCTCTGTTAACTTTGTGTACATGTTCTCAATTGTGCTTTTCTCACCTCCATTCCTCTCAAGTTACAGCAATGAGATGGGACCTGAAATCTCACCATTTGATGTTTATATGAGATTTGTTGTTGTTGTCTTTACATTTATTTGTATTGGTCTATTTCCTATTGACTCCAGTTGTGCTCTATCCCTTGTGCTTTGCCAAGAGCTTACCCTGAAGCTCAGTGACTATCTAGAGGGAGATAAACCAGTTCATTAGACACACAAACCTCCACAAAGTTGTGTTGTGTTTGGGTTTTTTGGTGTTTTTTTTTTTTTTAAATCCTGCAAATGAAAGCCATTAAGATAGGATAGAATATATGCCACAAGCTTGTCTCCAAACT
This sequence comes from Limnodromus scolopaceus, assembly GCA_028565335.1. Lineage (NCBI taxonomy): Eukaryota > Metazoa > Chordata > Aves > Charadriiformes > Scolopacidae > Limnodromus > Limnodromus scolopaceus. Next base: position 42,604,874 of record JAOXNO010000041.1, read on the forward strand.
GGTTTCATGTAAAGGCACAGTTCATAATTATAAGGTAGAGCAGAATCTTCTCACTTGGCAGTATGTGCTGTGCACTGCCACTTTGCCTGCTCAGGAGTGATTAGTATAGCTTCAGGAAAAAAAGTCTGCTGAGTGTCTTTGGTTAACCAGTGCACCTTTCCACACTGCCTATCTTCTCTTCGACCAAAAGGAACCTCCTTCTTTGCCCCATCCTGTTTCAGGGAAGCAAGGAGATACCAACTGCAGCTGCATGAAAGAAAATGTTGGTCAATAACCCAAAACCAAAAATCTAAATCTTAAATCTAAAAATATCTCACTTCTCTTGGGCTAGGATTTCCTATTTTGCTCAGGACTGGTTATCAGTATGCTGGACGGACAGTCAAATGGCTCAGAAACTCCACTTCTCAGCATGTTTTCTGATGGCTTTTTCCAAAACAGATTTTTAACTGGGGCTGTTCCTTCAATGACACTGGGATGTTTCACTGAGCAGCACAAGGTGCTTGGCTCTGATATGCATCCCAATCTTTGCCCTGGCATAGAAAAAAACCATGTAGTTGAAATAACTAATTGGTGCTCTTTTAATGAACTGTAACTTCCTAATTAAGTCCTTGCTTGAAGTGTGGTTGGTGTAACCTGTGCATTTATGGAATCTGCTGGATTTATTTCCCCTGCTGGTCGCCCACAACACTGGATCAGGTGGCTCAAAGGCACTGGTGCTCCTTCTGGCTAAGGCAGCAAAACTGTGAGCAGCCAAACACTTCAGAATTTCACTTGTGTGCCAAGGGGTTTTTCTCAGCTCTGGTATTCTGGCACCATCACTGGATTCTCTTCCAGTTGAGATGGAGCTTCCCAGCTCCTCTTCTCGGAGGCCAGTAGGCAGAAGTAGATGAGGGTGCACAGGCTGTCATGCAGAGTTAGGCAGGGGAAGAGCCTGGTTTCCAGCATCTCGTGTGCTGGAATTTGACGTGCTGATGTGGCAGGGAGGAAACAAGTTTTTTGCACAATAGGAATGGGAAGAGGGAGGACAAGCTGCTTGGTGCAGGGCTGCATGACTTGCAGGAGCAAACAACTACATGAAACCGTAGCAACCCTGAATATTTTTGTGGGGGTGGTATTACTGGTGACATCAGGGAAGGGGTTAATTGCTTGCTGTGTCTGTCGGAGCTGGGGGGGGGAAGGGGTGAGGAGGAGAAAGCTTCAGTTCTGTGAAAGTGGCTTTCTGCTTTGAGGCAGCAACAGTGATATTTCATGTCTTGTTTGGTGTCTCCCGCTTTTAAATGTCAGTCTCTGCAGCCAGCCTTATCTCCTGTAGCACATTTCAATTAGGTATTCCAAATCGTGCTCTGTTCTTCCAGGACAAACATGCCAGAGGTGATATTTACTGTTGCAGCAGCATTTTAAATACTCCCTGCTTTCTTGTATTTTTATTTTCAAACCAAGTGAATGGCAGTTGCTCCCTTAATAAGAGTTGTATTATTAATAATAATTTAATAATAATAGCAGAGAGAAGAATTTTGGGGCCAGCACTGACAGCTAAGTGATTTTAATGGAGAGGTTTTCTTTTCCTGTGCTTTAGTTGAGCTTTGAAAGCTATTAAGGTTAGCTCTTCATTGAAGCACTCCAATGCCTTGTGTTTTCATGGCAGTGTAAATGTCACTGTGTGTTTCCAGCCCTGTACAGAGGCTGCTTGGGTGACAAAGTTGACAGGACAAATACAACTACACTCTGCTCTCTAATTCAGTAACGCAGACTCCTCCCTTTTGAAATGAAGGCCCTTAGAAATGGGGTTAAGCAGAGATGGGGGTACTGAAATTTTGGGCACCAAGGAGCCAGGGTGTGAAGATACAGGAAGGTGATGGTGAGATTTGGCAGTTTGACTGTATTGGTGTGTCTGGTTTAAACCTTTTATCAGAGCCTGTGCTAATCATGTCACACCTCTGGAGAGAATTCCCAGGGTTGTTTTTAGCCACTTATGGACTCTGAGGCATCGGGATGGGGGAGACACACTGGAGTGTGGCCCTGCAGGATCACAGGGAGCTGCTCAGTCCTGTCCTGTTGCCCTTTGCCAGGGCTTCAGTAAGGGCCTTGTGTCCCTGATGCTTGTTCTTCTACTGCCTTCAGGCTCACCATGCCCTGTAGGTAGGGTGCCTTGGAAAGGAGGCAGCAGCTTCTCCTGGATGAGAAGCTAGGTCTGGGATGAACAGAACAGAGCTGGTGTGTGAGGAAGGGTGACCTGTGTCCCATTGAGAGCCTGGGCATTCTCTTGGTGCACCTGGAAGAGTGTCACCACCAACTTGAAATCCTCTGCTTTTGTCACATGTCGTAACTCATGATTTCCTTTCCTGGGTTCACGCAGAACTTGGCTCTTTCTGATCTGTAAACTTCAGCAAGCATTACAAAATGAGGCACTGGAACAGGTTGCCCAGGGAAGTCGTGGATGCCCCAGCCCTGGAAGTGTTCAAGGCCAGGCTGGATGGGTCTTTGAGCAACCTGCTGTAGTGGGAGGTGTCCCTGCCCATGGCAGGGGGGTTGGAACTCAGTGATCTTTAAGGTCCCTTCCAACTCAAACGATTCTATGACTCTATGATTCTATGAAAATTGCAGACAAGTAGCTCTGGGCATTCCTTCCACAGCACAGGGCTTCTGTACACACCAGGAGGAGTGCTACAGCATCATTCTTTTTTTTTTTCTCCTCTTCTAATTTAGTTTAATGCATACATCTTCCATGTTTCTTTCACTACCCAGAGGAACACACACAAACTCAAGATGCTTTGTCAGGAATTTTCATCCTAGGCTCTACCCTTTTTTATTGTCTGGCTGTGGAAATACCTCAGATGTTTCCTCACATTCCCTATCGTAAATGCTGCAGACAACTAGGTGGACAGCAGGACTGTTGTTCCATTAAATTTGTTTGAAATTTCAAAAATGTTCCCACTTAGTATTATTGCAAAGGGGAGAATTCATATAATGTTTCATGAGAAGTGAGAGACAAGCAGACATCCTGCCTGTAATGAAGTGGTGAGGTGCAGACGTGTGCTGCAGATCTCGAAACAGCAAACTGTGTTGTAATGACTCTTATATGGAGCACTGAAGTCTCGCATGATTTAGGGAAGGGATTGGTCCTCTGTCCTCACTGTACTGGATGAGCATCCTAAGTGTTGGACTTGAAATTTTTTGGTGAGATTTCACGTTGCATTTAACAGAATCTGAAAGTTAATTAGTTCATGGCAGCCTTGTAAGTGCCAGATCCTCTGCAGAGGGAGGTGGAGATGATGGTCAAATCTACAAGGAGTAACTTTTGGCAACAGTCTGTATGAAGCGCTGTCTCAATTTTTATCTCTGGTCTAGGAAGATATTAAATAACTAATTTTGCTGGGGCAAGGCTGTAAGAGCTCCACCCTAGAGCACAGCTACTGAGCTCTAATAGCATTATACTTGTAATACTCACCAAGAAATTTTCTCTAATACAAGAATTTAGCCTACAAGATGTGTCCTGGGTACCTGTGCTGTGATCTGCTACATTCAAGTTCTTGTTCCAAAGTGTGAAAGTCCAAGAGCTTCCTCACAGAAAGCTGTAGAACCTGCCAAGTTGTGTTTTCATAGCTTGGCAAACTGAGAAATGACCGAGAGTAGGCTCTCATAACGTGAGGGATTGGGCAACCGTAGTCCTGGGTAGCTGATAATTCCTTTGCCTCCCTGAGCTGCTCTTCGGGCTCATAGAGGGAAGTAGTGAGCTCGTGATTTGCAGCGTGCTAAAGCCAAGCTACAGGGGATGAACAGAAACTGTTGTACAGTAATAGCAGCTCAGTGTGTGGGAGCCGTTTTGGCAGCTCTCAAACTTTCTAATTAGGTCCAAATAAGGCAAGGAGAGAGGGAGGGAACAGGGCAAGCCTGTGTGATCTGTGGTGGTGCTCTCTATAAACACAGGCAATACACGTTTTGCCAGTTACAATGTCTTTTCACTGTCCTTGTCAAATACTGTGGATAACGTCTTCAATGCTATATTAAATTTTTAAGCAGGCCTCTGTTATACAGATTTCCCAATGGAATGATTCTTATTTATACAAAGACTGTTTTATAAATTCCTGAGAACTGTTAAACAGCTGTTTAAGTTAAATGCAAATCCTACACTGGTGACTCCTGGGGTTATTTCATCAGCATAACAGTCCTGAATGTGGTGTTCTATGTCTAAGTGGCAGCATAATGTTTTGCTGTTGTGGTGCGTGTTTTGTCACAAACCTTTTTGGGGTTTAGCGGCTAGGTGCCTGGCTAATCTCTTCGGCTTCTTGAGATCTTATGTCCTGCCGTCTTTAGGTTAAATTGCATTTATCTTTTGCTCAGTCCCACGGAAGCCTTGAAGAAATAATTTTTGTTCATACTTAGAAAACGGAGAGAAAGATTTGAGAAAGAGACAGCATGGGCAAGGGCTACAGCAGCAGAACTAAGTTCTGCCACTGCTGATCTGAGATGAATCATCATGCTTTAGATTTCCTGCTTTGTAAAAAAAGGTAATGGTGCTGGTTTCTTTTGTAAAATGCCATGAGGCTTATGGATGCATAATAATGCAGACAATTGAGTATTGGCATTTGTTTCCATGGGCAGGTATATTTTTTGTGAAAAACACGTAGGCTGTAAATAAACATCAATAAATTGGCTGTGCAGAGTGTCTCAGCTATTGCTCTCGCTGTTAATTCAGGTCTGCTTCATAGTCTAGCAGCCCCTGCACTTTCCAGCTAGTTGTAGACTGGGTTTTCAAACAAGCAGCGGTGATAAAACAGAACTGCTCATTATTTGCATAGCTCCTGCCTGCTTTTTTTTCAGTCTCTTTGTTCACATGTCAGTCCTAGTTTGTAAAACATGAACACATTTTGGAGGGGGGAGAAAAAAAGTAATTACACTTCACATCTGCTGTTTCTCCTGACACAGAGCTGTACTCGCACAGTTCCACTGAAGGTGGCTCGCTTTATTCCATAGTTTTTCAAATCTATGTATGGGTTTCTTTTGTGGTTTCCTGATGGAAACCTTTTGTACTGGTAGAAGGTACTGTTTGTGGCCTTCCTCTCATCTTCCTGAAGGCACTGGTTGTGCCCAGTCCATCAGGCTGAGTAGGTCCTAGCACAGTAAATATTTCTGCAGATTTCCAACCAAGTGCCAAAGTGCTGGGCCCTGTGACTTGTTGAACTCTGTAGCCGCAACCTGCACTGATTGCAGTGTTACAAGAGCAAATGCCACAGCATTAAGTAGCAAAGCAAAATCTCAGCAACTTGCTGAGAAGAAAAATAAAGCTGTGTTTCTGGCAGGGCTTTGGTAGAAGTAGGGAATGGTTCAGGCTCTGCCATTGGCATCTGGGATTATTGTAGGGAAACTACTTTCCCTTTCCATGCTTCAGATATAATATTTCCTGTCTCTCAGTGAGATTATTAATCACAATTTGTGATTATGTGCAAAAAAAAAAAAATAATGTTCAAGATTGGGTAAGGCATGCAATACGTTTGTGCTTAAATTCGTTCAGTAGAAGTCCTCCACGGCTTTTTGTGAAAGCAGAAATGTAATGTTCAGTGCCCTTTATTTTCAGTAAAGCCTTCCTACCTCTTTAAATTGCCTTTGTTCAAGAGAATTTGGGACCTTTTCCCCTCCTATCCTTTGGAGTTGAACAACTGACCCACAGGACCTTGCTACAATAGTGGGCAATGTTTCAGCCAAGGGGACAGAAGAGAAAGTGTGTGACTAAGCTATAAAGCAGAAAAGCAAAGCGTAAACCAAGCATTTCCAGAGGTTAGCTTGGTTTTTGGACAAGGCTCTGAGGGTTGGGTCCATTACTGAGCAGATAAAATGTCTTTAGTTAGATTGCTGTGTATGAAATAGCATTATCTAAATCTTCTCGTGGAATTTTATTATTTTTTGCTGGTTGTCCCAAGTGTGTCCATCCTATTACAGGAATTAGGACACATAGTCCTTGCCCACAGAGCTTCAAAGATCTGAAGCCAGACTCCTCCTCAGAGATCCTGAGCTCCCTTAGCTCCTGTTCTGTACTTCTGAAAGCACAGAAATGATGTTACTGAGAGTAAGCAGGAAACACCTTTTCAGTACAAAACTGCGATCCCGGAATGAATTGAGGTCACTAACCACCTCACTGGACCATGCTTTACGTTGAGGTTATGCATGATGGCCAAACTAGTAGCATATCCTCTTTCTAAGAGGTACAGAAGTTATTGACTACTTTCAGAGACATATGTGGTTTAGCTCCTGAGAGAGACCAGAAGCCTGGCCTCAGTGGTACGGAAAACCCATGCTTCTTTCCTGTAATTTGAAAGGAAAAGGTGCGGTGTCCGGTGTGAGGCACTGCAAGGCCATCTGAGAGAGATGCAAGGGCTGTCTGTGCTGCAGGGGTGTGGGAGGAGCATGAGTGTGAAGAGCAGCGAAGCACGAGTACCGTGGAGATAAAAACATGTGCCATTAGGATCACCAGTTATCATTTTTTGCCCTGATTCCTTGTCTTTGTTCAATTCATTCCTAATGTCCTGAGGAACGGTGCTCCTAGAACCTGTTGAAGGAAACTGCTCTTTGTTTTCACCAAATTAACTTCCCCCCTACCCCGTACAACTGCAAACCCACAAATGAACCAAAGGGCAAGACAGAACCCAGAGCAGAATGAGTTCTGGAGCAGAACAATCCACCAGCCTCTTCCAGCATGTCAGAACCTCACACCTAACAGCTGTTTAAGTTTAATATGGGGTAAAGCAGTAGTACCAGCATAAATAGGAAGGTTTTCAGGAACTTGAGCTAACAGCATTTGAGAATTTAGAGAAATTCATTTTACAATGGAAAGATGTAAAAATATTCACTGTTGACCCAATATATTTTTTGTTGAAAAAGCAACAAAAGCAATTTTTCATAGAAAATCTGAATTCATTCCTTCAAAAATAAATATCTTTTGGCTAGTAACATAGATAGTGCAGTGTAGAGCAGCAGCTATTTGGTGGCTTCCTATCTTAGTGCTCTCTGACTGGCAGCCAGACAGCTATCTCTCTAATGCCTGGTGGCCAGTAACTCCCAGTCTGCACTACCTCTCTAGCCTGGAGGAGAGACTGTGATGTATTGTGAAATATATGCTTCAGGAGTCTGTCTTTAAAGACTGAGTTTTTAAGGATCTGATTTCCAACAATTTCTTCTGGCAGCAATTGGTAATATAAATATGTCAGTATTACAATTTTTGCCCAAAAGTAATTTTCTGAAGCTTAAAAATTCTATTTTCTGACAGGCTGTACGTGCACCATTAAGGTATTATCCTAAATCCATATAACTTTAGCTTCTATTATGTGTGCTTCAGCTCCACCTAGTAACTCTGCAAGATAATTCACCACTGAGTGAATGTGAAAATATGAAAATTATTTTTCAGGAATGCTTAGAAATGTTAATCTGAAGAGATGTGGTTATTTAGGACTTGCTTAGTGTGGTCCATAGTACTATCTGGCACTACTTTGTGTGGGCGTAGATGACTGGCAGGCCAAGCTCGCAGAGATTTGATCCACCCAGGAAGACAGGAGCAGATGGTTTCTGCAAATTATGAAAGGGATACAAAAAACTTAAAAAAAACAAAAACAAAAAAACCCAACAAAGAAACAAACAAAAACCAAACCAACCCTAAAAAAATAATTACATTCACCCACCTTTGACTAAATAAGGCACTGATGAATCAGTGCCTTTGAGTGGAGGTGCTCTTTCTCTGTGCTGAGCTCTGCTGGAATCAAGCTCATACAAATTTCTTGCCATCAGACAGAAAACCATAATTGGGACTTCAGAATTTCTGATGAGAATTATGCTTAGAGAGAACTGTTTGAGCATTTCTACACACATGTAAATGTTTTTAAGGGGAGGTGGAACGATTAGTGGCAAAATTAGGAATAGGAATGGTATATCATTCTCTCTGCTCACCAGGTTCTGCAGCGGTGAGAGCAGCTCTCCCCAATCAATGCAAGCGGATAACATAGAATCTGGAGATCCCGGTCTCCCATTCCTATGGGATTATGTTAATATTTAAGGATGAGCTGTCAGTTGGGAAATGATTAGGTAACTTCCATTCATGTTTTCCTTCTGAGCAAGTAATGACATTGTAGGAAAAGCTGTGAAGATACAGGCAGGGTGCTTGCAGAAAAAAGGAAAGACCTGTGGAGTGGGGAATAGTGGAGCTGAAATCAAGTGCTGCGAAGGTTAGTGGTGGTTCACATCCCTCAGAGTTGGCAGACCCTCCCAATGCAGCAAAAAAGCTAAATATATTAACTTCTGTGCCACTTGTCGTTATCTTTCTGTGATCTCACTTTGCATAGTAATTAACAAGGAGAGCCTTCCCTTTTAAGCCTGGAAGTAACAGGGAGCCAAAACAGGCATGCTGCTGTGACCTGACATTCTCGTTTGTCATATGGAGGAATATACAATAAATGTCAGTAGCAAAGGTAACATTCTTGAAAGAAAAATGTCGGGTTTTAATTTGGTGTGAAGACCATCAGATGTGGTACTTTTCAGACAGACTGGCTATCAAAATTAGTATATTAGTAAAGCTGCTACAATTGACACCTAAAAGGGGAGCTGAAGATAGAGGTTCTCACTCCAACTACTGCATCTCCATTGACAGTCATCTTTTCTGACTTAGTACTTCTGCACATGTTTTAGAGGGTTTATGTGTTTTTTCTAGAAACACGTAAACACGGTTTATTAAGTCCATGCTGTGACTGCAGCAGTTTCTGTTATCTGCTTAAATACCTGGGCTTATTTTGCATACTACTGCACCTCTGGGGTTTTGTGATACTCTGAGGCAGTGAGTTCCACAGGTTATTATTCATCATGTAAAAATATCCTAGTTTTCTTGCTCCCACTACATGAAGGTGTGACGGATATGTGCTATATAATGCTTCCTTGTTTCTTGTGCCTCTACCTTATCCTTTATTTTGGATAAAACAAGGATTTTCTGTATGGAAGTAGTCTCTTCTTTCTCTTTTCCGTTTCCCTTTCCCTTCATGGGACCCTTGTCCTGTGTGAAGGATTTTTAGCACTTCAGAGTGAAAGCTTTCATGTTCTTTTGTAGTGACAATGTGAATGGATAAGATCAATATTCATTTATTCAGCCAGCAGCATAAAAGATACAGTATCACAAAGTTAAGTGTTTTATTATTGGAAGACCTGAGTATCCGGAAAAACTCTTGTGTTTGAGCAAGAAAGAAAAAAGGTTGCTGGGTCTCAGCTGGCACATATTAGAAAACCTGTCAGGCTTTTCCTCACAACTTCACATCAGAGAAAATAGCGCTGGGATGGAGGTCAGGACCACAGAGCATGGGCAGAACTGTGTGTAAGAAGCCTTCACCCGGGCTTATAAAGTGTGAGATGGATCAGAAATACCATCAATGGGTAACACGAGGAGAAGGGTGTTCTCTTTTCTTATTTTTGTCTAAAGTCCTTGTTCTCTCCTGAGTGATTGTTGCCGTATTGCTTCCACGATGAAGAGCCAGCCAAGCAGCTCAGTGAGGCCTGAACACCTGATGTACCAGAGGGGATGTAGTGTGTCTGCAGCAGAAATGGGTGAGAACTCAGGAGAATGTGCACGCATGCATGTGTGCACACGCACACACTGAGCCGCTGTTTGAGTTTGCTGTCAAGCAGTGCAGATTTGGTGTGTTATGCATTCCTGAATTATATATTTCTTCCTAGAAAATTTCCACAGTAGTTCTATCCTGCTTTTAGGGCCAAGCCTGGAGTGCATGTTAAAATCCATTTATTTTGTGCCGTTTTGGGCTTTGACTGTTTGCACAGTCCAGTGCTCTGGGTTCTGCACACGTAGGAGCTTAACAGGCAGTAGGATTGATTCGTACACAGAAACTATAGAAGTATGTGCACCCCCACAAACACAGTGACTCAATTTATAATTTAATGTAGCTCCAAAATGTGATAACCCCTTTATATAATCAGTGTGTTTTATCTGCTAAATCACATTACAGGATCCCAGCAGATGCAGTATGAGACTGGCATACGTAATTTACTGCAGGCTTGATACGTATTGTATGTAATCATATTAATTATTTATAACTTGCCTCTACCTACAGATGTATGTGCAATGAAGTTCTACTGCAGTGAAAGACATGTAATATAGGAAGCGCGATATTATTTGATTAATCCTTCCTGAGAAGGACCAAGCTGCATCTAAGGATAGTCTTGTATTTAAGGCGCATTCTGGGGCATGGAAAGACTTCCCTTTATTCTGGCTGTGTTGAAAGAGTCTTTCCTTATGATTTTGGGCGAATCACTGTCTTTATATATTCCTTTTGTTTTATGTGTGAATTCTTTTACTGACCTTCACAGCCCATGGGTAGTGTAAATTGTATGAAACTAGATTAATGAATATTTTAAAGCACATACAATATTCCAGTTGGAAGGTGCTGTTGAACAGACACCTTCAGAGAAAAAAATGGGTTCACTTTTAGCTAACTCCTCATAATCTGTCACATGAGATTAGGTAGTTTATTCCTTTTCTACTCCCCAAAATGTGGTATTTTTTTTAGAAGTTTTCATGCTCCAAGTGCTCTTTTAGCTCTAAGAGAATATTTGAAACTATGGAACTTTCTCTTGCAATTGAAATGCCAGGAGAAATCAACTTGCATAGATAGTGGAAAGAATAGGAAAGCACAAATGATTAATACCTGCATTTCTCTGTTAAGGTTTAATGGTCTTTATTTAAGGGGGAGGAGCAGGGTGCAATTTAGGTGGTAAAATAAGTGGTATCCTAAGACATACTGGGTGAAGATGATGCCAGCAGGAGGTTTTTGTATTAGTGGTGAATTCAGCCATCAGGCAATTTCTTCCTTTTGTTAGAAAAACATAATTCTAGTGCGTTTTGCATGAATGTTTCAATCTGAAATGCAATTGTAATTGTGTTATGAAGGCACACACATCAGGTACAGGCTTCTGGCAAACTCTGCAAACTTCAGCAGCACGGATTTCTGAGTTTTTAACAGGTATGTAGGCTGGGTTAAGAGTTCTGGCAAAAGCTTCCAGTGGTGGTAATCAAAAGAGAATCTCAGTGGTCATAACAGATTTAGGAATGGGCAGCATGGACTGATGTTTGTTGCCTGTGGCAGCTGGGAAGGAGAAACTCCATGGTAGCCTTTTTTTTGGATGAACAAGGTTCAGCATGTGATTATGTACCTGAGATGAAGATGGTTTGGATAAACACTGCCTGCCCATTCTTGAAACTCCCCTTCTCTTGTTATGTTTGGAATATTTTCTTCTTGGGGATGTTATCACCCAGTTTTTCAAAATAAATGCCCCAATTAAAACTCAGCAGCAGCTGCTTTTGCTGAAATGTGGGAACCAGTAGCTGTCAGTCACTCAGCTAACGGTGGGCAGAAAGAGCACATACATGTTTCTTGCAGCGTTTAGCTTGTTATAAACTACTTAATTCAACTCTGCAAATGTCTGGAGAGAATAACATAATTTAGGTAAGGAGAGAAAGAATCTTCTTCCCTTCAACAAAAAGAATTATCCATAGCCTGCACATAACTCCTGCCACACTGCCTCATGCAGAAAAAGTCACCGTAACTGCTGCTTCTCCCTATTCACATTTCCCTAAATAAGCATGTTATCAACAGTATGTGCTATAAAACTGTAAAGTCTTAGCTGATGCTTGTGTTTCATTGTTGCTTCTGATGGGGTAGAACTGCAAATGATCTTGTGTGCCATAATCCCTGCGCTGCTGATTATTAGAGAGATGCTCCTTTTTCATAAGCAGCATCAGAGAATTCAAGCTTGTGGCTGTTATTTCTGCCCTCACAGTTGCCCTAGGTTTCCAAACGCTCACAGTGTGCGATATTGATGAAACCCACACAAATGTAAATGATGAAATATTTAACAGTTGTAATTTTCTTAATATATATGTTTCTCAGAATACTTGGAAAATACTGAGAGTCAACAAGAGAGGATAAGAACTGCTGTCAGGTCAGTCGCAGAAAGAGATCCTTGAAACAAGAGAGTCCAGAACAATCAGACTCGCAAATTCTGAGATTTATTTGAGATTATTTTCTTTCTATAGTGCATATCATGTTAATATCTGACTGCACTTCGCAGTCCAAATACTCAGTTATTAATTTTCCTGGATTTCATAACCATTTTGTCCTTATTCTCGCTGCTTTTGTTTTTAAAGTTCTCTTGGACATCAGCTGCTGAAGCTTGTGGCAGTATTTGGATAGCTATATATAACTGAGGTACAGATGCCTTACTGGTCACTGAACTGTGGGAAGATCTGATACTGGCATTCTTGGCTTTTGGTCAGCAATTCAGTATTCTTACACAAATTACCTGACTTTCTTTGCCTCATTTCCCCTGCTTTGTTATCCCTTTGACCTCGGGCCAAACATTTCCAAGGTATCTGTTGATAGAAATCTCTTGTGTGAAATGAGAAAAGAGCGGAAGATACCTCTGAAGCAGATGTACTCAAAATTTGTTAATTTGACTGTGTTTTCCGTGGCGCTTTTCCAGCTCTGCTTTTTGGATGACATTCATTCTTAGTGCCGGCGCTGCTGAACTCAGACATCAGGGCGCTTTCTGTGTTATGACACAGAGCAGCAGTTGGCACAGCTTCATTTCAAGACACATGTCCTTTCCAGGAATGCCCTGGCTGCCAACATGTGTGTTTGCTAAACACTTGGCACACAGGGCATGTTGTAATGTACCAGATTTACTAGTGAAGGCAGGAAAGCAGCCGTATGTCACAACACAGACACTGATGTGCTGGCGCTATTGAATGAAGGTGTGGTGGAGTAGGTTCCCAGGTCTATGCAGCAGAAGCCCTAAGCAGCGCATAGTCAGCCTGGAGGAGGGCACCAGTGAAGCCTGGTGAACTGGGCAGCAGAAGCTGTCAGAGACCATGGGCGGCTTGGGGATGATGGGGCTTGGACAGAAGAAGCAGTACGTGCTGCCCCCTTCCGGTCTCTGTAAAGCAGAGCCATGTTAAGGATTGAGAGGGTTTTGCTGCTGCCTTTTGCCTTGGAGAAGCTACAGGACTGTAGGTATAGGCTGAATGACCTAGTGCATGATGATGTTTAAACCACATAACGTAAATTTGGAAAAGTCTGAGAAGATTGAAGTGGAACTGATTCATTAAAATAACATAAATATCCTGCATATTTACATATGTTTTTTTGAAGACTGAAAAGAATCAGTTCAGAGTTTAAAGTCAGATCCAACTTCTGCGGTTATGAACAAAATCTTCATAGTGATAAATAATTTTGTGTGCAACTCCTTGGAAATCTTGTTCTCTCCTGCAACACGGGCTGCTCGTCAGGACAGCTCGCACCCAGGCAGAGGCAGGCTGAGATGACCATGCTGGCTGCTGCAGTGGGTTTGCAGCTCAGTGCCGTATGATGGCATTGTTAAAGCACAGCTCTTGTGATAGACAGAGGTCATAGCGGTTCTGTCAGCTGAGCTTTCCTCTGGCCATTTCGGAGCTGGTTTCAGCAGAAAGTTGCTGTTTGCAGGGTTCATTCTGGGGGCCTCCCTTGTCCCCCGCGCAGCTGTGACTCTCTAGACAAGTGAGCCACAGTCCTGTATCTTTCATCTCATTAGTATTGCTTGCATTTTTCTGACCACCGTTAAAAACAACAGGAAAACCTGTCCTAGGTGTCCGCAGTGCTTTAAATGATACGTGCACACCGCAAATGTGTGGAGTCATTGCTAAAGGATCACTGTGTTTGTGCTGAATACCTTATGAAGATTTATAATGGCTTCTTTATTTTTTTTAAAGGAATACAACAGCAGCACTCACTGTAACTTGAGCAGAAACTCTGTTAAGTAAGACAACATCTGTAAGAAATGCAGGCCCTCTAAGACTTATGCGATGATAATGCTTGAGGATCTCAGGAAAAAAGATTGATTAGGAAGGATTCTCATGTATGAGGCTGGATATTTGAGATTTCCAAGCTGAATAAAGGCAAAGGAGTGGGATTTGGTTCTTGCAGTCTTGGCTTTGTACCCGCTTGTGTGAGAGGTCTTGCCCTAGTGTCTGAAACACTGTTATTTGTGTTGCCGTTCAGAATTGCTCTCCTGGAATGCTTCTTCTGAGGCAGGAGGGTCACCTTATTCCTGATTATTGTAACTGGGCTGTGCAATCAGGAAGACCTATTTATCAGGACATAACTTTCTGCTATTCAGCGTGTGGCTGTTACTCTGTGTTTCTTTACTACATTTCGGAGGCAGAAGATACTCATGTCAAGCTCTTGCCTACTCCGTTTTAAGTTGTGCTGTTTTATTTGCCTTTCCACAAACGCTAACTGCTGGCCATATATAATTTTCTGAACTCCCCCGTGTTCGCCATGGCAATCAGCTACTCCGGCAGCGGGTCGGTGTGAGAGGAGGGTGTCGAGGCGTGCAAAGGCTGGATTGGCTGGGGATGAGGTAATGCGATGCAGTGCAAAGAGAGATGCAGGGACAAGGACGTATCCCGTCTGCAAGCCTCGCTTCTTTCTGCCTCCAGGAACGGGTGGGGCTATGCACATCTCTGGATAGTAGAGATGGGCTTGCAGTTGCCAGGGTAGATCTGTAATAAGGATTCTTCTGGCTACTTATCTCAGAAATAGAGAAAATTTTAGACCTTCCTCCTTAGTGTTGCATAATTTCTTAGCTTCGTTCTCATTTTTTAGAAGTTAAAGCAGCTGAGAAAAAAGGGTCACTTCGCTGGGAAGAATCACACGGGAGGGAAAAAGTGGTCGGAGTACAGGTGGGGACGTGCATACTGCAGATGGGTTTAAAAAAGGGAATGATTGCTTGACTGCTTTCATCACGGGGAGGATCTGGTTCAATGAAAAGGAGGATTTCAACAGGTTTGTGTGGTGGTTCGTATTTGTTGGTGGCTTTTGGTTTGGTTTGGGTTTTTTTTTTTTTTGTCACCCAAGTGTAGGCAGAAAACAGTCTTGTGCTCCCACTGTTCTGTAAAGGAGCACTCTTCTACATAATTAGTGACTGTGAGTCTGCTTTGTCAAGTAGAGCGCGCTTGCTGTGTCCCTTGGCTGCAGGGCTGCCATTTTCTTTTCTCTTCAGCTTCAGAAGAGCAACCAGCTTGAGGGAACACGGTCCGATTGCCTGAACTTGCTCAGGGGCCGAGGCGGCGGGCGGTGTGGCGTGTGTGACACACAGCTAAGCAATTTTCATTCTATCCAAGAGAGGGCACATTAACAAGGTAATTATAGCACATTACTTCAGCAGGGACGCATCAATTTTAATCCTTGAAGCATTCTAGTGAAGTAGATAAGTGAGTACTATTAGGGCCCATTTTACAAAAGGAGAGACTGAATTAAAAGCTGAAATTATTTGTCCGTGGCAAAAGACTGTAATCTGCCTGAAGGGCAGGGACTAGAGGAGAAGGGCCTGATTCACAGACCCCAGCAGGGAACTCTTCCTACTTGGTTTTGGAGACCTCTCCATTAGCTTCAAGCCACACCATTCCAGCTGGAGCTGAGGGAAGGGGGGAACTGGATGCTTCGTTCATTATATTTTGCCACTCCATTTTTCTGCTGGCAAATTAATTGTAAAATTGCTGATTTGAAACTACTGATGCATCTCTTTTAACAGATAAGCCTTGGTTTATGAATAGTTTGTAGACAGGTCATCACAAATACACAGAATTCATACTGCTGTTAGAGACCTGAGTATGTCATTGTATAGAAACAATTAAAAAGTAGAAAAATGGTTCTCTTCTCATGGTGCAGACTTTAATAGTTTAATCAAAAAGACCACAATAGTTCAGAGTTGTGTTTTACCTAGAGGTGAAAGGGAGCCAATGTAAAATACCAATTTTCATTGTTATTGGCTAGCTGTTCAGTTTGAGGTGGTCTTAACTATTATTTCATTTTTAAACTTTATTTTTCCAAATATTTATTTTATTAACTCTCAGCAGAATATTTGGTAAAGAAACCTTAAATGAGGAGACCCTTGCAGCATATTTATTCCCCTTCAGTTTCCTGCATCATCAGGGCAAGGTGTTAACACATGGTTTGTCTTGTGTTGAAAGTCAAACAATCTTGTATCACTGACCAGATGTCACACAGAGAAGCAAGACTGTGATTTCTCAGTCAACTGGTAACATAATCTTATTAAAAACTGTGCATGTAACTGGGCATCATATTTATTTACTTATCATTACATAGGAGGATTAGCCCTTGTTATGCCTGTGTTTGGCTCATAAAGGAACTAAACTTATTGTAGCTACTAGACATCAGTAGGGGATGAGGTACCCTTCCCTTTGCCAGACTAAACACGTGCTTCCCCCCAGTGGTCCTAAACTTGCTGCTGCATTTGACATTTAAGTAGCAGCTTCTCTATGAAATTATAACTTGTGTGAAACAAGTTCGGGGGGGGGGGCACTCAGACCAGTTCCTGAGAGGCTCAAGCCTCTACCAAAACCTTTGCCTTGCCCAATGCTTGGATGCCAGTTGTTGCTAACACATTGAGTGGAGACTCGCTGGCCTGTGGAGGTAGGATTCCTCTTTAACTCTCTGACATGCTGCTGTTTGGGGGAGTATTTGAGGGGTCACAATCTGTTGCTGTTGTGACACCACCTTTCTTAGAGCTGCAGAGAAACTTCAGCCTCCAGAGCTGCCGTTCAGACCTGTGGCTCTTGCACAAGGTGATCTGCAAAGGCTGCAGGGGTGTTTGCTACAGGAGCAGCATGAACGGTCAGCCTCGAACAGGGGACTCGGCCCCGCACCATGAGGATGTATGTGGAAGAGCAAAACAGCTGCCTGGGAAATTCCCCAAACTCTGCTCTTAGATCATCCTTGCGCTGCGGCTAAAACAGCCCAGGTGTTCAAGATCTTTTATGGGAGACCTAAGCAGATCAGCTACTCCTCTGAGTTTCATTCCAGCATCTGAAAACTCTTCTGTGAAAGGCACGTTCGTGGCTCACTACTTCTTCAACCCAGTGTGACCCAGGCTTTATCTCTGCTTTACCTCTATTTCACCTCTTACTGCTTTCTCCTGTTTAAGCTGTGTGGAATCTCCCTTTGCTTTCTCAGAAGGTCATAATGCCATCTTAGGACAGTGGTGACCTGCTCGTTTTGGATACAAACTAAAATCAGAGCTTAGCGTTGTACAAAGAGAAAATTGAAATGCCCATGAAATTCAGCAGGTGATTATGACCCCTCTCCTTAAGATACCCAATGCCAGAGCCTCTGAACCTGTAGAGAGTATATTGCTTGGCGCTGCAAGATGGTGTAGGACATAATCTGTGAAGCCTGAAATATCCTGCACACCAAATCTGTGTCTGTAAGGTCAGCAGATGTAGCACCATGCTGAAAGTGAGAACCCCTTTATCATTAGTGCATTCGAATCTTTGTTTTTAGTTCAAGGAAATTTTTTCCTCTATGTTCCCTTAAGGAGTTGTTTGAAGGACTCCTGTTTTTCATAATTACATTAGATAAGGGTCATTTACTCAAGTGATGCAGAGTCAAAAGTGGAATGGGAGAGGGACGCTGAAGACTCTGATTTTTCTATTTTGTTGTGACACTTGCTCTTGTTTCTGGGCTTTAGACCCCGACAAGTGGGTGTGTGGTTCCTGAAGGGTTTTTGTTTTATAGTAAGCAAAACTAAATGGCGATATTGTTGCTTTGCAATGCTACGGGCAATTTACCTTACAACGCTTTTAAATGGCTCAATATCAGAGTCTTAATTTTAAGAAAGAGATGGTAAAGGGACTTAACTGGGTTCATACATCAGGTTCATGGTAGATTTAAGACAAGACAAGACAAAAGTCTTGTAAAAACTCAGATGTCTGAGATCTGAATTCAGGACTCAAGCCTTCAGAGCTCTGCTCTTAGCGTCAGGTTGGTCTGTCTTCAGCAGTTGTGTATCAGACTGCAATTGTCTTGCCCGGTTTTTCTTGCACATTTGAATTGGGCATGCCTGCTTTTTGTTCCAATACATTAGAATCTCTGAGGACTCCAAGGGTAATGCCTTTTACAGTTTGCAAATATATTTGCTTTATTTACTGTAAATAAATAAGGGGTTTTATCTATTTTAATCCATGCCTATTTTTTTTCCTCTTCTGTGATAAGCATATAGAAGTCTCATCTTTTTGGAACTTGCAAGAACTGAAATAATGGATACTGAGAATATTTTATTTTCCAAGTCTTTGGATTTAGTTCAGCCCCTGCTGTGTTATTAATATAGCGCTTTTCACCAGCTATAAAAATCAAAACAAATGCATATGAAACCGTGTAAGATTCTGTTCCTCTTCTTTCTCTAATGGAGATTGAAATACCTGCAGCAAAACAGAATCACACCTGAGAGCCTGAGTTTGAATTAAACCCCAGAGTCTCTGACTGCTTTAATCTCCTGGTTATGTAAAAATGCAGTTTAAATGGAGAGAAGTGTTTTTCCTTGTGTTATGGTGACAGTTTTGGACCTGGTCTGAACCTGCAACTGCAGATAGTTGTGGGAGTAGATGAAGTTAATTGACAAGTCAGATTGAAAACAAATGTTCTTTTAAGGTTTGGGGGAGTTAAAGGATTCAAGGAGAGGGCTGAAATGGTTCAGCTGTCCCCAGACTGTAATGAAAATGGCTAATGCATATTAAAAGGTATTCTGAAGCCTGCTAGCTGGGATGGCTGCATCATTTTGCATTTGTTGGGGTAGCAGCTCATGGCTTGCTGTGGATGGTACCAGTTGGCATCTAAAGATCTTATGTTGTGTCAGAGCATCATGGGGGGCTTGCAGCTTGCTGAGGACTGAGAGCCGTGGGGCTGGCTGGGCAGGGGCCTTGCTGGCCAAGGTATGTTGCAGTGCCTCCAGAGAGTGAGCAGGGCAGGATGGGGCAGCACCCAGCCCAGTGTTCCAAAGTGTACTCAGGACTCTGACTTGCTGTCCTTGTTAGAAATCCTTTTCTTACAAGACAGAGTCCTTTTGCTGAGTCTCCTGTGTGTTTTCCTCTTTGGTAATGTCAGTGATACCTAAAACAGGCCACTGTATTCAAAAAGAGCCACTCTTGCAAAGACGACTATCTTTGTAATGATTGAATCGGATTCAGGAAAGATGAGCTCCCTTCTGTCCTTAAGCCCTTATAGAAGTGAGCTGTTTGGAGGTCCCCATTGCAAACCTGTCCTGTCCAACCACAGCAGAAGAAATGCTTTGTGCTCCAGTCTCTGCAGCACCTCCTGGAGCATCCTCTGACCAGTTCTGCACAAGGGCTCACTCTTGATGTCTGCTTCAGTTCAGCAGCGCAGGAAGTAAGTGCTTATGAAAAGGCCCCTGCGTTCTTACTGCTCAAGGTGGAAATGTATTGCAAACCTGTAGCTAAATGTGCAGTTCTGGAATACATTGCAATACTTTCAGGGTGCCCTATCCCTCCACTTAGTTTCATCTTGCATTTTTGTATAGACTGTATTCTAGTGGGGTTCTAAATTTAATCTTTGTTCTATGCTGCCGCTCAGAGGTTTGTATGAGGTCCCATTCAAGGTAACTAGGGTTGGGAGGTCACAAGTAGAAGATTCCTGAAGAACACTAGAAACAGCCACTTTTTTTCTGTGGAATACATTCCCTTGTACTGTTCCTTAACAGTAGAGGAAAGAAAAAGGATCTGAGAGCCAGGGGATGGAGGATTGACTAATCTTTTCTCTTTGTCACTCTACCTATTAAAAATAATTGTTCTTGCACTTATGGGGCTTCTAAACAGTCACAATTAGGAATTATGCTAATAAAGTCTGTTGTGACATGAAAGCTCACTTCATTGCTTATGCTTCCTCATGACTGTGTTTTAGTACTCTGCAAAACCTAATATCCCTTCCTTTTATGGACTTTCCATTATGGAATAGGAAAGGATAGGTTTTGATGCGCAGAGAAACAGACCTGCTGTTGCAAGAGTCACGTACGCCATTCCACCATCAGTAGCAGGAATCAGATTTAGGAGTACCATCACCAGGAGCACTGGTCCCTTGATACTAGAGCTAAAGGGGCAGCTCTGTGAGTGTCACTGAAGAATGGCATACACGAGGGTGACAGTAGGGGACTTTTTTTCTTAGCACTATACCAGTGTGCTATAGACAGGCAAATTAAGGAATGCCATTTTGCAAAGGTATGTGTTGAAAGTATGGCATTTCTCTTCCTTCTTCTATGGGATATTTGGATATGTTTTATATCACTGTGAGCAAATGAATTCATCCTTACATGCTTTCAGATGTAGTTTTCTGGAGATGAAGGACTTAACTGTCAAAGGCCTCAATATTCTTCCATGCAAAATGGGAAGTTCATGTAAACCAGGCAATTGATCCTGGTTCTGCTGCCTGGTCAATGCCGGGGAAAGTCTTCTGAGAGTCTTGGGGAGGCAGTAGGCAAACACAGGGTAAAAGAATATAGTAGTTTAAAGAAACCAGTTTCCAAGGATGCTGAATGTCTTGGATGTGACTGTCCTTTTAACAAATTCATACCACTTAGTCAACCAGTATTGTCATTGAAATATGAGTGGCTTTGGTGACACACAGAGCATAATTTGCTCCTCAGCTATGTTGTCTTCTACTACATGCATGCAGATAAATAGAGCCAAAAATGACATACCTGTTCTTTACTGAGGGGACTCAAGGCAGTAAGCTCTAGAAAGGAAGATGATGGCTGTTGTAGATTTTGGGAGGAGAGAGTGGGGAAAATAAAAATGCAAAGAAATTAAAAGGTAGATACAGTTCTTTTTCTTTCCCCCAAATTTAAGTGCTAGTTTTGTGTGCCAGAAAGCTTTCCACAAAACATCCCTAGGGTGTTAAAAATCAATAATTTTGTTTAAAAACTGTTGTTGAATAAGTATTATCTGTCTGTAGCATCTAGCAGTTAGGTTCCTTTTACAGCTTTGTTCCCTTGTTTTGTTTCTTAGACATGGAGTTATTGGGTGTGGGGACTGTGGTTAAAAGAATTAATTGCAAATTTCCTTGCTCTTCTGAATGTTTTCTTTAACTTGAATAGGACAGTTTAGCAGGCCCTGGCACCAACTTATTTGTGCCATATGAACTTAGTCTAACCACAGGCAGCACAATTCTAAAAACTCCTTGAAATGACCACAAAGTTGCTTGTGAAGGCACTGCTGCATTAATTTCCCTCTTGCTTTCCCATTTGTCTCAAAGACTGCTCTGTCGATATTCTTGTCATAATCTTTTGCTGACCAGAGATTATATTCAAACAAAATCTCGCCTTTAAGCTTATGGCAAATTTTTTTCTTCCCTTCGGCTTCCCTGACTCATTGAGCCCCAATCTAGTGTCACTGGCTCAACAGGCTAAAATATTCATTAGCATTCAGATTTTCAATCATCTAAATCATCTGTTTGTTTCCACTACTCTTTGTCAAATCCCCTTGGACTGCAAAGATGACTTTGATTAGACACTCTGAACTTAGGCATCCCCCAGAGAAAAAACAAGATCCTGCAAGTTGGATGGCAGTCTGGTGCTCAATGTGGTGCTTAAGATAGTTCTATATTCAAAAGCAAAAGGTTGTGAGAGTGGAGTGAAGCTAAAAGAAGGATTAGCATATAAGCAATTCAGGCAAATTTTTGTTTTAAACACGGCGCAGTCAGAAATTTTGAAGAAACCACTAAGTCAGCAAGATAAGAGAAGGTGCATGAAGAGCTATGCTGGACAACTACCATAGAGATGTGGAAGGGTAGCAGATGTCAACTGCAGGAAGGATCGACAGCATTGTACCATTTAAAAGTCACTAGAAGGATTTCTTTAGAATCTGCTTTTAAAAGTTTTGTCAAGTTCCAGAAAGCGCAAAGTGGTGAAGTTACTTTACACCTGAAAACATCAGAGAGGGTCTGATGAGAAAATGTCAAGGTATGGATGCATGACTTGAGCATTAATATAATAAAGTCCTTTATTTTTACTGTCTCTTAACATGGAGCACGGGGGGACTAGGTAGGGCTTGATAAACATCGACCAGTGACTTCTAAATGGCATCTAAAAAAATTAATAAATTAAGAAGGGTGCTCCATATTCAGGTTGGAATTGCCTGCACTAGCAGGTTACTGGAAGAGAAGACAAAATGTCATTGTAAGGGGCAGCACTTTTTGCAGTTATTAATAAAGCATTTTCCTATTTGAGTATTTATGAGTAGTGTGGCATTTATTTGTATGATGCTGGACAGCATGAACAAATGAGAAGAGTCAGACAAAGAAAAGCCTTGCAAAAGCAAGGGGGCAGTGGAAAGGCGAGAAAAAAATGGAAAAGAGAAGAGGGGGTCTTGAAGCTAAAAGAAAGCAGCAAATTAGTATTTTAAGTTAGGCAAGCTCAGTGTTGCTGTGTTTCTTGGTGTTACTTTCCTATCAGTATATGTTACTTCGGTTTCACATACATTTAGATTAAATAGCAAAGGAGATGGGACACTCCACTGCAAATCAGAGTTGGACCTGGGCAACTTTGTACCTTCTGCTCGGAACATCTGAGCAAATCTTTGTTCTGTGGCAATCTGGGAGTCTGGCGGAAAAGGGACAGGACAGAGAGTGGGATGGTTTATATTTTGAGGAACATGATCCAAGGATGGACTAGACAGCTGTAAATCAGAATTTGTGGCTAATGTGGATAACAAAACCACCTGATGAGCAAGCCACTCCCTGAAAAGCTGAAAGCTCTCAGTCTGAAATCACCTTTGCATCATAGGTTTACCTTCAAGGAGTAAATGTCCTCTGGTCATCTTCATCCTTGTTTGTAAGCATCACACACAGTTCTTTTTGGTATTGTGATGGTTGGTGCAGAGGTGGGGCTTCCTGTGAGCTCAGAGTGTGGTATTAGAATACTCTCATCTAGTGCTAGGGAGTTTTGAGACCCTGGAAGTGCTCTTGGTACATGTCTCTTAAGGCTATGATTTCCTTCTTTGGCATCCCGTTATCCTTGTCAGCTTGAGTGGGATTATTGGTCTTGTTTTCCTGTTTATATGTTTAGGAGAATATATTTCAGCAGACCTATGGCTTGAGTATTCAGAAGCTTACAGAGAAGCTATGGCTCTGTTGCTCTGTGCTCACATCCCACCTGCGTGATAATCAGAGCTGTGAAAATCAGCCTTTGGTGGAGAGTTATGGTGGACAGAGTTAGGATAAGCCAGCAAGACCTTTGTAATTGTATTTAAAGTGGGAAAACGATGAATAAAGTTTTCCAGGTCTCAGCACCCGTGCCAGCAGCTTGCCGCATAAGCCTTGGTCAGAGAGAGCGGCAAGCCGTGTCTCACTGTGCCTCAGATTCGTGATTGGTATTTTAGGGATGTTAATGCTCCTCAGCAGGCTATGTGGTCTCTTGGAGGCTTAGTTCATCATTGCTTCCAATACCCTTAGCGATGCTGCTGCAGAGGTACTGGAGAGAAGGGGAGCGTTGCTGTCGTTGTTGTGGTACGGAGGGTGCAGGGAAAGGAGAAGGGCAGAGGGATGAAGGGACAATCGCTGGAACCTGTGAAAGTCAAAGCACTGCGCATACGCGTGGCTGCTGGCCCCTTTGCATATTAACAGGGTGTTTGAAATGGCTCTCTTCAGTGCTTGCAGGGGGGCGAGGGACCTGCCCTCCCCCTTGCCTGCGTTCCTCCACTGTTTCTCTGTGTCCTTTGCTCCCACCGCTCTGCGGCGCTTACTGCCTCCCTCCTCCTGCACCCGCCCCTCTGCTCACAGCCAGGTTCATCCAAAAACAAGCGGGTCTCCATGGTAACGGGGAGACAGCTGAAAAATGGCAGCTAAATGCAGCTGCCCCTCATTTAATATCGACTCTGGCACTGACAGAACAGATAATGGGCAATAACACACCATTATGCTGCGGGGAAATGAAATGCTTCAGCAGACGCCTGTCATGCTGCAGGGATTTATTTGTTACTGTACCAGCAGAGATTTCTCTCCCCTTCTGTCTATCACTTTCTGTCATTCCCTCTTCTTTTCCTCCTCCTTCCTTCCTTTTTCTGGCTGTTTCTGCACTTGTCCCTTCTTTGCTTTCTTCTATTTCTGTTTTGTCCTTCTTCCTTGTTTTTAATCCGTTCCCCACCTCTTTTCTCTCTTACCTTCTCTGTCGCGTTCTCTGACTCCTATGTTATACTGGATTTCTTATTCCTGGTGTTGGAGTGTGTAATGTCTGAAGCCTGAGAGCTCTGTGAAGCTCCAAGCTTTGCATTCCTTTCAGACTTTTCATTTTTTTCTGGTTTAAACCTACTTCTGTCTCTGTGCACATGTCAATATGAGTGTAGTAAAGGTGGTGTTTCCTTGATGAGCCTTCAGCCAACATGTATTTCTGCGGGCTGTGTTTTAATTTGACAAGTACAACACAACGTAATGAAAGTTTTTGGTGGAAATGTAGAGGAAGGCGCTAATGAAAGGGTTGTTCTCCTATTCCTTCTGGCGCCAGAGTTTGTGTGCTTTATTTACAGCTGGCCACAAAGTGCCCAGAGGGTGGGTAGCTTGTATCTGGGTTGTGGATCATTTTGGTTTCTAAATGGTTCCTAATGCTGTCGGTCTTTCACATCTTGATTATCCAGAGGTAGTTTCGCTTTGTGATTGCTGTGGAGTTAGTTTTTCTAAATGTCCTGCTTGTGGAAATCTGAAATGTCACAGAACCAGGGGCACTGATGATAGCACCTGGTCCTCTCTTGTAAGACCTATCTCCTGCAAACAGAGCTTTGAACTAAGCAATGAACTTGCAGGTACCTACCTTTTAGCTGGAATGAAATGTGAAACTCATTGCTTTGACTCAAAGGCTGCTCTGATGTCAGCAAAGCGCTGTCTGTGTGGATGCAGTTCCTGCAGGCAAAAGCATGCTCTTTTCAGTACAGCCTGTTTCCTCCATGTCATCACGCAAAGAAATATGAAATCCTGACAGACGTGGGTGTAGTTTTGTCTGCGTGAGTGACCTTTGCAGGTCATCAGTGTCCAGACATGCATTTGATGGGTAGAATAGGGGAGCTATAGCACCATCTTCTCCCACAAAACGCATGCCATCTGTGCAGCGTGCATTCCTAATGGGGTGATGTGGCAGAGCTCTGCCAGCTGCCCAGTCCCTACTTGCTGCAGTTAACACTGTCGCTATGTCCAGGATCACATCACTCCATCCCTGCCTGATGCTGGTGTCCTGGAAAACCTGCGTGATGTGGAACCTGCTTGAGGCCTTGCTTGTGCCTGGAGGGCTTTCTTGACCTAGGCATGCGAAGAGGTTGTTTGAATACAGATGCCATTTATAAACTTTTTTGCTAGTGTGCCTGGTTCCTTATCAAATGAAGTCATACCAGCAAAGCTGTATTTTCTGCCAGTATAATGACATCTGTGCTCACAGTTTTGTCATTGTTGATACAGTGATTACAGGACATGTTGGATGTTTTTTTTTGTACACCCAACTGATATATCTATGCCATTAAATCTTAAGGTAAGAGCAGGCCTGAATTCTCTAAGTGATGTTATTTATACACATCGTACCATATGGACCTACAGCAGCATCATTCTTCTTTTCCCTATGTGTGATGGAGTCAGAAAATCTAGCTAAGCAGATTCTTAGAAAGTGAATTTTGCAAGGACTCGATTCGATACAGTTTGAAGCAGTACATACCTTGCAGACTGTCTTGTTAGTCTGGCATGGGGTTCCTCTGACCCAACCTTTGATAAAGACATTGATCCTGTCCTGCAGTTCATCTACATTTTGGGTACTGGGATAATTTCTGATCTAAAATTCCAGGGCTGTGGAGTATGTTCCCATTGCTTGGATCCTAGCAATTTTCCAGAAATGTTTACATCTCTGAGTAAAATCTGTACAACGACTCCGAAGTCCTCCTAGCTAGCCAGCCCTTGCTGTGGTTAGTAACAGATGAGTTTGGGAGGAATCTTTAATACAATAGCAGGTAAAATAATAAACATCAGAGGAAAGGAGGTAATGAGAAAGAAGCAAAGATCCTTTTGGCTTATGTCCTTGCATGCCATCGTATCTCTGCAAAGGAGACTATTTAACTAGACTATTTCCAGACTGTCAGCATACATCCTACACATCTGATTTTCTTTTATTTACCGCTTTGCTGCGTGTTCCTCAGAAGTCTTGTTAGAACTCACACATGAAAAGGGCGACTTTGAGACATCACAGCTTGGTGTGCAGTTGATTGGTAAAATACTGTTCATCCTTACTTCTACTTTGGTTATGTTCTAATAGACTTTGGGAACAGCTCTTGGGTGGCTATGGATTTCCCAGTCTTTCACTGGTTTTCCCAGCATCTTTAAAATTGATCCCTGTTGTAAGATATTAAAACAGTGGGGAACTGATTTCCGAGGAGCTTAGTGGATTTTCTGCTTCAGGTTTCAAAGGAAGCAAGTTGAGTCCAAAAATCCTTAATTGATGTTATTCCATCCACCTCTCTGAAGTTGTGAGATTTTTAGATATAAATCCTGTTCAGAGCTGTCTTTCCACTATTGAAATGCCAGTGCCCTGACCCCCATTTCAACTCCATGCCCTGCCAGCTTCTTGAGCCATGGTGCTTATTAATGAAATAAGCAAACATGAAAGCGTCTGGGGGTTTCTTTTTATTTTTTTTTTCCTACCCCCTTCTCCCCTCCCCAAAACCTACAGTCATTATGTGCCATCATGAGAGAGGAAACGGCCTGTTAAAAAGAAAAGCCCTGATTTTTTTTCTTTTTCTTTTTTTTTTTTAAATGAAGAATACCATCAGGAGCAGGCTATGATTAATACACATAATTGAAACAAATTGCAGCTAACTGCAGAAAAGCATCTCCCAGCTGTTGACAGAAGGAAATTGCTGACAGCCTTTTCCCATTGAATGAAGAAAAGAGAGAGAGAGAAAGGAACCTTGCCCAACCCACGTAAATACACAGCTACTGCTTCCACACGCATGTTATGTTCAAATGCACTCACCCAACCAACATGCATGTAGGTCATCACACGTGTGTCTGTTTACATGTACAGATGTGTCATGTGTGCAGGTGCAAACCCAACTTTTGCACGCATTTGTAATGACTGTATGTCTTTGTACGTAGGATCCTTGCATGTCTGTGGATCCCTGCTTTGCTGAACACACTGTGTGCCCACACGCAGCATGACAGTAATGTCAGCTTAATGAGGACTGCCCTGGCAGCTCCACCAGAGAGGAGGCTCCAGCTGCATGTGTGCTTGCACACGTAAAGTGGCATGTTCATATATTCACAACAGAGACACTGTCTTCTACAGGGAGACCTTCCTCTGGCTTTAGCTTTAGGAGCATAAGGCAGGCTCATTTTTGGCTTTTAAAATGTCATCCATCACTACCCTATTCTTCTGTCCCTTTCGCCTTTTGTTTTTAATGCTCTTTATCCCTCATTAACAGCCTAAGTAGAAAACACCTATGTGCAGGAGACGAGTCTGAAGCTAGGAGAGTCATCGTTGGTTGAAATGCCATTCAGATGGCTAATAAATGTACGTTGGAGCCTTTCCTGGTTCAGAAAGTTGCTCTGGAGAGGAATTTCATACCTATAGCTTACTCAGTAGCTGGCTTCTGCTAAGACAATCAACGAATGGGTTGCATTGATTGTTTTGTGGTACAGGTTTGTCATGTATGGATCACTTCTAACCGGCCCATCCAGTGATCTGCTCCCACGCAGCCATTTGGTTGTTCCAAAGCAGGCAACCCATTGCACTGAGTGGGCCACAGGAATGCTAATGAACAGAAGGTGAAGTTAGAGACCTCCAGCAGATGGTTAGTAAGATCTACCAAATTGGTTGGAAAAATCTGCATTGAGGATGATGCTCTAATATTTACTGAACATGCTTTCTTGTGGTCATCTGCTGATTTCATAATCTGAGCTTCTATTGGCCACTTCATAAGGGCGTTTTGACTTATTTAGAATCAAGCAGGAACATCAAGTATGAGTTATTCCACGTATCTGCCTTTAAAGCTGATTACTGCGGTGTGATGCCAGATGGTAAAAAAACAAATAGTTCTTCCTATTGTGGTTCTGCCCATTGAAATAAAGCCATGAAGTCTGTAACCACACGCATAATATAAGTGTTATAAAAATAACTTGCTTGAACTGGTCCCTAATCTGTTATTCCCCCTCCCTTTGTGCCGCTTTTCACTGTAAACACATCAATATGAAGCAGAAAGCAAACAAACATCCCTTTATCAGAGGTGTATGTCGATCCCAATGGAAGCTTAACAGCTCAGGCAGGCAGATGCAGCAGTAGGGAAATAACTGATAAACTCAGATGCTACAGGTTATGGATTGTGTTTATGAGTTAGTTAGGGCTGGAACCATTGACATTTGAAGTACAGCCTGGGAAAGGGTGCGTTCATCTTTAGCACTCAGGGAGCATGGGAAGCGTCCCAGAACATTTTAGTGAAAAACCCAAATGCTGAAAGAATTTAAAATAATACCAAGTGGATGGTGCTGGACGGGAGGTAGCTGACTCAGGCTATGGCCATAATAACAAATCACTCCAAGGCAAACTAGACTATGAATTTACCTATTCCAAAACCACCATGTGTGTACGTTTGTAATTCTAAGGGAAAGTAAGCTAACCAAGCATATTCACATGGAGGGGTGAGCTGGGTTGTGTTTACTGAAGGGTAAGATGATGTGTGTGGGCAGCTACCATGAAGCTGTGTGTTGTGTACGATGTGTTGTGTTCTACACCCTTGCCTGTTGCACAGAAACACGAGTGTCCACCCTCTCAGTCAGGGTCACTGCTTGATGTACAAAAGCCAAGTCTCCCATTGATGTGATTTCTTTCTGCCCCTTTAAACTCCTTTTACAGCTAAGAAAGATCATCTACCCAACTGCGCTTTAGTCCTCAGTGGTTATGCAATGCTGATGCAGAGCTATATGCACAAGATACAGTCTGCTCTAGAAAGAGCTCTGTTCATGTATTGTTTGTAGCCATTTTGCTCTTTTATAAAAGTGGAAAAGCAGGCAGGGGTGGAGTCTGGAAGCTTGTGTGCCTGCAGGGCTGCAACGCCTTGAAGGGTAAGCAGGACTGGTCATGCTGCCCGTGTCCTTCATCACAGATTGTTCTGAGTGGCGCTTGCATGACTATCAGAAATTGTAGTTGGTTGACGATGACAATTCCTGTCAAGGATAATTTTTGTCTTTTTGGGCCTGAGAGCCTCAGTTCTGCCAAATGAAGCAATTTCAGCATGTACTTATAAGCCACACTAGAATCACCTGGGACTAAAGGTACTTTATGGAGTTGCTACAGTTATAAGAGCTTGAAAATGAGTTCTCAACTCACCCCCATTGAGAAACAATCTTAGGGGCCAACAAGCTTTTTCTACCAGATGCTAAGAAATTTTATGGTCACCACTAATATTTGTCTGCTGATATCTCTGCAACTTGAGAACTTTTTTTTTTTTAAGCTAGCATTCCTTGTAGAGGCCTTCCAAGGAGACGTTGCTCTGGACTTAAGACCATAAGACCGACTCTGTCCTATGGTTTGTGCATCACAGTAGGGTCAAGACAAGCAGATCACAAAGTCATCTGTAGGATAAAGAACCAGGAAAGTGATGCTCCAGAAATGCATGTGGACAGCAGCAGTTAAAAATGTGATCCTCTGTGGGCCAAAGATGGGAGAGCTTAAAGTTGTTAAGTTGTGAGGTAATTGCACAAATGCTTTCAGTATTGGTATGTACTATTTGCAGTGAGTTCTCTTGCTCCTTTGTCCTCTCTGAGTAGTCAAGTTACGCAGTTTCCTTTTGTTTGTGGGATTGAAATATAGTTACAAGCAAGAAAAAGTTGTGTAAAATTGGGAAAAATATATTTAATGGAGTGTCATTATTTTTTGAGTCCAATTGCCTGAGTTTAAGGATAAAACTGTGTATATATATAGATCAGTTATATAAATTAATATAATTATATGTAATTTACCCCCTCTTAGTTTTCTTAGCTCTGCAGAACCAACATAGTTCTGAGACAGTAAGTTATACTTTGTTCTGACCTATGTATTAACAGAATAGCTTTTAAAATTACAAAGTCAAGGCCAAATTCTCCCAACAGTCCTCCTTTAGCAGCTCCATAAGAGATCATGGCATTATGAAGGTATGTGTAGAACTTGGTCTGCCAAAATTCTGTTGCTAGAGACAGTGTGCAAAAAGATCTCAGCTTGTCTGTGACTCCACAAAGTAGCTGCAAACCTAGCAGTTACAGGGAAAAACAACCACTTATTTTTATTGAAACTGAGCGCTTTTGACCAGATAACTGTCAAGAGACAATTAACCTGGAGTCTCTGGAGGTTTCTTTGGAAAAGACCTTTTTCAGGAATGTCTTGTATTTTAAAGCTAGAGACCCTTTCCACATAGCAGGGACCCTCCACTTTGGCCATGAACAAGGGTACACAAGGGTTTGCCCTGTGGATCTCGACCAAAACTGCCCTCCCTCCTTCCTAAAACCTCTGACCAGCTTTCAGTTCCAAAACTAGAAGACCCCAGTGGTGGTGGGTTAATGGAGTTGTTAAAGTGTGGGGATCAGATTGAAGAGGGACAATACTTCGTTAAAACAGGAGTTGCAAAATATCTACAAAATATACAAATTTCCTTGGAATTTAGATTAGAATAAGTGTCTCTGCTGCTTAAAACAAAACAAGCTCCCAAACCGCAGAAATCAAGATCCTCCAGGGTGAAATCATCTCCAGGAAAATAACAGCAGCACCTTTCTGAACTGAAAGAGAAACACACGTTTTTCAGCAGTGGTTGTAGCACAAGGGCCATGTCACGTTTCCTGCAGGGAGATTTGAAAAGTTGTTTTTACAGCAGCTGGGCGTTGCGTGTAAGAGTAAGCATTACATCAGTTCTGACCTTCTAGCAACAGGCTTATGAAAAATAACATGAACACCGATACCAGCATGATTGCTGTCTTGCATCCAGCAGGATACTTTCACTGATTACCATAAAATTATTCCTAATTTTTTATCAGGGCCAGCAGGTTCAGAGTTTGGCTTGTAGTACTGTAGAGAAGCACTGATTTGGCTGTTGTTATTATTTTTTTTTTTTTTTTTTTTACTTGATATCCAATGTTGATAACTTGTACATGGCTTTAATAAGATTGTGGTACCCAGGAGCCTAAAATAATAAAAACAGCTGGGATCATTCTTGGTGCTGTCACATCAAGATAAGAAAGTCATTTTATTGATGACATGAAGTTACTAATTTTGAATGAATTGTTAGAATAGCTGTGATCTATTACTCCAAATAGCATAGATAATTTCAGAAACTTATGAAAACAAGTGAGCTGATAACTATTTTAAGACTATATACTATATTTTAAGACACTATATACTAAGCATGGAATTTTATTGTATTGAAATAAATGCATATAATATATATATCAAAACATCACATGGAAATAGCCAAGAAACAATTACAATAATGATATAACTTTCTCTGTTGAATAGAAAAAATGTCCACCATAATGAAATATTTATTTTCAAAATCTTTTTAGTTTGGTGGGGATTGAAGTAGATCTTGTATACTTCCAATGATTAGCTGCAATACTTTTGCCAAAGTACCTTTTCTGTTCATCAGCATCTTTACCAGATAGAGATGCTAAACTGAAACATTTATTGCACTGCTGTTGAGCTTCCTACGCTCTCTGACCTCAGATAAGTTTCTTAACCCACTCCTATTTCTCAGTTTTGTGTGGATTGCCTGTACAATCTTCAAAAGCATGCTTTGTTTTCCGTAAGCGCCTAGATGAATTAGATGCTCTGTCCAAGGGATGTCTCTGGAGCTTCCGGCAAACTGTTATTCTGCGTCATCTAGCTCCTATTCTGTACCTATAGGGAGTTATAGGCCCTTTTAGAGCCTCTGTTATTGCAGTGCAATAATAGTAAAAACCCAAAACATTTGATAATAGTAGGCTGTGCTATCTTTTGTACATACAGGGAGACTACTGCACAAAGATTGATGTCTACTTTTTCAAATTATCATGTGAATTCTGTGTGCCTAGGATTTGCTCTTGAAATTTGAGATACGTTGGTCTTGATCTTCAAGCATGTTGGTGGCATGGAGCTATTGCAGAAAATCATGCTGGTGAAGAGAGATTTCAGAAAATGCGATGTGTTTGGTTTGCCAAAGCCTTGCACTGAGCTGGCAGCAGAGCTGAGAACATACAGGTTTTTTTCTGAGCTGTTCCTGGGCCGGAAAGCCCTTGGACAACTGACGAGATCATCCACATTAAGTTTAGGTGTTTGTGCCTCCCAAGGCAGTCTCCTGCTTACTTGGAACCAGAGCTGCACTCTTCATGGGATGACCCTCCTTGTCATTGTTAGAAGAGACTATTTGACAGGTTTTATTATTTTTGGGGTTCCTAACGCTGGTGTATGCAGTTTAGTTCTTTTAGTGAATGTATTTATCTATGAGCTAGTCCCACAATAGCAGACGTATAGGATGGCAGGGTGATACTTGTCTTCACCTTTTCTGCTCTGTGTGTTTTTGTTTTCTATTAGGAGCTTTGCTCCTTCTATCAGCTTTGCATATATTTACACAGACATGTATTTATTTGTGCGTGGGCTTAATGTCATTGTATACCTCATGAGAGTTCCCTGTCCTCTCTGCTTTCCTTTCTTGTTTTACATGGGCCTTGTTTTTGCACACAGCTTTGCTACGGCCAAGCTGTAAAGAAGATAATAAAGTGTGTGCGTGGCAAAATAAGGTGGAATCAAACCCTTGTATAGCTGCTCTCTGTCATTTTTTATGTGCATCGTTCTCTCCCTTCAGTCTGTAGTGGTGTCTGTAATGGTCTAGAGTCGTCCCTTCCTTCAGCTTTATGTTTTCAGCATTGTGTTAATTGTTTGTGGTGTATGGGTTTTTCAGCAGCATGCGGTGGGAAAGGTCAGCTGTCAGAAACAGGCCTGTCCACAACTGATAAGGCATTCGAGAGATTGGATTTGACTCATTAAGCACCTTCCCCGTAGACATGGAGTCTGCTCTGCCGCAGAAAAAAAAAAAATAAAAACCTAAAGCAGGAAGGGGAGAAGCCCAGGATGAAGTTGGAGCATGCGCCAGAAACACCGGCCTGTCCTCCATCTCGCCCCCGCGCAGTGCCGGAGCTCTGAATGCTTCCACCACACTGCATCCTCACATACTGTGGATGTCCGTGCTTACACCCGGAGACTGTGTCCATTCATTCTTGTATTTACACCTGGTCAAGACATACATTCATTTTCTCCATGTATGTGTGTGTGTGTTAAGTCCTTGTGCACCTGGGAGGTGCATCTCATTCCTGCCCTCGTGTGCGCTGTAAGGTGTACAAAGATGTTAATTCTCCCACATTTTACGTGTTTGCATGCATAGCCCCTCCAAGCTGGTTTTATGTGTTTCTCACTCACTTGTGAATCTCTTCACACTCATGCCTGCTTCCTTTCGTGCTGTAACAAAGGGCGCGTTTCCTCTTTTTTATATGTGTGTACCATGTTTGTTCAGATCCACTTTATCTGCCTTTCCACAGAAATATGCTGTGCAACTGTACTGCCTATACCTGCAAATACACGTCCACTGCCCTGGTAAACACACGTGAACTTGCTGCTATATAGACATAGCAGAAGCCTAGCTTGTAGCATACAAATGCACACATTTTTGCCCCTAAATAATTACTGGCCAAAACCGCTCTGCCAGCTTGTAACAGTCCCTTGCCTGTGGCTTTGTTTTGAGAAGAATCATTGTGCCTCAAATTGGGTTTGGATACTGCTACTTGCATAAATGCTCTTAATGATGTCTCACAACGAGCATAAATGAAGGGCAGCGGTAGTGTTTGGCAGTGTATTTTGATACCCTGGCGGTGCTGGGGTTCCACACGTACACACCCGCCAATAATACTGAAGCTGTGAGGGGCTGAGGTTACCGCAGTCTCCTGTGCCGCTCTGCCCCGCTCGGCATCTCGCTGCCTCCTCACTATTGCTTTTCACCTTCCTTCGCATCTCCCTTTTCCCATGGGCATGGCTTTCAGTACAGCTCGCTGGTATCGAAAAGGACAATTTTGTGGATCATTATTGTGTTATTATGGTGATTAGCGTTAACTATTTTTCCACTTGCACTTCACACTGGAAGGGTGCCCAAAGGGCTCCCCGCTCAACAGCAAGCGGGACGCCTGCTGGAAGGCTGCTGCTAACACAAGTGCCTGTGCGTGCACAAACACACTCGCACGCCTCTTAACAGTGCTGCCTCTCTGCTCCTGCCCTTCCAGCCCCTTTCTTTGAGAGCTTCCAACGGTTTTCTGAAATAGTGCCCTTCAATGGAAGCAGGAATTTCTCCTCCCGCTGGGCTCCTTAGGTGTGCTTTTGTTCCGAATGCCTTTTTCAACTTACTTTCTCTCAGTGTTGGTGTAAATCTCTTTTGTTCACTCCTGCAGTCAGGCTTGGAAGGCTCCCACCAACAGTCCCCACGTTTTTTTCCAAGCACGACCAATCCTATTGCACATGCAAGGAAGACTGTGGTAGCTACCTAGTGCTGTGCCTTTTTACGAAGGTCAGAAAGTCTGGGGAAAACCTTGTCCTCAGTATGCTAGGGAACAAAAATGCCACGAGGGCATTCTATTTGATGAGCTGAATGTTAGTGCTCTTGAATCAACACCCAGTAATAAACAGGTCTGAATAGGATCAGGGTTGGCATTTGGTGTTTGACTTCTGTGTTTTAATAGGCTGGAAGAGTAAGGGTAGAGTGAAACTGGGGATTGCAACTGGGACACAGATTGCTGCTGAAGAATAGTAAATCTCTTTTAGGTGGGGAATACAGTGTTGCTTGTTGGCATGCAAGTTGGTTCATTTTTTTTAAAAAGCATGGTCTGTATGAAGCAGCGGCACTTTTGTTCAACAGAGAACGTATGATCCAAAGCTGGTGAATGAAGAGCTTTGCTGTACACGTGTATGCTCCTACCCTGCTGTCCTGCCGTGTGTGTTCTACACAGGA
This sequence comes from Limnodromus scolopaceus, assembly GCA_028565335.1. Lineage (NCBI taxonomy): Eukaryota > Metazoa > Chordata > Aves > Charadriiformes > Scolopacidae > Limnodromus > Limnodromus scolopaceus. The sequence goes on from JAOXNO010000041.1 coordinate 42,639,768, forward strand.
GGGCAGAGTAGCTGGGTAACAAGCCAGCAGTTAGAGATACTTCTGTGAGAGCAGGCCTGGTAAATAGATTAAATCTTGAGTTTTATGTTCATGGTGCTGCAGTGTTCTCTCTCTCTGGCTGGTTTGCACTTTGCAGACTGAACATTCAGCAAGGAAACATTTCTGCTGGGTGGCGTGTTCAGACTGGCATCCTTATGTTTTAGAATGATGCACCAGGAAAATAAGTAAACTGGAAGAAATGCAGAGCAAAATAAAAACATAAGAAAGAGTAAATACAGCAGCAATGGGAATTGTCCTCGCTCATGCTCAGCAGTGAGGAATCTAAAGAAGTTCTTCATGGTATATGAGCTCTTGATAAAATTAGTAGAAACATCTGGCTTTTCCTGCACCTTCTGGAGCTGGGAGTGAGAGTAACAAAATCATTCAGAGAAATGAAAATAAAAAAGTATACTTTCTTCATCCAAAACAAATCGTGACTTTATATGAATATATCAAATTGTTTCAGTCAAATTGTGTTTTAAAATTGATTTATTCAGCATCATTCATTTCAAAATAAACATGTTTCATGCTTTTAGTTTAAAACAGAGCTCTAGTTTTTTAAGAAATGTGTTTTTAAGGAAGTGTAAAACAAAATTGTTAAATTTCATTTTGGGGTAAGAAAGACATTCTGACAGGATTGGTTTGGCGGCTTTTTTTTGTCTCTCTGTCCCATTGATCAGAACATAAATAAAAAAGCCCAGCTCTAAGTACACAGTGCCACAGTCAGACTGATACTTGGAATTTATTGTGTCTTTGCCAATGTTAGTTGTTTGGGACAGTTGTTTGTACTTAGCAACCAATGAAAACAAGTGGAGAGAAGGATGCTCAGGACACCCTGTACGCTGCATATACAGGGGATTGGCATGTGGGTTCTCCTCACAGACATGGAATGTTTCTTGTTTTGCAGAAAAGCTTTATTAAACTCAGAGTGTTCTTTTCCCATAGGTCTCAAGGACTTAACCTATATTTTTGTTATCTTTGTAGTACAGATGGAGGCAGCTGAGGTTAATTAAGTGCCTCAGGTTGCACAGTAAATCAGTGGCAAAGTCGAGGATAAAGTGCTCAGTTTCTGACTTCTACACCTGTAGTTTGTCATTTAGATCAATTTTGGTGAGCAATTTAAAAAATGATGTTACCAGCCATATGGTATAATCTTTTGTAGATGTATGTCATCTTATTTATTCATTTTCAATATTGTAGTACTAATACTTTTGTCATCAAAGCATTTTAGCTAAAAGATTTTATGAATGCATTTTCCAGCTATTTTGTGTGGTATTGGAGAAAATTATGCTGGTGGGTGATTTCTGTAGTAAATGGTTCAGACTCTGCTTCAGAGCCCTCTGTTTCCTGCTTCCCTTCAGAAAAAGACAGAGAAGATGGTTTAGAGAGTCAGTGGGGAATCTGCGGATCATATTATTGATTAATCTAGGTTTAAATAATCTCTGTCTATGATGAACGTGTGGACTAACTGGGAGATTTTCTGTGATACATCTTATATTTTTTTCCCTCAGAAGAGATTTTTTGAAAGGACAGTCGTATATTGTTGAGTGAAGAAGAGTCTTCCAAGGTTGAGAAGCAAAATAGCTTTTCATTTGTGTGCATTTTCATTTGTTTAGATGGTGTGAACTTCAAGGGTATCTTTAATAGGTGCACGATCCAGAAATTTTATTAAAGCAGTCATGCTTCTAACAGACTATTAGCTCTATCACTGATTGTGAAAGTGATACATGGAAACTGCTTTATATGTTTTCCATTAGACTGTACACGTCAACTCTTTGAGCATCAGAAGCCTATGGGGATATCTTGCTTTGGGTTAAAGATTCAGGCACTGTCATGTCTTTTCCTTCACTTTCCTGTCAGTCTTCACTGTGCAGTGGCCCAAATTCATCATGAAAGCTAAGTCGTTCTGCAGGGCTGGTTCTGGATCTCTTAGGCATGGTTGGTGTCCAGGAGTCAGAGCCTTCTCTGTGTTGGAGTCAGCCCAAAGAGCATCATCCAAGGACACAAGCAGCAGCAAGCGGAGGTGGAACCTGCAGCTCTGGAGTTCTCGTGCAGTATCTTTAGAGAAAGCAGCGCTTCCTCCTGTTTTCATTAAGTGCTTTGGAGCTCAGGGAAATAATAGATTAGTCAGGTTTGACAAAAAGATGAACATTCATTGTATTGCTGAGTCTCCTTAATCTCTTCTGGGCTTAAATTTGAGGACCTTTTAACAAGCATTTTCGTTTAGACTCAAAGGGTAATGTGTAAAGCAGCAGATAACGGAGGAGAAGAGCATGATTCATGCTAGGTACTTGGCGATTCTCTGGTGTAACATCATGCTTCCTTTGCTCTTACTGGTGAGATGAAAGAGCTGTTTGGTTAAGATCAGAGCTGCTACGCTATGTACAAAATTTGAGTTTGGCACTGAAGGAGAACTGACTGTTGAGTGCATCTCACCGTTGCTTTGGGCTCCTAAGCTAATGCTGTTCTTTGCATCTCTTAAACATGATGAGATGTTGTCCTCCACTGAGTCTTACCTACGCAGTTTCTGATGTTGTTACTGTGATTTTTTTTCTCTGCTTCCAAGTTACAAATTTTGTAGATACAGTAAGTGAGAATGAGGGGCCTGAGGAAACAATAAATGACACTATTTCTGGAAAATCTAACATTACCCAGAATGGTTTAAAACTAATAAGCAATTGCAAAACTACTTTTTTTACTACTACTCAACTCCAGATCAGCACTTAATCTTCTCCATTATAACCTCTTTCTTTGACTTTTAAATTTTTTTTTCTTCTAAAAACTTATTCCCATAATTTTCTTGAAGTTAGAAGTAATATTCTTTTTATAAGGTTTTATCAATGCAATCAGTTCAGTCATCTCATTATGTCATTAAGATGACTTAGATGTTCTTACTTTACAGTTGTGGAGTATAAATGCAGTATATGATATGACTGTCAAAGCTTCTACATGTCAGTATCACTGTTGGTGATGCTTAGAAGATGCTTAATGCATAGAAGAATGTTTTGCGTGGTATTTCTTCTGAGCCTAAATAATTACATAAGCTCTATAAGACTTTTCAAACAAATATTTGGGTGATGATTAGGGGCCTAGAACATCTCTCTTATGAGGAAAGGCTGAGGGACTTGGGTCTTTTTAGTATGGAGAAGATTGAGGGGGGATCTGGTCAATGCCTACAGATACTTAAAGCGTGGATGTCAAGAGTTTTCAGTGGTGCCTAGTGAGAGAACAAGAGGAAATGGGCACAAACTTGAACATAAGAAGTTCCACCTAAAAATGAGGAGGAACTTCTTTACTTTGAGGGTGTCAGAGCACTGGAACAGGCTGCCCAGAGAGGTGGTGGAGTCTCCGTCTCCGGAGACATCAAAACCCACCTGGACGTGTTTCTGTGCAGCATGCTCTAGGTAGACCTGCTTTGGCAGGGGGGTTGGACTAGATGATCTCCAGAGGTCCCTTCCAACCCCATATCATTCTGTGATTCTGCAATATTTGCTTTTGACTACTGAGGGCACAAAAGTGTTGTATGTGAGGGAGAGAGCATGGGACCTTATGAGAGGGTTTGATTAGTGGTGTCACTGATTCAATGAGGTGGTGTGAAGACTGATCAGACTAGAAAAAAACATCTATTTGGATGTAGTATTTTTCCTGCCCAAAGGCTAGAAAGGAGGAATGCAACAAAAGGATTTGGACAACTTAATGGAGGATGCAGTAATCTGCTCTTTAGCTGTTACTGGAGTCTGTCACCATCTCTTTAAAATAACAGCCTGATTGTTACAACCATCCAGCTTTGTTTTAATAACGTGAATCTGGGTGAGCTGCTGTGACTGCTTCTGAGGGCTTTCATTAGGATTTCAGCATTCAGTCACTGGGCAACTCTTTTGGAGGATGATGGAGATAGTTCACCTTTTTTGTCCTTCGGAGGTGTTGGCTGACTTATCTTCTGTGACATTTGATGTACAGTTTTTCCTCCCCTAACCTCTAAGGGAACATCAAACACACATGGAAATGACTTGCAACATAAATTGTTCATCATTCTGTAATGTTGTTGAGAATCATAGCTATTATAGGTGACCCCCAGGACAACCCTTCTGCCCAGAGCTGAATTACCTCCTGGTAGAGTTCATGGGGGTTGGCCCAGGCTGTGGTTCTGCCCCATCCTTTGGGAGGTGATGCCTTGATCTCTCACAGCTCATCATCCAGAGCAGCTTCTAAGTCTATTTTCCCCTTAGTTCACATGGTTCATATATAGAATTTATTTTTTCCAGACTTCATTATGAATTGGGTCAAAAGATTTCCTACAGCTCATTTAGAATTTTAAAACTTCAGATCTATTGTTTATGTTGTAAGACGTAGTACAGAAAGGAGGCAAAGATATACACACACTGGCATGAGGGCATTTAGTCCTGTCCGTACTTAGCTGTACAGTAACAAAGCAGGAATACCTGTTAATTTCAGTACAGGAAGACTGCTGCAAAATTTCTTCCCAGAAACACTGAGTTCAGTTGTGCTTGCTAGGATCATGACATTAGCCAGTCATCCCATCAGAAATAAATTTGATCATTTCCTTGTCATGCTGCTGAAAGCATAACTGATGCCCAGGTGCAGTAAGTTCATGGCCACTGGCTACCACGGCTTTACTGTAATTCTCTACTGATGCCACTAGCATCTCCTCAGTTTAGGAGGGCCCATCATTGAAGCAGCAGGACTAATGCCAGCAATGGGAGCTTCTGGCTTTTACCTCCTTGCACTTAGGCCTTCTGCATTAGCTGTATGTTATAACACTATGCTATATGCTTATTGTACTAACTTAATTATCTATCCACAATACCTTTTGAGCACATTGATAGTTTTCCTTCTGTGTTCTGGATTCATGGTGTGAGTTTGGGGGGGGTTTTTTTTGGTTGTTTTTTCCTCCTGCCATGGTGGATGATAGTCCTTTAATTTAATAGCAGTTCTGAGGTTAGTGGCCAACTTTGGAAGCAGGTTTTTCAAGACAAGTTCCATACCTGTAGGATTTTCCGAAGTTATAAAGAACTGTTAAATGGTAGGGAGAAAAGATTCCTGTACATGCTATTTTCCTTGTTGACCTCTTTGACAAAAGGTCAAGGGAGTACCTGGCTGTTTTACTGCCTCCATCATTAATGCACACGGCTTTGGCAGAGAAGCCTGATGCTTGACAGTGTTAGACCATTCCTAGATTATCAGACAGCACCATCTCCTCTGTGCAGAGCAAACCACTCAGATAAGGTAAATCCCATGAAACACTGGAGTGGCTATTAATTCTGAAGCAGTGCAGAGAGTTTGTTTTTCTCACTGACAGAAGACATGCTCCAATGTTGGCTGTAAACCAAGCCCCAGTGAGATAGGGATTGCCTCAGAGTACACGTGTAAGTCAGTGGATTTTGACAGAAGGTGAGAGGGTGAGCATCTGGTTTTTGTTTTGAAGAGAGCTTCTTGAAGTTTTCTTCAGTAGACTTCAGAAAAGTCACTGTCCATTTCGTATTTTTCTAAATATTTCCTAATTTTGTCTGGGGACAGAAATCCTGTTACATGAGATGCTGCTTTTGTTGAGTATTAAATTTCATGCCCTTGAGCAGAACCAGTGCTTCTAGGATTTGCTGGTTTTAGCTTCACAGTCACAAAGTATTTATTTTCAGGCATCATCCAAAAATTCGGAGGCTCCTCTGCTCCCCACTCTTCGCTGAGGTGACTGCTTGGAGACTGGAGAAAAACAGGAGCTTGGTTTCCCTCCACAAATGTACGAGAACCTGTGGAATGAGCCCAGGATGGGGAGCTCGGAGCTCGTGAACTTAAATGCTTCCTCTGCTATTGATTTTCTTGGTGGCCATGAGTAAATCCATTAAAATGTCTGTGCATTGGTCTTACACATAAATCAAAATGCCAAGGTTTCTCTACCACCTAGTGATGCTGTGAATTCTGAATATTTGAGTCCTCCTTTGTAGAAAGAGTTTTGACAGGAACACATAGCAACAGCTTTGCACATAAAAATTGAAGTTAAAATTACCATCTGGCTCCCCTGAAAAGGCAGTATAGCCATACACAATATGGAAAGATCCCCAGTCTTTACCTCTCCTGGGAAACTGAGACTCAGCAAGCTCTGGGGTTTCTGCAGGGGACGAGAAGATCCAGGAGCTTGGCCTAGGTAGTCGTTGGCCGTGCTTTGTGTTTCTGTTCTTGGTGTCAGCATGCAGTGTGTACTGACGGCTGATTTGGGGATTTGGGCAGGTATAGATCGGAGACTTGCAAAATTTGCTTTGCAGGGTGGTGGTGGTGGTGGTGGTAACTGCTTCATGTGCTAGCTGTGCCTGTTAGTGATTAGTCAGAAAAGGATAACCTTTTCCCACTTCTTAAGTAACGGGTGACACCATTCATTCCAGGAAAAGGTCTGTGATGATCAATTTGAGGATCCTGGGTTTTGCTTCTACTCATTATTTCTGTGAGGCTTTGAATATGTCAAGGCTTTAAGTCTGAATGGGGAGTTTTGTACAGGTCTTAGATCTCTCTAAATCACAGCTGTTGCAGAGAATTTAGTTATGTGAATGTGTTAGAAAATAAATAATGGGTTTAGATTAATATTAATGAGTGAAATAGAAGATTTAATTGCTTATATGTGCTAACCTGCTTTCAGATTCTGATTTTTGTAAATCTGTCTAGTATTAAATGCGTTAAAAATTAAGTCTTGCAAATCATGTATAAATCAAGAGTTTGCAAACATCTTCTACATGCTGTTTTAAGTAAATGTAATTTTATGCAGTTGCGTTTTCACACTTGAACAGCTAGATCATCAATTCAAGTTAATATCACTTACTATATACAGGGTTTCACATCCCCCTAAAACCAGGATTTGATCTATTCCTCCATGTAACATAAACCACGGATTCCTGTTGACTTTGAGTTGGGGCTTAAGTTTAGCTGTTCTAGGTTGGCTGTGTTGTGACACAGAGGCTCCTTGGTATGCTACCACTGTTTAAAGAATGTGGAAATATATATCACAGTGCAATTTGTGGAGCCTTCAGAAATGTACAGCACAAGAGTCATGAGCTAAGAAATAACAAGCACTTCACCACATCTTCCAGATGTCACCAGACTGTGCCTGAAAGCATAAGGGAATATGGTGAGACCTGCAGCCTACTCAGGTGTTTTCTTTTCATACATTGTGGAAAGAACCTGTATCCCTTTTCCCTCTCCATGCTTTTTGGTAATTCTCATGTGTTTTGTGGTCATATCCATCAATTATGTCAGAATGTCCTAGCAGGCAGAACAGCATGGAAAGGCTGTGCTTGGTAAGAAGCCTTTCATGTGTCCTGACTCAGGCTACTGTGTTGTAGCTCGGATGAATTCACAGTCAAGCTTTTTGGTGATCGGAACCTAATTTGTGCATAAAGCCTTTGATGAGACTGGTAAACCAGTCACGCACACGGCCACTGGTAAACTGGTTAGGAATTAGTGGTTTGGAGACTACAGTTCTAGAGAGTGTGTTGACCTTGGGAGTTGTGCTTATCAGATATGGGGTGGACAGACATGAATTTGGATTGGCCAGTGAACCCCAGAGAGATTTTAGTGTGTGGTGATTTGCAAGTTTGAATGTCTATCCAGAGCAGCCACAGCACGAAGCAAAAAAAATAAATCACCCTAAGGACACATGAAACAGAGAGAGGTAGCAGTCTCCCAAGAACAGGAAGGATACAAAGATGGATCAGAATCCCTTCTGTGACAAGGGTCAGCAGCAGATGACTGGAAGAAACAGGCAGATGACGTAGTTGCATGCGGTGGTGGGTTGATAGCACCTTATATCACACCAGTGGTACAAGTAAGAGTAATATCTCTCTGAATTTTCTCTGCTCCATTTTGATGAGTCTGCAGTGGTTGCCTTAAATTACCATTTAGATTTCTAATCTACTCTTTGCCTTCTCCTTGGTACTGAGTAGACCAGTGAGATTTCATCTAAGTGGCTGAGAAAGTGTAAATGAGCCCTATTAATATGTCTTGTACTGAGTGAAAAATCAACCCCCCGTGCCCCCCTTCCCAAAGACGTCAAATGTTTATTCAGTGCTTCGCACATCTACGGCTGGGGGAAAAAGGCTCAGTCATAATGATTGTGTTTGACTCCTGCCCTCGGACACCGGCTATTTGATGGGAATTACCTGCAGGTACATAGAGCATGTGTCCGACTTGATTGTAACATGTTGCCTTCCGATGGATCAGGAGTGACTAGGCAGGGGAATTATCATTGTGGAGAGGGTTGTTAAGCCCTCAGCTCTGACTTCCAGAACTGCAATCAATATCAGCTCTCTGTGCTTAGGCTGGTTGAACACTGACACAAGCATATGCACTCCGTGGTGGTAGTTAAATGTATTCAGAACAGAATCACAGAACCAAGTAATTTGTGAAGGGACCTCCAGAGGCTGTGTAGTCCAACCACTGGCTCAGAGCATGTCCAGTTAGAGCAGGCAGCTCAGGACTGTGCATAATAAAGTTTTTAGAATTTCAAAGGACAGAGATTTCACAGTCTCTCTATGCCCTTCCTAGTGTTTGATCACCCTCAAGATGAAACTTTTTTTTTTTTTGATAGAATGAGAATTTCTTTATTCCAGCTGTGTCTGTTGCCTATCATCCTTCTTCTGCAGATCTCTGAGAAGGATTTTGCCCCCTGTTCTCTGCGCTCTCCCATTAGGTCATTGTAGAGAGCAGCAAGATTTCCCTTGGGGCAGAACAAACCCAGCTCTCTCAGCCTCTCCATACATATCACCTATTCCAGCACCTTGAGTGTTGTGGTAGCTCTCTCATGGACTCACCTCAATATGTCAAAGCCATTATTATACCTCAGTATGTTGAAGCCATTATTATATAGGGGAGCTCAATACTGGACAGGGTGCTCCTGATGTGATCTCACCAAGTGTCCATCAGGGAAAGAATTGCTTTCCTCAGTCTGCTGGCTGTGTTCTTGCTAATACAGCCCAGGATGTGGCTGGCCTTTGCTGAAAGGGCTGGCACGGCTGACTTGTGCTCAGCTTGTCTGCTAGGACCCTCAGGTCTTCTTCTGTAAAGCTGCTTTTGAGCCAGTTGGCTCAATTTGTCTTATTGTTTGCTCGCAGGGGTGTATAGACACATGGTTCACATACATAAGTACAAGCACACATTACTGCTGCCTTCAAAGTCCCCAGATTTTTTAATGAGTTCATTCTGTGATGCTTTCAATGAAGACTGCAAAATTCTCTGCTTAAAGTGGAGCTACCACTTGAGGATGATATATGTTCATGTCACAACACTGTCCTGTTTTGTCACCACTATTTCATGCTGTGAGGGCATAGATTTTACCACGTAGTTATTTTTCAAGAACGGTTATGACAACAAGTATTTTTCTCACAGTTTTATACTAATAAATTCTGGCTAATCTGTATTAGGATTGCTAAATGAGACAAAATGAAGCAGAAAAATGCCATTAACGTCAATGGCAATAGCACCAGCACTTGTCTTATGCAGCAGATAGTAAGCAGTGATAGTTTGACTGCTTGTACCATCTAGTTATTCATGCTCAGACTTGCTTTCACAGCTGGGATTCAGAAAGGTGCTGCAATACAGAGTGGGGGGATCTGTATGGACTCCATGTACCTACTATTTTCCCCTAGATGGTACTGGTAGGAACAGGCTACAGAGAGCCCTCCTGCAAGCTTTACCATTGCTGTCTTGTATTTCTTCTACTGGGCAAAACGGGGGTACCCAGCTGGCTCGAGTCACATGAGAGCAATTGGGCAGCAGAGCTGGCTCTGAGTGACTGTGCAAGCCCAGGTACTGGGAAGCAGACTTCCAGCTCACAGAAAAGATTTTTATGGTATTCAAAGGCTGCCTCCAGCTGCTGTGAAATTAGTTCAGTGGTTTTTCTTACTGTACCTAAGAGATTTTTTTTTTTTTTTCTTAATGAGGAATACTTCATATTACGTGCTGTGAATAATTATTCCCATGCTATTTTTTTGCTGTATGTAAAAGATGCTTATGTAGTACAGATTTTCTGGATAAACTGATCAAACAGGTAAAGTTCTGAGACATGTTTACCAGCAACACCATTACTTATGGCTGTGGACAAAATGTTTCATGTGGACTTCCCTCATGCTCTCAGAGAAGAAAACCAGAGGATGCTTCATGTGGCTCTCTTGTCTGCTTGGTTCTTGCTCTCATTCAGTTGAAAGAAAGAGGCAGCTCTGTCAGGATTATATTCTGATGCCTGCCTTAGATTGCCTGGCAGATGGGTTGAGATAAATTCAGATGATGTTAGCAATGAATCTAAATACTTGTCTTTGGGAAACGTTGGTTTCTTTTGGAACAATGCATACGTGATGGTCACGTTAGGAACAGTAGCGTTTCCTAGCATTCTCCAAAAAGTATGTGAGGTGTCTTACAGCAGTGTATTTAAATGTACCTTTTCTAGACTCCACTGCATGCTCTTGAACGGTCCCTATGGTGACAGTGCTGCAGTGAAACTGAAAACACAGTGCTGAAATTCTTCAGTACTGAGGACCCTGTCGTTAATTCTCTTGATAGCTATATCACAAGAGGAGGTGTACAGTCATTAGCATGCTATGATATAGAGTTGTACAGGGCATTAACAGTGCTGTGGGATTGCTTAGAAATTTCATGACAGCTGTAAATCTCTTCTTGGCTGACTGCTGAATAGTTCTTTTGTTTCCCTTTTTTTCCAGCGCGAGATGAGAACATGGCCACTTTCCGTGGTTCCGAATACCTTTGCTATGACCTGTCGCAAAACCCCATCCAAAGCAGCAGCGATGAGATCACTCTCTCCTTCAAGACATGGCAACGCAACGGGCTCATTCTGCACACCGGCAAGTCAGCTGATTACGTCAACCTGGCCCTGAAAGACGGTGCGGTCTCACTGGTCATTAACCTGGGGTCTGGGGCCTTCGAGGCCATTGTGGAGCCGGTCAATGGCAAGTTCAATGACAACGCGTGGCACGACGTTAAGGTGACACGCAACCTGCGGCAGGTAATGGTGAAGGGGAGAAAATGCTGGGGAAAATTTTGTTCTGTTTTATTGGGACCAGCAGATGGGAGAGAGTAATGGAGAAATGGGGATGCTCAGTGGAATCGCTAGAGTTTCTCCACCTTTTCTGGATCTTGGTATCTAAAGGACAGTGAAAAAAAAATTAGTTGATGGGAATTTATCCCTGTTGCGGTATCTTCATTTCCACTTTATTAATTTTCTGTTTTTTCCAGTTTGATTTAATAATAAAAACTTGTGACATAGCTGTACTTTCATCTCCCTCTTCCTTTTCTATTTTTTATTTTCCTGTTCTCCATTTTTTATTTTATTATTTCCTTAATTATGATTCAATCTTATCAGTAATATTCTTGTTGCATTTAATTACTGTGGGAACAGAGCCTTTTTCCAACAGCCAATGCTCTACACCTCTCTCCTTTTTCTTTCAGTTTTGTTAATTGGTTTAACCATTGCCATAATGTCGTAATTCTAATTCTAAAAGTCTTTTGTTTTTCCTTTCTTTTTCTTTTCTTTTGTGTGTGCATGTGAGTGTGCAGGTGTGCAGGCTGGTGGGTACGTGTGTAATTATTTTAACTTTATAGCTTGGGAATTAATTGGCTGGAATCTTTCTGAGTCTTCTTGAATCTCTGTTCTTCTTTTCTTCTCTTTGATTTTTTTCTCGTTTCTTTCTATAATGAGATTCTACTTTATTTCTTATGTCTCTGTCTATGAGACTCTTCTGTTGGCTGTGAGGACTGGAAAAGTGGAACAATCAAAAAAGACAAGCAAACCCAGATCAATCCAGCACCCCACAATTCCACTTTGGAAAAGTTTTTCTGTTTTTACCACTGTAACTTTGCACATCTGCATGCTGCTTTTCTAAGCAGACAACTCTATCAGGTGACGTATTTGGTAGTAGCTAGTCTTAAAATCCTGAAGTCTTCCTCGTGAAACATAATTTCAGACATAAATAGATAAGATAAAATTAAATAACCTTGCTCTGAAAGCTGGTGAATATATCAAGTCACTAAGGCCCATCCACTGCATGATAAATGAGGTTTACACTGTGAATAGGAGCTATTTTGTGTCTTGCTGATTGGTAGAGACAGCAGAAATACATTCTAAACTAAGATTTTAAAATCAATTTGTGAAAACAATATGATTTGTTTATTTGCTCAGTAATGTGAATACTAATACAGCTCTTAGTATTTTTATTTAGGTTTATATAACATCATTTGCTGAGAAAACACCTTTTGTGATAATATTTTACAGTAGCTAACATTAAATGGGTCTGTGATTATAGAATAATCAGTGCCAGCAATCAGAAACAGTCTCTGCTACTAGATGTCAGTAGATCATGTAGCTGTGGGGATTTCACATCTTTTAAACATTTGGGTTTGGTGTGGAAGATATTTATTTGTCTTTCCCATATGAATCCCCATATTTCTATGTACTCAGAGTGTCTGGATCTTTGAGGACACAGATGACAAATCTGTCATCAAAATTCTGTGAGACTACAGGGTTCTTACTTATGGCAACGTGAGTCCATTTCCAAGAGTTTATATGCAGATGCAAATTTTCATTTTTTATGTAGTGGATGAGTCTTAACGATCCTATTTTGTTCATACATTCCCATCAGTCCAGTAGAGGGAGATGCACCGATTGGTTGAGGTTTGTCATTCTGAAAGGGTCAAAATATATGGCTTTATTTCATGTAGTTTTTTATTTTCAGATGCCCTCTGAATACCTCAGTATAGCCTGCTATAGAGGTCTATGCCTCTTTGTCCTTGATTAGACCAGGACATCACTTCAGTGATTTTTAGAAAGCGTGTGAGTCCCTGGCCAGTTAAGCAGCACCACAAATTTTTAATCCTCCTGCTCTATTTACTAGGGATGTTTTCCTGTGATCCTGAATTCATAAAGGGTGCAACCTGACTGGTCAAGAGAGAGAATATTTTCATAAGGTGGCTGTGCTCTTTCCAAAGAAAAGCCAGTCTTAAAATAAGGACAGAGGTCATTTGGGGTCCAATTCTATAGATAGGCATGACAGAATACAGTTCAACCAATAAATACCAATAAGGCTGGAATTTTTTTGAGTCATCTTTTCCCTGGATAGTTCCATTTTAGTGTCTGATCAAGTTCCATCTCAAATTAAGACATTGACCCAGAACCTAAAAGTGCCCAGATATTGGAATTGATGAGGCCTTGAGGAGAAGCATTCCTGCTAGTCTTGAAAGTTGGCATCCAAAAATTATTGGCAAGCTCAACCACAGTTTTCAATACAGAGAAACTCTCCTGCAGCCTTCCTCTCAGGTCCTGAGCATTCTTACTTCTAATTGATATTACTATAGTTGAAGAAGTCTTAAAACTCTTCAATCTTCAGGATAAGTAGTTTTGAAAAGATTCAAAACTTGAATGACTAGTAACTAATTAATATCTGTTACGGACATTTTTCAGGATACAACTAAGAATGGTCACTATATACCTTGATCTTATAAATGCTTCATTTAACAACAACAACTCAATAAAAAATAGAGACACCATTCGAAATAGAGCACAGGATGAAGGAGTTTTGGTTTTCTCCATTCAGACAGCAGCTTCCAGCACCTTATGTGTTCTGGTTTTGTCTGTGTGTTCATGAGAGAGAATTCTGCTATCTGTAAAATACCCATTTTTCAGACGGGCTATCAACCTGAGAAGTCTTTTAATATCTTCATATGGAAGATGTAATAAAGATTAACAAAGATTATTTATCTTATTATCTAAAACAAAGATTATTTATCATTTATAAAATTATACATTTTTTCCTTTGTTGCATCAAAATAATTTTGTATATACTAAATAATTTTGGATTGGATCTTTCCTGACATAAATTCACCTGTAAAGTTGCAGCATAGTATTGGTCACTTGGAAGTGTTGTAAAACCCCATTGCCCCTGAATATTGAAGCTTAATAAGGAAATCAGTAGCCTCCTTGTAACTGGTTGAAAACAATTCACTGAAGATAAATATATTTCTCTTGAAAATGATCTAAAAAAAAAATATTTAGAAATTCCAAGAATATGATCCAAAGCTAAAATAATTCCAGGTAAATTGGCTACCAGCAGCTCCAGGATTCCATCTAGTCTTTTCCTCTGCTCTTACTGGGTTGGGAGAAAGGGAAGGAAGACTTGCATAATTTTTTGATTGTTGCTAGAATTAGAGCAGAACTTTAAATAGCTGGACTTTTGCCCAGTGCTTTTTGGAATTGTTAAATGTTTTATAGCTAAGCTAGAAAAGTACCAAGTGCTGCTTTTTTTTTTTTTTTTACATCAAATGACTATCACAGCAGTTAATCTCCTTAGAGACAAACCAAGTGAACCCACAGATTCCCTTGAGTAGTGATTGTTAATGTCAAAGCAAATCGCCTTGTTTGTTTATCTTATTATTTTAGTTAAAACTAAGCCCTCTTTCTGCCTTGTGAGAAACCTTTACTAGAAATAGGATCATGGCTGTATTTTACCAGGGCTTTCAGAGCATGTTTGGGGCAGTGTGATATGGTGGGAGGAGAAGCAGAGGAGACTGAAGATCAGACTTCCTGTGTCTGTCTTCAGGTCTGCTGCAGGCACTCTGTCTCATTTTTAGCATTTTTAGCTCTTCCCCCCTGTCCTATGCTCCAACTCCCTTGTTTGTAAAAACAGATTTACTAACAGAACATATCACTGAGACTGAAACTTCCTTGATGAAGAATTCAGGACTTTGCACTCGTTATACCGAAGTACAGAATATTATTTCATTCCCATAGACAAATAAAATGTACTTGGGACATTATGTTCAAGGCCATGAAGTTTTTACAAATTTATTTCCTTAGTCAATGCCTAATTCTGAAATTTGCAAGCAGATAGTTTTCACATGAGGCAGAATAGATCTTGCCTTTGTAATTCAGGATAGCTCTTGCCAACTTCAGTCATGCTGGAAGAAGGACTTGGAGTCTCCACAGGCTGCACATCCCTATTAACGTTGAAGCTAGTCAGCATGCAAAAGCTGGTATAAAGATCTTGAGTTCCCCAGCTGCTAAAAATCAAACAAGAAACAATGTGTAGGTTCGAACAGTTGGCATCTGCGTGGCTTGGCAGGGATTAACATCTGCAAAGTTCTGCTAAACCCAACTGAGTGAACTGACTGGTGAATTAGATCTTCCATAATACAGATGCAGCATAACAGGAGAAACACTACATCTTGTCAGTCTTATGTCTTCAACCTTGACACAAGCAACACAATTCTTCCTACACAATTCTTCGTATATTGATGACAGAAGTGAGCTACAGGCAAACAGCCAAGAACAGGCTCTTTTGTGTGCTTCTCCTGAAAGTCACAAACTCACCTGCTGTAAAGAAACCTGCAGATTGGGAAGCTTGGAAGGAAGACTCAGAGTCTTGGACTCATCTTCATCTGTATCCTCCAGCCAAAGGAAATACTGGCCTGCTTGTGATACTCTGCAACACTTGAGGGTAGTGAGGCTTGGAAGAGGAGCAGGAATGTAGGTGGGTGGTGGTGGGTAGAACCAGGGAGTCGTGGCTGGGTTTGTGCTGAAGGGGTGAACTGTGTGCTGTGCGTGTACATCTCTGAGGGTAAGGTTCTTGTTTGAGGGAAGCACCCTGATGGGCATTTGAAGAGTAAGTATTGCACTGTTTTAACTTTGCTTCAGTCCTGGAGAATGTATGTGAGGGTTGAAGTTAATGACTAATACCAGGGTGGGAAGACTAGGCAGCACCCTTCTTCTTTACAGTCTAGATGGCATGGTTCCCCATAGAGTCCTGGTCATATTGTCCTCTTTCTCACTTTGTGTGTCTCAGGTGCCCCACGCCTTTTTTTGAAAGACTAACACTAGACCATTCATGCAATGTGTCATTTTTACTAACCAACTAATGTACTAACACCCTAACGACTCATCTTTGCTTTTAGTTATTTTAATTAACAATCGTTCTGTTCACGATTTTTTAATTTCCTTTCTTCCCCCTTTTCCGCAAAGCACTCAGGCATTGGACACGCTATGGTAAACAAACTACATTGTCTGGTAGATATCATTCTTATTGTCTCTTTTTTTGGGTTTGCCGTGTGTTACCTGCCTTTTCCTCTGCCTACCCCCTCTTTTTCCCGCTCCTTTATACTTACTTCTTTCTTTA
>JAOXNO010000041.1:42656084-42674775 GCA_028565335.1 Limnodromus scolopaceus
CCTCTTTTTCCCCCCTCCTTTATACTTCTTCCTTTAATTTTATTTTAATTTCATTGAAAACACTCTTTTTTTCCTCCTTCCCCCCCCCCTTTCTTTTCTTCTTTTTTAATGGAAAAACGAGCAACAAAAGCAACTAACACAACTCTTCTGGAAATGGGGTTTGGACATTGGTTTCTTCACCTCCCTTTTTTAGTTCTTTTTCATTCCAGTGATAAATTGTTGGGGTTTTGTCCCTTGGTTTTGAGTTTAGCTTTCTCTCTTTTCTTTAGTTTTCTTTTTTTTTTCCCCTTTTGGTTTATGTTTTTACTCTGAAGGTTTCTAGATCAGAACCATTGCAGGGCCTCTAGTCCGTGGTGGTGAAGGCTCTCTTTTTCTCTCATCCTTTTGTTGTGGCAACGGCTATTTCAGGCAAACTGGCCGGAGTTGTCCTCTTTCTCCTGATTTTCCCCTACTTCCCTCCTTCCTCTTTCTCTCCTCCTCCTCCTCCCTTTTGCTCTCTCTCTCTCTCTCACTTTCTCTCTCTTTCTGACCTCTACCTGCCGTGGCCGACAGGAGCTCAGCCGGTTGTTTGTTTCAGTACACACTCTGCATGGCATGTCCACGTCTGGTGACTCGCCCGTCTCCTCCTGGCCTCGATCTATTCTCCTCCATCTTCCCTTTAAGCCACTAACAACATCTAAGCAAAACACATCAAATTCACTTGCTCCTCTCCCTCCCTCTCCTTCTTTCCCCCTTCACCCTCCATGTGTTTGGGGTTAGAGGTTTTGGGGACGTTTCTGTTTGGTTTTCAGTTTTTTGATTATTATGGGGTTTGTTTGGTATTTTTATTTTTGTTTGCATGAAAGTGTGAAATAATTCTTTCTCTCTCTCCTTCTCCCTTTCCTTTTATATCTTTTTTTTTCCTATCATCTTTCTGGGCTCCAGATATATTGGCATGACATGTCAAAGTGCAGTGTGTGCATGCTTTGTGTTTTTTTTTTCTTTCTCATCTCTGCTTCTGTCACACTTGTTGGTGTGTGGTTGATTTATTTTGATTTATTTTATTTTTGATTTATTTTCTATTTATATTTTGGTTACAAGTTAGTTTGTAGCATATAATTTATTTTTTTTACTTTTTTTTTTTGTGGTGGGTGGTGGGTGTGTGGCTCTCTAGGTACATGGCATGCACATCCATAGCGTATTGAAAGTGAGATCCCTCTCCTCCCTCCCCGAATGCATGATTGTCAGTGTGCCGTGAGCAAAAGAAACATAAAAAATAAAAAATACCAACCTCGTCTTCATTAGTGTTTTTTTTTTTTTTTTACTAACAACCATAACTAACTGTAATCATTAAAACAAATACTAATTAATCATAAAATCAGCTAATATGAGAAATATCTTTCAAGGACAGTTCCATTTTCTGGCCTGAAGAGATGGAAAGCATCTCGATGGGTAGGCTTGCTGGGTCAGCCTGACAGTGCTGATACACCAGAAAGGGGAGAAAGAGATGTTGGAGCATTTCCACTGGGGTGAAGCAGACCAGAAAATGGAGCTTGGCTGAACTAAAAAAATACATACCAAATCTCAACAAAATCCTTAATAAAACTGACATAAAAATATAGGGGAGGTAACTTGTTCTGGTAAGGCTTGTAAGGTCATTGCTGGGATTTTCTTTGTCCGTTGTGTCCTTTGAACAGGTGACAATCTCTGTGGATGGCATCCTTACCACCACGGGCTACACACAAGAGGACTACACCATGTTGGGCTCAGATGACTTCTTTTACGTGGGAGGGAGCCCCAGTACCGCTGATTTACCTGGCTCTCCAGTAAGCAACAACTTCATGGGCTGCCTCAAAGAGGTAACTATTTCAAATTAATTCTTGTTTCTGTGCTTTTCATATCTCAAATTCATTGCTCTTTCCTGCCTTTCATTACACACTCGGTGTCTTTCCCTGATGCTGAGTTTTACGCTGATTCTGCAACAGCTCTGTAAGGATAAACTTGTCATTCAGCTGGGCAGAAGGCATGAACCTCAAAACTCATGAGCTTATGGTCAGAATCAGACTTCTAGTGCTTGGATTACAGAAAAAATACCCATGATAGCGGGAGACGTGTCTTCCATAGGCTGTTAACCGTTTAGATGGAAGCATTACAATCTTCTAGGCACTGAAGCAATAGCCATTAAAAAAAAATATAACTAGCTTTTGATAACTAAACAGCATTTTGGGTGAAAAAATCATAATTGGAAGCATATTTAGGATTTATTTTTAAGGTCATGGATTCAACCTGGGAAAATAGTTAGTTGTCAATTTTCCAGGAAGATACAGAGGTAGTATAAACCAGAGAAATGAAAGTTGAAGGTAGCATAAAATATATGTATAAATTAGGTGAAGAGAATGCAGCATGAGGGTGTACTGGAGATGTGGCAATAATGTGGCCTGCGGACATGAAGTGTACTGTGTTGGTGAGGCCTTGCAGCAGAGCTGCTGCATTGGTCAGGAATAGCTTAGCTGGCTTCCAAACCCATGTTGTCTCCCGCTGGCTGGCTGCCCTTGTCATGTCATTAATCTACAGTTTTGAGAAAATCCACACATGGGTAGTAGAGATTGGACTGCCTGGCTAACAGCAGGAACCAGAGTAGTGTTCCTTGGAACAAAAATAATCATAAAAAAAAAGTTGAAGCCTCAGCTCAAATCTGGAACTTGGTGTAGTTGTTGTTAGGGTGTTATGGCCTGCAGCCAACTCTTGTCATCTTTCCTATCTCTTCTAATAGAATTTGTGATGATCACTGTGATTAATGCTGATCTAGATATTGACACCCCCAAAATGTGCTATAGAAAGCTTACCAAAAAACAAGCTTAAGTTTTCTGTCAGTCAGCTTCCTAGCTAGCCTGGAATAAGAGTTTCTTGCAAGAGTTTTCTCCCTAATGTTGTGATCCTGTACTAATACTGATTTTCATAGGGTGTGGCTGGGTGGGTCTAATTTTATTTGCAGCTCGGAGGGTTGTCATAATATCCTCTTTGTGTGAACTTTTAATGTCAGAGCTGGATTTTCATACAGGAGTCATGGAGACAGTGATGCTGAGCTAGATGTTGTTCTGTGGCTGTGACTGCCTGACAAGTTACCATCCTACTGATGCTCGACTCGTGGTGTCAGGGGTTACACGCTACATGCCAGTCCTTTGATGTGAGCAATGGCTGTCTGAGGCTGGAGCTGCTCTCCTGCCTGACCTCTGGATTAGTTAAGGGGGCGCACATATGCTTGAAAAGAGCATGTGAACATCTTACATAGGAAATGAAACTGCCCTGCTGAATACAAACTGTCATACAGAGATCAAATCCTTCTGTTTTCATCTATAGAGCCTTGGGCCTGATTTTCGTAGGCACTGAGCATCCCAGTTTGATTGAAATCAAGAGGAGATACAGCTTCTTAGTGTCTCTTTAAATCAGGATCTTAATTTTATTTATGGATGCTATGAACATAACACTTAGCAGAGGCCATTTTTATGTGTGCTTTAAGTCAAGCCAATGGAGCAGAGAAAGCAGTGACAAGAAAATCTTCAGCAGCTTTATTATTTATATAATCATTTGTATTCTATTAGCTTGCACAATGTGCTAAGAGCCGCTTACATAGCCAACCCAGGCTCATAATGCTCTGCGAGAAGAAAAACTCAAGCAACCACTTAAGAATGAGAAGAAGAGGAAGAAAACAGATAATCATAATGTGCTTTGTAATCTTCACTCGACTAGGCAGTGACAAGAGATGTGTATGAGCAGCTGTCTCGACTTAAAGACAGGCTGGTGCTGGCTGAGTTTGAGCTATAGTCTGCTTAATAGCAACCTGCTCTTAGTAGTAGTCCAGTACTGCTTTCAGCTGCTGTGAAAATGTGCCCAAAACGTACCTTGCCTGGCATCTGAGGATGCATCCAGTATACATGATTCACTAAACATAAGTGTGGTGCAGGGTTGTCAGGGGAGGCAGCTGGAAAATGGGATGAATGGAGAAATGTAATATTTCAGAAGGAAAGCCATGTTATTAATTAGCACCTTTCCTGTCCATTCTGTCATTCCTCCAGACCCATTAGGACACAGGATGAGTTATGCAGGTATCACTGGGATGTGTAAGGAAGCTGACCATTGTGCTTTTCCTCGGTTCCGTTTTTTGCAAGTGGAGGTGACGGACAACTGTGATGAATGGAGAAAGAACAGCCCTAGACAACTGCCAGAGTCCTGACAAAATGCAGAAGTGCTGCTGTAACACCAATACCTACACAGAGCAGGGCCTGACCAGAACAGATAGCCTGTATAGGCTGAGAAGGGTTCTTATTGCATATGTAGTGAGTTATTCTCAGACACCAAAGCAGGCAGTACTTTCATTAAGGGCAGCTTCAGATGACTTGAGCAAAAAATAGTTTTCCTTGTGAAATCCCTCCCAGGGTTGGTTTCCTCTTCTTTCTTTTGCTAGGGATGAAAACTCTGATGGCAAAGGTAGCAGAATCAACCTGAGATCCACCTGCAATAAGAAGATGCTCCTCTTGAGTCTTGATGTTTACTTCTGAAATGCCACGATATATCTGTGCAATGCAGTGCAGCATGCTATGGAGCACCTCTCCTATGAATAAAGGCTGAGTGAGGTGGGGTGGTTCAGCCTGGAGAAGAGAAGGCTCCAGGGAAACTGTTTTGTGGCCTTTCAGTGCTTAAAGAGGGCCTGCAGGAAAGATGGCAACAAACTTTTTAGCAGGGCCTGCTGCAATAGGACAAGGGGTAATGACTTAAAACTAAAAGAGAGTGGGTTTAGACTAGATATAAGGAACAATTTTTTTACAGTGAGGGTGGTGAAACACTGGAACAGGTTTCCCGGAGAAGTGATGGATATCCCATCCCTGGAAACATTTCAGGTCAAATTGGATGGGGCTCTGAGCAACCTGATCTAGTTGAAAACCTCCCTGCTCACTGCAGGGGGTTTAGACTGGATGACCTTTAAAGGTCCCTTCCAACCCAAGCCTTTCTATGAAAGAAACCTGAGCTGGCTGGAGAAAGCTAGAATGCCTGTGGGGATCAGAACTGAGTTGTATGCCTGTACACTTGTATGCCTATAATGTTTCTGGTTCCAGAAACATTATACGGGGAACTTTAGTTGCCTCTCTGCATGGCATGGCAGTGTATTTCACAAATCAATCCCTATAGGTTATGTTTTATTTTTTTTTTCTCTGTGGCCAAGAAGGATACTTAGTCTTTCATCAACCAGTACTGGAGGTGCTTGAGCTTTTCAGAAAAATATTCTAAGCTAAGAAAGTTAGACAAAGGGGTAGGATAGACCATAATAGCAAGTATCGTTACTTTCAGTTTGTGCTTTTTGGTAGAGCAATGATCTTTTTTTCTACCAAAGCCCTAGCTATATCATCGCCTGTTCCCGGAGACGTAGCACATCCCAAGTGGATTACACTGCTGTTTGGAATGGTGAAGAACATCCTGCCAAGCCCTGTCCTGGTCTCTTGAAGGTGTTAAAGTGGAATGGTCTATTTCTACTCTGCATTCATTGAAGACTTTTCTGTAGGGATGTCTCACTTTCCTAGGGAAGGAAAGGGATTGATGCAGGCTTTGGGGTGAAACCTTCAGCCTTTCCCCTGTAATCTCTCTCATTTAATCTGGACTGCATCAGCCTCACAGTCCAGCAACCAAACTGCTCACATGGAGCTAGAGGGCTCCTTGAGTGGAGCATTGCCCTTCCCACTTCCTCTGAGATTACATGCAGGTGGTGAAGTGCAATGGGGCATGGTGCCTAATGACCCTCTCTGCCCCTTTGCAGCTGGGGCGGACTTCTCCACTCAGCTGGGGCTGGTGGCAGGAGTGGCAGCTCTGGCAGGGTAGACCTGTCATGTGGTTAGAGTCTAAGCCTTGACTAGGAGGAACTGGAGTGCATAAGAGTATGTTCCTGGCAAGGAACTAAGGGTCTTAGAGCTCCTCTGCTGCAGTGTCTAAATAAGCCGTGGTGAAGGTAACCATGTTTTCTTTGAATTGTCTGAGTTAATGTTTCCTCCTTTCACCACAGACTAGATCCTCCTGCCTCTTTCTGTTTCTTGTGGCTACATCTGCTCATTGAAGAGATTCCACTAAGTTGCTAGAAGTAATTTACCTAAATCATAAATCCAAGCGCTGAATGCATAGTTCAGGTTGGGTTTTTTCCTCTGTTTCCATCAGAATTGTAGACGTCCCAAAGTCTGGTAGCAGTGTTTGTTTTACATTTTTTCATAGTCATCCTGGCAGTGTTGCACTGCAGCTGACACTGTGATGAGGGAGCAAGACCAGAAAATAGAAATAACTTTTTCCAGGACAATTTTAAAAGGCAGAATATGCAAATAGGGCAGTGCACAGACATCAGACATGGACATTGTGTTGTATTTGCATAAAATCTAAGGCTTTCTGGACCTTCAGGCTTAAGATAAATTGTTCCAGAGGAACAATCGGGGGGAGGAGGGGGGTGCATTTTCTGTTGTGGAGGAAACCAGATATAGAGATGGAATGGGAGGAAGTACAAGAGCACATCTGAAGTAAGTGAGCAGAAATGTTTTTTAATAGATGTCAGAAAAGGAGTGAAAGTGCTTTAAATCAGTGATTGGATAAACAGGGAGAAGGATTGCCTGAAGGTGGAAAGGGAAAAGGACATGTTAATAGTTTTTAGAGACACCCATATGGCCAGAAGCTGGTAGGACAAGAAAGGTAAAGACAAACAGCTACGTTTTGCATGTAGTGGAGAGTCTCAGGGATGAGGTTCCAGTAGTCAGGGATGGACATGGAGAGTGGCTGGGTAGGAAACTTAGCTGTGTAGACAAAGAGGGAAAACTGGATGTCAATCTTCAATTGCTAGGGAAGGGAGAGATGCAGGATGTTTCCTAGGCTTTGTTAGGGAGCTAGCCATTCAGATCAGATTTACTTGGAGCAGTGTTTAGATGGTACAGATGGAGGTGCTTTAGAAGAGCCTAAGGTGGTCCCCGGAGAATGGATGCGCATGAGAGAATTTATGAAATCTTCACATTTTTCTATCAATGCTTTATTAAAATCTCAATTCTGAAAAATGTTGATTGGTACTAACAGCTTGATGGAAGCAGTGAGGTTTGCATATGGGCAGAATATGGCAGAAATTATTGCAGAGGTCAGGCACCATCTGGCCGTGATGGGAGAAAGCTGTGAAAGCTTAGATCATTTCTGTCTGCAATTTAACTGCTTGGAGCCAGATTTCCAAATGGTTTATGAATGTGCCCAGTTGCTGTATGTACATCTCGGATGCTGTCTGCAAGCCAGGTCTTTTTCAGGCCTATTTGCATGTGTAATAATGATGTGATTTCTGCTTGGGGATGAGTTTTTCTGGTTGGAGCGTCCCTCTGGGGAGGAGGCTGAAGGTGCAATTAGAAGAAGGCCTAAAACACAGAGGCAGAGAAGAACAGCCAGAGTGCAAAGAGGGCATAGGAAGTTGCAGTTGTAGGAGCCCCTCCCTAGCAGTGAGACCAGATAGCCCAAAAGGCTTTTGGGTGCCCAAGATCCCCTTCCACAACAGCGATTTAACAGAGCCCCAGGAATGCATAAGGGAAGAGTAAGGAATAAACAGCGTGGGGCATTTCACTGATGTGATGTGGAGGAAGTTACCATATGAATGGCATTAATTGCCCATGTGTGTCAGTCCGACACTGCTGCTCCAGCTGCTCTATTGTATTTGGACCAGTCTGTTTCCTATCTGTATCACTCCAGTGAATTTAATATTTGAAAAAGAAAGGGAGGGGCTGGTTGTATTGCACGGAAGCAGACAAAGCATGGTGAAAGCTGAATATGATTCCCCTCCTCACAATGTGTCTTGTTCTTAATCTTGGTCTCCCATTACTGTTCTCTACCAGAGGATCCCAAATAGCCCTGGTGATGACAACTGATTCCTAAACTTAGAGATCTTGTAAAGTTTTTGGTTTCTGCTCACTCTGAGATTTCCAGTTGTATTACTGCTGCTGTGGTGGATCAACCTCTGCAGCAGCTCTGGGCTGCAGGAATTGAGAGCCAAGAACAACTGTGCATTTTCTCTGTGCATCTGCAGAGAATCCAGCACAAGGCCTTTGTCACGTTTTTGAGTGCCCTTGTTGTACGTAACATGACAACACAGTGGCTTGGGAGACATAACAGGGGAGACATTGACCAACGTTTTGAGCAGCTCCTGCTGAAATTCCTGAAGGTAATATGAAAAAGCACATTTCTGGAAAGATTTGATTTGGAGGTGGGAATGGAGGCACTTGGAAACCAAGAGCAACGTGATAGAAGGCAAGATGCTGAGAGAATCCTGAACAGACCAGTAGATGGGGAGGGGAAGACGGTAGTGTTTTCTTGTCAAGTAATTCTTGTAGGCTTAGTTCCTGAGCTGTGCATTTAGTATTTCTGTATGAGCTCAGAGTCAGAAGGGCTATATGGTTGGGCAATAGAACACTTCCCAGGCTGCTTGCTGCCCGCCAGCACATGCTGGATGCTTGGACATGAATCCTGCAGGACTTTGTGGTACACAGGGAAGAATACCTTGTGCTTTCTGGTATGTGTGGGACATGACATGAAACCAAGGCGAGCAAGAGGCTCTCTGAACTCAGTGTCTGATAGCTGAAGCACCTTTTCCATCTATCTCTGGGCTTTTTGACAGCACTGAAAAAGTAGCAATATTTTGAGGAGGATTGTTTTTAAAAAAATGTTTTTATTTTAGTAGAGGAGCTTCTGTTGCCCTGTGAGATCTCTGCTGTGCTGCCAGAAGGAGTGGCATTGTGCCTCCCTCGTTTTGCTTGCCTCTATCTTTGCATGCTTACATCACCCTATAACCATAAAAGACTGGATCTCCCCAGCCTCTTTTCTCAGGAGTAACTACTAGAGTGAAATTTGCTCTACACACAAGTGTAGGAGAAAATCTATAATACCACTTATGTCAAACCAGGCACAAGTAAAGTAAGTTTTCTGTCGCTCGTGGTCCCAATACTAACATTTAGCAAAGTAATGAATGTCAGCCTCTCTGGAAAAGGCACTTGATTGAGTTCTTTTTGCTAGTTTTTTTTAGGGAATCATTTAGTAGGGATGGGAGAGTAGAGAAATGTTTTTTCTGTAAACCAAAGGCAAGGAGTCCTTCCAACATGGAAAGTGAGCCAGGTAGAAAAGAAGAGAGAGGATGAAGATTTCTATGCAGTGTCTATGAATCGGGCAGATGAAAGGTCAGAGGTGAGCTTCTGTGATGCAGATGGAGTATGCAGAGAGGAACGTATCCTGTGTTAGTCAAGCAATGTCAACATTTTACAATTAATTAATCTGAAGGAGTTTAAGCACAGAGGAACAAACTACTTAGCAGTCCCTGTAGTCTCTGAGCTTGTTCCTATTTAATACTCTTTTGAGTGAATTCCCTTAACTTTTCTCGCTTCCTAAACACCAAGAAAGTAGATTATCCCGGACTGAGAGCTCCCAGGAGAAACTCAGATCAGAATGTCCTAGTCAGTTTGACAAGACAAATTAATATCTTTGGTTTTGGAGTATATTTGCATAGTGTCTCAAGGTTTGGTTTTTTTTTTTTTCTAAATTGAGATTCTTGTGAATGACAAGGATCTTACACAGAAAATCCAATGGTACAGAGTTTCATGCACTGTGACTCTATACTTCGTAAATACATGTATTAAAAGTCCAATTCATAATGATTAAAAATATTAATTAATAGGACCCTTTGTCTGAATTGTTCAGTATGTGGCTTTTTTCAAAGCAGCCTCAGAGATTTTGGATTCTGTCAAAAAGTCAGCTAAAATACAGTACTAAAGGGAGTAAATGTCATTATCCTCTTCCTTCAAATGCTGCAACTGAGGCACAGATGTGATGTCACTTGGTCAACATCACACAGCCTGCCACTGCTAGAGCAATAGATAAAAGAGGGACATTATACTTATTGCTTCATCTCTTTTTGTTGCTCTTCCTCATGGCAGGAGAGCTTATGTCTTCAGTACAGTGTAAGAGTCACAACTGACTGATGTTCTTAATGGAGAATACGAGATGTTCCTGGAATTACTGCAGCTTTGTTTCTCTGGTGAATTTTCTTCTTTACCAGTAATATTCTTCTTGTTTTATCCTTGCTTTCTTTATACATTCATGTCAAGCTGACAAGGGGATAAGTGTGAAAAACAAACTTCAGAAGATTGCACAGGGCATATATAGGTTATATCAAAAGTGTATCTTAGCTTGCGGATGGGTATGAAGTGCCCTCCTACTTTCCCTAAAGAGTCAGCTCAGGTGAGGAAATGAAAAATCCATAAGAGACCTTACTCCCAAGCAATCTAAGTAGCTGAGCTTGAGGCTGGGGACTGTTCAAATGAAAATCAGTCCTGATCAAAAAGTTGGTGTTGCAGCTCATTTTTGAAAGTGAGCAAGGTCTCCTGGGTGTTTCTCTGCTTTGTGCTGTTTCTGTTGGATTTCAGTCGAAGATATTAGGAATTACATCATAAGTGCAGTGTGTCTTAGGCGATTGCTTCCATGCCTGGCCAGAATGGGAAATGATCTTCCAGTTATGGATCCAGTTAAAACTTAAACTTCTGCTGGATCTGGGGAGACTTTTCAATGAAGTACATGTCGCTCTGCACATTCCAGAGGTTAATATTTCAATTTCTCATGTTCTTACATTTTCAGTAAGGATTAATGGCCTGGCCCACAGGAACTAAAATCAGTAGTCTCGTCAGGTGTATTAGTGTGCTGCCAGTGCTGCAGCTTTGCTTTAGCTAGGGAGTTATTCAAAGCCTTTTCCCCTTGCGTGGCTTAGCTCTTGCGTACCCTACAGAAGAAAGGTTTCTGGAAGTGTTATTGCCTTGCCTCATGCATGACACAGAAAAGAACTTTGTCAGCTGGGCTTATTTGCATCCATACCAAGAGTTTTGCTGGCATAATGATATTGGATGAGGGTTTGTTGCAAAATAACAGAAACTAACCTCAATTATTAGTCAGTCTCTTTCCATCAAATGTTTCTGACCACATAGAAAGTGGAAGAGGGGTGTACTCGTGATACATCCATAGAAAGTTTAATCATGACCTGCCCATATACTTGTGAAAAGTATTCCTGTTAAGCAGGAAAACAATGTGAAATTATCTTTAGTGAAGGAGTTTGAGTATGAAAATGAAGTGCTGGAATTACTTTTCAATTAGTAAAATGTGGGAGACCCAAAAACAGGAGATTGACGTTTCAGCTGACTTTGGTACAGGAGTTGGAGAAGTTATTTTATCATCTATGTGCAGAAAGAATCACTAGGCTCCTAATATTTCTTCTCTAATGAAATTCATGTAGCAAAGGCTCTAGAATCCTACAGCCATAATGAACCTAGAAGTACAAACTGTTTGATTTGGTTTTTTTTTCATAGCTCTGTCCACAAATTAAACAAATGCAGGTTCTAGTTAAGATCACATTTATTACAATATCTATCTTGTTCTCTGGAACTCTTATCAGTAGGCAGACAGCAGCTTGCAGACATTCTAGGTCAGCCCCAGTGCACGCATTTTGTTGGGGGATTAATTTAAAGGATAATTCACATACCGACAGTTCAGTGGCATTGAACTTCTAAAGTTACTGCACTCTTAGAAAGTTTACAAAAGTAATTAATGGCCCAAGTCTGATTAATAAAGTATATATGTAGATTGAACATATATTTTAAAGCAAACATTAATGAGCAAACATAGATCATGAAACTTTCTGTGCAGAAAGCATGAGAGGCATCTTTTTGCAGGGCTGTTTGAACTATGTGCTGCCACCGTGCTCATAAGCTAAAGAGGATCCATGGAGCTAGATCAAAGTGTGGTCTAACCCAGTTTAACTCTGTCCAGATGGCACTGAAACAGGTAACTAGGGAGGAAACCAGCAGCAGAGGTTGGTGTCGCCACTGGGCAGGGTAGCCAGCAGGCTGATGTGTCACACCAGTAGTGGGGCACTGCGCTGAACCCCGACTGCACCATCCGCATGTGACCCTCAGCCCTGGTGCTATGGCCATCTGTGCTTGCTTTGCAGCAGGACCATCAGGAGCAGGCTTTTCTTTCCTGCGTAATGAACCTGACTCCTGCTGAGCTTCTGTACCTGCAAGGGATGCGCCATGTGGTGTTGTTCAGCAAATGAGGGTGTTTACAAGTGTAGAACTATATTCATATAGGCAAATTCAGAAAATGTAATGGGAATTGGAGCAATATAGCCTGTGCTTTGGGCATACAATAAAGGTAATTGGTAACCCAAGCCCTAAAGAATGGAAATACTAAAGCAACAATCCTTTCACACGTATGCGATCTAATCCACCTCTATTCAAGAATAAGCAAAGACAAGTTACAAAGTATTGATGGACAAACATAGCTGAGTCCGAAGTCACCAGCAGAGCAATGGTGATATTCATAGAGGTTCCTGTAGTAAAGATTTCTGGTTGTCTTTTTCTTATTTCGTTAGCCAAATGTGGTCCCATCCTAATGGATGCTGTGATCTTTTGCCAGGACTGCTGGTAAATGATGGAAAGTGGCTCAGTGAGCACTTCCACCACCTCCCTCAGTACCCTCAGGTGGATCCCATCTGGCCCCATAGACTTGTGTATGTCCAGGTGCTATAGCAGGTCCCTTACCATCTCCCTTTGGATTTTGGGGGCTTCATTCTGCTCCCCACCCCATCTACTAGATCAGTGGTCTGAGTACTCAGGGAACAACTGATTCTACTACTAAAGACTGAGACAAAGAAGGCATTAATACTTCAGCCTTCTCTTCATCCTTTGTTGCCATGTTACTGCCCCCATCCAATAAAAGATAGGAGAGAGAGAAGTTGCAAAACTGTGCTGTTTGTGTACATTTGTATGAAACAGGCACTTGCAGCCTAGGGGTGAGTGGGATGCTCATCACCAAGGAATGTAAAGAGGGAATGTCCTTACTTTTTTGGCATGTAGGCTTTGAAAGCTTGGTAGGCAGAGAGCTAATAATATGGAGCATGCAGAGCTTAATGTATTCTCCAGTGCTATGATACATTCTCTGACTTGACATAGCTGTAGTAGTGACGAGAAAAGCACCTTCCCTTCTGTATTTTAGTGCCTGGTCCAAAGTCAAGAATTAAAAGACTCTGCTCCCTACATAAGCGTTCCCCCCAACACACTTTCTTTTAATGACATCATTTATGCTTCTTTTGAAAATATCTGCTACCTCTACCACCAGGAACATGCATCACTGGGTTTGAGGCTAGAACTTCTAACGTAGCCCTGTTTCAGTCTGACTTTGGAACCATTAGCGAGTCCTCAGCCTTCTCAGTAATTATTTTTTCTCCTGTTAGTCTTTTAATCTTACTGCAGTCTTCAAACGTGGAGGTGCCCAGCAGTGTATATTATACTATAGTTGTGCTTTCAGGTAGGTTGTAGTCATTCAATCATGGTGTGCAAGGGCTGGACCTAGATTTTTAGAGCTTTAATCAGAGGTGAGTTTTTTGGGGTTTTTTTGGGGTTTTTTTTTGCTGTAGTAGCTAATTTCCCACTTGACAAGCGTCACCTCTTTGGGAGCAGCAGTCACTATATAAACTTTCTTGCTTGACCCTGAAGGCTAGAGTATTGCTATGAAGTGCACGTGTGTGTGTGTGTGTGTGTGTTGTGAGTGATAAGGAAAGACTGAGCTGCTGCTGCCCACCCCAAAAAGCCAGGCTGCTGCAGCTGTCAACGAGGGAGGCAAGAAGGGATGATGAGGTTTGAATGTTGAGTGGATGGGATGGACAACTCCTCCCAGGTCCACCACCCTTCTGTAGCAGTGAGCCAGCCAGCTGTCAAGTGTAAGCAGGATGGAGAGGGCAGGAAACTAATGCATGGAAAAGACAGCAGGCTCAAATATCTCAGTTTATTTCTGTTCTATTTCTTTGTCATTGCTGCTTTTTGGCTTTAGTCTACTCCTGTTGATGTTGTCTGTTGCTTTGGTATTTTTTTCTTTCCCACTTCCTTCAAATTGCACAGGCAGAATTCATTTAGTTCAGCATTAACAATGGATGTATCTAGATCCCGAAGCAATTCAGTGGGAATAATGGAAAGATGGAATTTAACCCCTGAATTGTTTATTACAAGGTTTTATACTCTTTGAGCTGCAGTTCCATAAGTAGAGATGTTAGAAATGATAATATCAGAGCTCAAAGATGAGTTAGGGTCTGCCCCCTGCCCCTGCTTCTTGTAGCTGTCTATAGATGTAGTAGCACAGTGAGATGAATGGTGTTTATTTTAGCAGGTCTTAGGGGAACATCCTTAGGAGGACTGCTGTATTGCCCACTGCAGCTACTGGTGACTTCACATTGCCAGAAGGGGGGAAACTTGAATGCTCCTACTTTCTAAGCACAAATCTTAGCACTTGAGCACTTAGCACTTGAGCACTTAACACTTCAGGGAGACCATCAGTTATCTGTGAGCTGCATGGGGCTGATGACACACAGCTGAACAGTAACAAAAGCATCCAGGAAAGCAGTGATGTGTAGTGTTCGAGTCACCAAGCTCCTCTGGCCAGAGTGGAAATGACTAAGAGATGGCGTCTCAGTTCTAGCACCCCAAGAGGTAACTGTGAGTGGTGCCAGCAAAGCTTTCTTACTGTATCAGTGTTAGCAAGCAGAGGAAACACAGAGGTTTGGGAATGGTGGCAGAGATGAAAAATGGCATTTAGAAATTGGGCTTGAGAATGGCATAATCATTCCTGTTAAATCTGTGCCTTTCTTTCTGATTATTAGCCATTTTAAGTGGAATGGGTTTTGCATCTAGAACAAGTCTCTGAACAGATGATTAATGGTTTTATCTGTAATAACTTTACATTTTATAGAATCCTGCTAGGAGTCCGCATCTGGTGAGCCAAGCTATTTAAAGCTGTGTTAATTCTGTTAATTGCTCTACGTTTATTTGGATTGCTGGCACCTGCGGGCTTTAGGATAATGTCTGTTGGGGGGAGGGGTATATTCTCTCCCTCTTTCTAGCTGAGAAAAAATGGAGAGGACCATTTCCTCAGCCAGGAACAGCAACCTTGGCAGAACGTCCTGGCTGAATTGGTTGGCCTCGAGATTTCCCTCTTTCACTGCAGCTGAATGCAGTGAGATGCCAGCCAGAAGGAAGATGTTCCCTTAACTGGGGCAGGAGGTAGGCAGACAGTTTGCTTTTGCATGCACTTGCCACTATCAGGCAGTAGCAGCAACAGGGGATGAAGCCAGTGATTTTTAGAAGGCTGGTCGGGTCCTTCTCAGCTGTCTTCCAGTGTTTGTTTTCCGGTTTGGTTTGGTTGTGAAGTGCTCCAGTATGTTTCAAGCCCTGAACAGATGTGAAGATAATTATGCTGATGCTTTCTGAACTTTTGTCAGAGAAAAGATCTGACGGTGGAATTCAGAACATTTGAGGTGACTAAAACATTGCTGTGAAATGCTAGGAGGGCAGCACAGTTGATCCTTGTGACTTGTCGCTCCTAAAGGACAAGACTGCTTTGTTTGCCATCTCTCTCAAGCAGAAGCTGTTACTGGGAATGTCCAGTTCATTTATCATATCCAGGAAATGGTTAAACAATCAATTGCAGTATTAAAATTGGTTATAAAGCAAAGCTTAAGAAACGTATATGCTGTTCTCATATTTAAGAAAGGGTTCTTCCTCTGCAGCTTCAATGTTCAGGTAACCAGGCTAGCTGTTAGTTGAGCACTTTCCTCCATTTCCCTGGATTATACTCCGGGGCTGATTTGCCCTGGAGTTGCCTTCATGTGAGATAATGAGAAGACTGAATGCCTCCCTTCTCCTTTATCCAAGCGTGGTGTGCCTGCTTCTCTCTCCTAGTCTAAGCTTGTTTCCTATTATTCATGACTGCACACAAGGACATCACATGGAAATGCAGTGTTGTCACTTCCTCTCTTTTCTTCTCCTTTTTTTTTTTCTTAATATGTATTTCTAGTATGTTCTCTTAATTAGCATATGCTTAGCTCTTCTGGCTTCAGGCTAGTTTTTCTGTTTACAACCTCTGTGACACATTTTGTTAGAACTTCACAAATCATATATCACAGGAGAAATTAATTATGCATGTAACTTATTAGGTTAATAACTTTCATCTCGTGAGCTTCACATAAAGTCTATACATTACACATTAATAATTCAAATGACAGCTTTGACATTGAGTGTGTTTTCTAAATCACTTCTGCTCTCCCTCTGTAAGAGTTTTGGGTCTGTGTGGAAATCACAGCTGGTTTTTAAAAACTTGATTCCAGCAGCTTCCCCATTCCTCTTAAAGGCTGGATTTGCCAGTGCATTCAGCAGAGGAGGGCAAGTAAGAGTTGGTGTCCCCTTTTGGTTTTGCAGCTGGAGCTTATGGGAGAGACTTGGTTTGTATGACAAAACCTTTTTGGTAAGAATCATAAAGCGGTTTGTGTTAGAAGGGACCTTTAAAGGTCATCTAGTCCAACCTCCCCTGCAGTCAGTAGGGACATCTTCAACTAGATGAGGTTGCTTAGAGCCCCATCAAACCTGACCTTGAATGTTTCCAGGGATGGGGCATCTACCTCCTCTCTGGGCAATCTGTGCCAGTGCTTCACCACCCTCATTGTAAAAGATTTCATCCTTATATCAGTCTAAATCTTCCTTCTTTTAGATTAAAACCATTACACCTTGTCCTATTGCAACAGGCCTTCCTAATATTTTGTCGAAATCTCTCTTATAGGCCCCCTTTAAGTTCTAAAAAACCACTATAAGGTCTCCTCAGAGCCTTCTCTTCTCTAGGCTGAACAACCCCAACTCTCTCAGCCTTTACTCATGGGAGGGGTGCTCCATCCCTCTGATCATTTTTGTGGCCCTCTTCCTCACCATTTATAATTTCAAAGGCCCCCAAAACAATCGATCCAAAATGAGGATATTAACAACCAGAGTGGTGAAACTGCCTCTGAGCTGCGTTGCAAAGACATCTGCCTTTCAATACTGAGTGATCTTTCCATGTATGGAATTGGGAATCCTGTAAAGGCTTGGATGGAGCATTTCCAGCAGGAAATCTCTCCAGATCAGTTTGGGCTGTGGTAGCAGCAGATGGCTCCCAGGCTTTAACTTGGGCTTGGGAATCTTTCCATCCAGGACTAATGTTCACGTTGTGATTATGTGCATTTCTTTCCCTGTGGCTATAACCATGGAAGTAACTGTTAAGAAGGTTTATTATTGCTCAACTGGGCCCTTTTTCCGAGTGCTGAATCTATTTAGGGTTGCCTTTTACAGGAGACTTAAAAACCAAGGAGCGTTGTTTTTACTGCCTCAAAAAGGTGGACTGCTGCTGTGTAAAACAAGGGATGAAAGAAGACTACCCTACTGAGACAAACTCCAGAGAATCATAGATATTAGAAATAGTAAACACCTATCAGGTCACCTTGTCCATCTGTTCCTGCCAGGAGTGCCATTGTCCCCGTCAGTATATGAACTGGGAAGCGTTTCTACAAAGAGCTGTTCGCCATGGGACTGTGCTTGTTGGTTTCTGTGTTCAGTTAGCTGTTGCTAAAGATGTCTTAAGGATGATTAGGACTTTTCCTCCCACCTGTGTTTCTTTGCATCTTGGGAATTGGGCACTTAATAAAAATAAATAGAAATAAAAAGCAACTAAAGCACTAAGAATTATTATTTGGAGAATGAGATGTATTCGCACTATTTAGTTAATTAATTACTGACTTCCTCAACTTCATGAGAAAAACTGTCAAATGTTATCCAACAGGCAAGTGGCAGCATCAGGAATAGAAACCAGGAAACGTAACTCCTGATCTGTTGCTTAACTCAGTTGACGACAAATGCCCGCTGCTCAAAGTGAATGTGCAGTCATCTATCCTGTTGCTAATTGAGTGATTTGTGGTGTGTAAGGGTTTCAAAACATCAGAGACTTTTAAGACCAACAAGAACCACCATACCCAGCTAGCTCAACCTTCTGTTGATTATCTAATTATCCCCCCTTATGCAGTTTCAGAGTGTTCATGAGCAAGAAACATCAAGCCTCCGTTTCTCCTACTACCCTCACGTTACATCTAATAATTTGAGCCTCTTTAGGGGAGTTGTGTTTTAATCAGTCTTGGTATAAAGGCATTAAAAGACAATCTATCACTTTTCTTGGTAAGTTGTTGTGATGTTTAATTGCCCCTTACTTTAAAAAGAAATTGGGCCTTATATCTGTTTGGAATTTGTCTAACATTAGCTCCCAAATGTTGATTCTTGTGATGCAGTTTTCTACTGGAACAAAGATGCTTCAGAAATCCAGTGTTTCCCCCTTATTTGCTATAATCAAGTCCCTTCTTTATCTGTCTTTTGAAAACCTAAACAGATGGAGTTCCTTGTCTTCTACTGTAAGGCATTTATTCTAGTTTTCAGATGTTGAAGCTGCTTGGTGTATTCTTTGTAATTTTTTAGAGTCCTTTCTTTAAGAAAACGAAGACATTAGAATCGTATTGCTGCTTCAAGTCATACATCCTGAGACTGAGCTGGCCCTTTTGGCCATAGTGCTTTCCTGGAAGCTCACACTTTCTCCCCTGATGTTTTCTAAATTGTTTTAATAGAATCATAGAATCGTTTGAGTTGGAAGGGACCTTAAAGATCATCGAGTTCCAACCCCCCCGCACAGGGCAGGGACACATCCCACTAGAGCAGGTTGCTCAAAGCCTCATCCAGCCTGGCCTTGAACACTTCCAGGGATGGGGCATCCACAACTTCCCTGGGCA
>JAOXNO010000041.1:42674875-42744405 GCA_028565335.1 Limnodromus scolopaceus
CTCCTGAGCTTGGAGGAGGCGATCCTTGAATACCACCCAGCCCTCTTGGGCCCCTCTCCCCTCCAGTTCTTTTTCCCCTGCTACCTTGCCAATCAGAGCTCTCAGGAGATCAAAGTCTGCATTAGTTGCAGCTTTGCGGAGTGCAGCTCCCCCGCAGCTTCACCTTCGGGGTTCTGCAGTTCGTGGCCTGTCTTCCATGTTTATAAGCTCATATGTTTTAGCATTCAACTGTTTTAATACTTGCATGAATTGAAAGGGCCTGGACTTCCACACTCCGTGAATCATTCTGTGTGACTGCTCTGCCTTTAAAGTTATTTAGTGCTCTGCCAAACTTGGTGTTACCTTTAAATATCAGCTTCAGTGCTTTTTATATTTACTTATAGGTAAATGATAAAATATTTAATACTTTCCATCAAATACAGATCCTTATGGTGCATTAGAAATGCTCCTTTTCAGTACAATACCCCACTGACAACTGCTTTTTGAGATTTGTCAGCTGAAGTCTATCTATCTATCTAATATTATGTCCTGTTTTGTTCTCTTATGCTGTTAATTTAAGCAGAGCTGTCTTCTGGTGTTCCATCAAATGCCTTAAAAATGTTTCATCTGTGCCTTTACCATTGTCATTCAAATGATATCAGGTTTATTTGACAGAAACTCCTTTTACACAGGAAGGTCTAATGACATTACGTATTGTATTCCTCTCCTTTAATGTTTTTATTAAGCACTTTGGATAGAAGCTGTTGTGCTATTTCCTTCAGGGTTGATGTTTCCTGGAGGCTAAACACTTTTACAGTTATACATCTTGTCCTGTTTGGCTTTTTAAAACATTCAACAACATTATTATTCTTTTATTCTTTTGTTATCTTTCTGTTATTCCAAGATTAAAAATAAACCTCAGTGGATCAGAAATCTCCTCATTCAGCTCTTTTAAGACTTTAGAGCAAGTGACCCAGGTCTGTGGAATTAAAAATAAAGCATATTTATTTCTGGCAGCTGATCAACATCCTCTTTTGTTCTCGTGGATTGCAAAATACTTTGTCATCCTCTTGTGATTTAAGCACTTATGTTCTTCGTGTATTTATATCTGATAGAGAAAATGTTTGTTGCATGCTTCATACATTTTATAAGCTGAACCTTTTAAACAAGCCATTGCCTTCTTGGGGTTTTGATGGACTTCTGTATCAAGATATAACCTTTTCTTTTTTCTTTTTTTTTTTTTAACTACTAATGCATCCTGTCATGATTTAAAGACTTCATTGGTTAATTAGATCACTAGGAAACATTTCACATTATTTCCAGCCTGAATAGTTGTGATTTGGCTACCCACAATATATGATTATGCTTTTGTCTCCTAATTAAAGCAGACCTCCTCTTTCAGAGAACTTCTCCCCATGCAGGTTCCTGTAGTATGTAGATTTGGATCAGCTTGTAATCTACTTTTGGGTGAAATAGATGGAGTTCATTGGATAGCTCACCTAGCATAGTGTAAGTCTGAGACTTGAAATCACTGTAGTACTTTTCTGTGCTCTTTGAAGTTTTTTAACATCTCTTTAAAAGCGTAGGCAAGATAACAGGCCACAGTATTATTAAATGGTTTCACTAATATACGTAGTCGGTGTCTTTTTTCTGTATTTTCTTGATAGTTTCCTACTTAGATACTGAAGAATCACATTAGCCCTCTTAGCAACTGCTTTACAAAGGCATTTCATGTTCAATTAGTTATTCACCAAGACACACGCACTCTTTTCGTAGTCACTATTTGCAAGGCTTAGATATGGTTCCCATTGTGTGAGAGTTACTTACAGTCTTTGATCCTAAATCTATAATCTAGCACTGGGCTGAACTGAAATGAGAATGTGTCTGAGTATGTATTATTATATGCATGTCAAAGTGATAAGTAAACTGAATTTTAGATATCTTCTTGTCCTTTTCCATAATGCACCTTAGGTGTCAAGGCTGCTTTCTAGTATCTGGAATGACTGAAACTTGCGGCAGTGGCCCTTTCCCCAGTGTACTGCCTCAGTCTGTCTCTCTCTGGCACCTGGAAAGCTTTATTAATAGCACTTTTTCCATAAATTAAGAAGCAAGGCTTAAAGCAAAATATGCCTGTTTGCGTATTTTCTCTTACAGCCCTTAATTTTTTCCATGCAAGGGAGCCTAGGACATTGGAATGAACCTTCAGTCCTAAGTTTTTGGCAAGTGGTACAAGGTGATCCTTATGCTTCTCTGTGTCTGAGAATTCCCTTCAGCTGCCACTTGCTGCCCTCTAGTTTCCTGGCCACAGTGGTGTCTCCAACATGTAGTCATCAATAGTAATAGTAGTAAGAGTAATAACAGTGTAATAGTGATGTTCCATTACTGGCATAGATTTTATGTTCAGCCTGGGAGAATGAAACTTGTTTTTAGAAGGCAGTGACTGTGGCTCTTACACCTCTTGCAGGAACATGCAGGCAAACTTTGCAGGGTGTGATTAACACAAGAGGGTTTATTCTTTTGCTTCAAGCTAATTTAAGTGTGTAACTTTCTGGGGTATAGTACTTCTACACGAGCAAGGAAGAACCTGGAAAGAAGCTGATGATCTGCCTTTAAGAGGCATGTCAGCCTAGGTGGCACAAAACTAGTTGGTAGCACAGTACAGAAACAGCAGTTCAGGACTTTTGGCTTCTTTTTGGCTTTTGTGAGGGACTAAGAGGATCTTGGATAGATATCTGCAACCTATCTTTCCTTTTGGAAACATTTGGGAAATAATTCTTACTCTTAGTAATACCTGTTGATAGACCCACATGCAAATGATGGGTTTGCAGTGAGAGGTGTCAGGCTTGTGGCTGCCAGAGCAGTATGAGACACTTGCACTTTCAAGGATCTCGGAATTGTATTATAAAACCATACAGATCCTATTGACAGAATAACTGAGGAGTTAGGGAAATAACTTACCTGTTTTGGTTACTATTTATATTGTTCCTAAGGGGAAATGGGGAAGTGTGGAGCAGCTGAAAATGCAGTGGTAGTACTGTAGGGGAAGAAAGAGTACAGCACAGTACAGAGAACAGCAGCACTTTGTGTGCTGTAATCATCATCACTAATCCTCTGTGTTTGACTGCCTTATGTCTGAAGGACCCAAACCAAGCAGAACAATTCCCTCCTGGGAATGGTAAGACACTGTGATGCTGGGACGCATCGTGTGCTGAACATACATTCTCTAGCAATTTGCTTTTCAGCCTCCACCTCCACCTCTTTATATTCTGCACATGGGGCTTTGTATGCGATTGTTGTGGGTTTTTCCCCTTGTTTGCCTCTTTGAAATAGTAGAATAATCAAAGCTGATGTTGAGTTATTTGAACTTGGAGCAGGACTGCAGGCAAGAACATACCCAACCCAGGAGAGCTTACATTTCAGATACTCCGCTTAGAAGCCCCTGTTCTGATTTACTATGCTTTCTTCCTTGTCTGTGCTCCTTTCAGGTTTGACCACGCTGAGGTGACAGAAAAAGAAATGCATGAAGGAGCATGCTTAGCTCCTGCTAAGTCCCATGCACCACACAGACCAATGTGACGTACAGCAAAGTTAGTTCCATCTTCTGGATGGAAATCTCACTTCTAGATGTACTGGAGGGTGTGGATATGCAGTTACAAGGATTTTTGTGTAATTTCACCTCCACCAGTCTTTTCTCTAGGAAATAGTAACTCCATCCCTGTGTAAAGTGTTTCATGCAAAAAAATACACTTATGCTTTCTGAGCTACCTTCAGGACAGGAACAGGTATAGCAGTTACCAGAATGACAAGCAGTTTGTTGACAGCACACCTGCATAAGAACATATGCACGTGGGGATCCACATGCAGACGGTGTGCATTCTTGTAATGCTAATCATAAGCACACTTAAGTTTTCTGTCCTGGAAAAATATGTGCATTGCAGGAGAATCACAGGTGGAGAGATGAGTACACCTGTATGTACATATAGTAGCATGTGTCCAGGTACTGTTTACAGATGTGTATACACACATACACATGCCCTTAGTAGGTACCAGTGCAGAGATCCACTGTTCAGAT
Source organism: Limnodromus scolopaceus (assembly GCA_028565335.1). Classification (NCBI taxonomy): domain Eukaryota; kingdom Metazoa; phylum Chordata; class Aves; order Charadriiformes; family Scolopacidae; genus Limnodromus; species Limnodromus scolopaceus. The sequence continues at coordinate 42,678,927 of JAOXNO010000041.1, forward strand.
CGATATGTGAGTATGTAAATACATATACATTCTTATTCATGTATGCACAGTGTATGGAAAAGTTTATGTAAATGCAAATATACATAGGCACATATCGGCAAACAAATATAGTATATATGTTGATTTCATGTCCAGACATGAACAACCAGTCCTGCACTGACATATGTGTCCTTGCTTCCAGGATTTTTTTAAAGTTTTGTGGCTATATCAGCCATTTCTTCTTATTCTCCTCTTTTTTCCTTCAGCAGACAATATAACACAGAGTCAAGCTTTCTTGGTATATTAGAGAAAGAATGGTTGACTGATTTCTATGTATTTTGTGATTTTTTTGACAATGCTCACTCTATTCACGGAGAATAGAACTGCCATAGAAGAGAAACATTTGGTTCTTTAAGAGTGGCACATGGATGAAACAATAATTTCTATCATTCTGGTCAGGGTGGCCTGGGTGATAATAAGAGTAGAGCCCCTTTCCCAAGCCCCTCCTCCAAAGAAGGTTGCTCCAGAAATGGAAGTTCACCATGTTCTGAGATGGTTTGCTGCTGCCACGGTAGTGTCTCGGTGCTCAGGAAAAGTGTGGAAAAGTTGTTGGGACTTGAACGATGAAAGTGGGTGGATGGGCAGCCCAGTTAACCAGAAAGGATTAAGAGATTTAAATGGAGAATTTTGGCCAAACAATGGCTAAGGCAGATTTTGTTTTCTGCCTGTTAGCATTTGAACAATGTAAGCTCTATAGCTTAACATCTGCTATAGGTCTTTCTTAAGCGGTAAGATAGTTCTGAGCAAAACAGAAAATGTAAGATAATATTGTATATTAGGCTTGTATCAAAGAAGTTTTCTTCGGTGTGACATCAGTATCCCTTATTGTAAAACCAAGCTCCACACAGAGGTGTTAACCCTGTGCCTGGCTGCATTAAATGGCATTGTAGGAAAAGTAGATGAACTCAGGGAAAAGTGTATTGCCATTTCATATTTATGTTATTGCATTTCAAATCTGAAAGAGGTTAGTAGATTATTTACACTGATCTGTGTCACCAAAGCATTTCCTCTTTAGCTATCCCTTAGGCACAGAGTAATAATTAGAAAGCAGAGATACCCTGAACGTCTGTTACCTTGCTGTATGAACTGGCCAAGAGTATTCTGTTCCCTTTCTTTCGCTTTCTGTAATGGGGGAGAGTGGCCCTTAATGGGGGAGTGGGAGATAATACAGTGAGTTAATGTCAAGACACTAATATTCACAGAGTAACTTAAAATGCCCTAATGCTCTGTAGGAATTTCTTATGGAAAGTGTTTTTATAATGGAGATATATATTTTTTCCAGCTCCCTTTGGGGAAAAGCCTGCCTCCCCTTTCCTTTTTTCTTTTTCTTTATTTTTTTTTTAATAGAAAGAAAAAAATACATAGTGATAGGGGCACTCCAGAGACAAAATAGTATTAAGAGCTCTCTGCGTTTTGCAGAATCAGGCCCAGAGTGCCTGGAACCAGCTGATCAGCTGCCTCTTTTGTCTGGAGCTCAGTGCCGACTCCAGCCCTGACCTCTCTCCTTTGCTTAAGAGCTCTTGCTGCTCCTGATTGCAGCACCCAACTCCTTTGAGGAGGAAGTGTAATCTGGTGCTGAATGGGCTGCTTAGGCCCTCATCTGTCTCCCATTTCTGCTTCTCATTTCAGCGCTTCCACTGGAAAATGTCACCCTTTTTTTGCTTGGGTTTTTTTCTCCTTTCACGTGCTTTCGTTAATGCTCTCTCACAGCCTTCCGGCTGCGCTGACTCTTTCTCCCTCCCCTCTTATCCCCCGGGCGCAGGGCACTTGCACTTCACGCACACAGCTTCCCACTCAAAGCAAGGGATGCAGGGGAAGTCTTACCAACAGCCCCGGTGGGCTCTGGCAGCGCCACTGGGTTCTTTGCACGGTTCTAATACTTTTCCCCAAGAAACCTGTAAAGATGATGGGTTTAGGAAAACAAAAATAGATGGGCTAGACTTTCTGGCATCGTGGTAACTGGACTTACTTCCAAACAGAAGATAGATTATTTTTTTTTTTAATTTCCCCCTGCTCCTCTTCCTTTTGTTAGTGCTGGAAGCTGTAGGGCAGGAGGGTCACAGCTGAGAGTCTTTAGAAACATGTAGGAAAAAGATGTAAAAGATCTTCTGGTTCTTTTTGTAGCATCAAGATGGGGTTATAAGATTACAGTATTTTTCTATTGTAGGTAGGGAATCAATTACATTTCCTGTCCCCTCTAGTAAATATTTAGCTCATCACCTCCTTGTTTTTGCACATCATTAAGTCCCAGTGCAGATAAATGTTTGGGGAATCCTACCTGAGGAGGGTTTGAACTTTGTCCCATGCCTTGGAATATGAACAGAGGTGAGCAAAGAGATCCTGGAGAGATGCCTGCGTTGGCAGGTTTCACACAGAGCAATGAGAGAGGCATTGAAAAAACAGTGTAGAAACCCATAGTATTTCAGTGTAGACGTACGGAGGCAGACTCTCCTCCTCCCCAGACCATCTAGACCTGCGTAGTGCACTATGGCAGATGGTGTCAGCCGTGGGATAGCGCACTTTTTCAGCAGACCTGGAATGTCATTGCTTCCTCCCAGGAGGAGAGCCTAGCTGAAGGATGTCTCTTCCTTTGGCTGGCACTGCAGATGGAAGGAGATACCAGCGCCCCGGCGACTTTTGTGCTAAGGCTGAGGGAGGGAGACATGCAATGGGATGCAGCACCCCCCAGCTGCTATGGTCCGACTGCAAACAGTGACACCACTTGAAGTTTGTGGAGTAAGTCTACACAATACTAAATCCATTAAATACTTCCTCTGTTGCTCTAATCGCAGCATTATTTGAGCAGGGCTCACTTTTAAGCATGTGCTCTCCCATATGTAATGGTAAATGTTTTCAATTTGTTTTTTTCTGGAGAAGTGACAAAACCAGAGGAAACGCCACTGTGGCTGGCGCAATTTGCCCAGCACATTGGAAGCGCGGGCAGAGGGACTAATGCTTGACTGGAGATACGGAGACTGAGCTGCCGCCTTGTACCTGCCAGGGATATTCTTGTGAAGCAGGCTCAAGGCATACTGGCTAGGGAAGATAGGTAGTGGGGAAAAACTGCTTACCTGTATGTGAGCAGTATCTATTCAGTATTTTCACAGAAGACTTTAAACATTGCCGTTCTCATTAAAACACATTTTATCACTGAAATGAAAAGCTGAGTGAAATGAAGAATTTCTGTCCCAAAGGAGGTTCCTTCAGCCCACATTTGTTTTCATTGCTGCTGCTGAAGAGTTGTTTTTTTTTAAAATGGTAATTCCTAAAAACTTCAGAATTGAATTAATCTTTAATACTATGATATTCCCTAAATGGAATTATTTCATAATAGTTATTGAGCTGACCCCAAACACTCTGGAGCCAGTTTAAAAAGAATTGTATTTTCCTCTCCAGTGCTTCTCCATGTGGTAGATGTCTGATAGGAATCTTGTGTCCCATTCACCCACGGGGGCCAAAGTATTTTGTGAAGCCGCGTTGTGGCAAAACCAGTCATGAGTCCCTTCTGATGTCAGGTGGGACACTGACATTGCATCATGTGAAAGTATTTCCTTAGAGAGGGCAGACCAGCGGTAAAAATGGGGACCTCTATTGAAAGTAAATGCTTGGCAAATACTGTTTTATGTTATGGTAGTTCATACAAAAGCTTTTCTGTTAAGTTTCATGAAACTAAATGTGCCGGTTTGGGTTGCAACGGCTTGAAGTGAAGCATTTCATTGCTAATTCTGTTAGGAAAATGGAATTCTGTGTTAGCAAGCTATCCCGATGGAAACATTCACCCAGCCATACTAAACAGATCTATTTCCTGAGATAGGTCTTTTGTACTTGCACAACCTTAGGTGGATTTGAAATACAATGAAATGGCTAAGTGGAGTGTTATTTGCTAAGTCATTGTCTGATACAGTTTTCAGTGTCTTGTGTAATAAGGTTCAAGCCTTAAATAATCAATGGGGCCATCCTAAAATAATTCCTCTCTGCCTTTCAGATGAAATCCTTAAGACACTTGACAGTAATCATTTCCTCACATACTCATCACTGAACCAAGCTAGACAGATTTAGCTTGTGCTAGCTAGACAAATCTGAGATTTCAGGATGTGTTTGGGAGGAGCAGAGCATTCTGTAACTGGTGAATGTCTATATAAGCTCAATACAGAACTGAATGTAATTGAAGTCAACTACTGCATGCTGGTAAATAAGCTTCTGTGATGATGATTTCTTTTTTTTTCTCTTAACTCTGAAAAAGCTGTCAAACCTTCGTTAGCTAGGAAGTTAATTTGTAAATTTAAGCTCTTCGAAATTGTGGGATATCAGAATTGTGTTTATATAAGGTTTAGTCTTCCTTTCTGTGCATTGAATGCTAGGAAAGTCTTTAGCTACATAGTAATTTCACCTTTCCCATGTCCTGCCCACCCTCCAACACAGAATCATATAAAATAGAACTGGAAAGGACCATGAGAGGTTATTTAATCCTTTCCGCTTCCACTGTCCCAAGACAAAATCAATGACATATATGTGAGTCTTGACAGCAATTTGTTTAACCTCTAATTAAAGGTCTCAGGTGATGGTTGCTCCTCAGGCAATCTCTTCCAGTGTTTCACTGTTCTTAAATTAAAAAAGCTTTTACTAACATCAATTCTAACACTTCCTTGCTATAATTTTTGCCTGTTATTTCTCATCCTTTTCAGCATAGATACAAAGAACAGATTGTTCCTTTCTGCTTTGTAGAAGCCTCTTTATATTTGAACACTGTTATAATGTCTCCTTGCAGTTTTCTATAGGTTAAAAGGAAGCAATACTTTCAATCTTTCTTCTATTTTCTGGACCTCTGGTTATTCTTATTGCTCTCCTCAGGACTCTTTCCAATAGCCCCGCTCCTTTCTTGAATGCACATGATCTCCAGCAGAGTACAGCATTGTCTCCTCCTATGTCTCCATACGTTCCAGGACGCCTCATTCAATCCCCCAATGAATCATTTTCTATGTGTAGCTATTAAATGTTTCCTTCTTCTATCTTCTTTTACCTCTGACAATACAGGCTCAGTGTAGAATGTAGAATTTTCTTATTATTGGATATGCATGAATGTTTGTAAAATACTGGCATATCTCCTCTATGCCCTTCTTATATCCAGAGACATGTTGCTCTTCAGGACTAGCATGAGGTACGCCTGTGTCTATGGCCTGTGGCACATATAAGGAGCACCATAGCTGGCCGTCTTGGCTTCCCTGTCCTGCAGCTTTTATTCTTCTCTGTTACTAGGCCAAATGGTGGGTGAATAGAACACAAAGCAAGAGGGTGGTTCAGGGTTGTGCACCTGAATCCACAGTGAAATGCCCTAAACGCTTTGCAATGATGCGAAGGTGAACTCTGCTACTGTCAAACGTCAGTTACTTTTTCACCTAAATGTTAAGAAGTATCAGCTAGCTTTTAGGAGCAGACTGAGAAATCGAAGTCAAATTTCTCAGAGTATTTCTTTTAGCTTTAGAGTAAATATGAAATCTCTCCTTGTCTTCACTTACAGCTTTTGTCTAATTAGCACTTTGGCAAAACCAATTACATGGTTGGCCACCATAATGTGAGGAATATACTTTTGAAAATACTGAGTTTAGGTGGCTTTCTCACCATTGCTTAGAAAATCTGTGTAAAAGTGGTATTTTAAGAAATATGGGAACTATACCTTATTTTCTGTGATCCCTTTGTTCACTTATTGCACAAAACTTGAAGTTCCTGTAGCGAGGAAAGGACTTGACACTTCCACCGCAAAAGAGCATTCATCCTTAAATCATAGTTGATGCTACAGCCAATTCTACTTAATCTTACTGCTGCCTATGCTGTGCCTTTTTGGTAGCTGAGGAAAGGACTTCAGTCTCTGAGGCTAATATAGAATCTTTCAGCAGCATTTCTCTTGCAACTATAAAGGCTTCTCCCCCCTCTATAATGTAATTTCTTTTTTCACAAATAAATATATATAATTTTTAATGTTTCTGTTATATTTTTCTCAAGATGCAATTCTAGGGTTTGCTATTCCCTTTGAAATTAAGATTTGTTTCAGCAGTAGACCAGATGAATTAGCAGTCAGTGTATCCCAGCACGGAGGATGCAGAAACCTACCCATATAGTAAAATAAATTATATCCTTATTTCTACCTGTTAAAAGGAAAAAATCCAAGAAGTAGATAATTTCACAACCCTGCTTTTCTGTAGTTTGAATGCTGCAATGCAACACTAAGAAGTAAGGCTGTAGAGCACTTGACATTTTAGTCACTTAGCAATATTCATAGCTAAATCAAGAAGCAGCAGGATCAATATATGCACAAACACATTGTACAGTTCTAGACACATATTAAAACTTCAATAAGTAGCTGAAAAGCAATTTTTTTTTGCCCTAAAGTTTGGAATCTGTCTCATTCATATATTCGGTTGGTTGTAAGGCAAAAAATCTTAGATCTTATTCCAGAAAGGTATAGCTAGAAGCATTGGGTCTTTATCTTGGTATGTTCCAAGGTGAAAGATAAGGCAGCAAGATGGACTTTGATCTGCATTAATCTGTTTAAACTTGCTCTGGGATACCCTGTGCGTGATCTGAGTTGGTGTTAACTCTGTAGTAACTGGGAATGCACTCCGACGTCCTGAATTCTCAGGAGAAGCAGGGGCTTATTTTTTGGCTTAAAGGATAGTCGTGACCACGATGAAGTACTGTCTCCTCTGTCCTCAGTATGTCTTAAGGAAGCATTCTCACTGGACCAGAATAAGAAATTCCACCCTGCCTTTTTTCAGCCCTTTTTTACTGGCACCTTGAATCCCTTTTATTTCTCTTTCTTTATATCCTACTTCAGGGAGTGCTTCTCTCTGTCTTCCTGTAAGTCTTCTGAAATTAAATCAATCTCTCTTCTCTTCTGGAGTTTTCCACAAAACTTGAAGTTATTTGGAACCTATTGTAAGGTGGGAAAAGATTTGTAGGGAAGCTTGAAATAGTTCTACCTTATTGTTTAAGTGTTCTACTCACTGTATTCCTATTTTTAGCTGGGTAAACACACGTTCGTTGTTAAACATAACTTATATAGAAGGTAGGATCTCACTACTTTAATCAACATAGCACAAATCATATTTGAGTCTTATTGGTTTGGTTTCGGTTACTTATCATCAATGTTTAATGCATTGTTTTTCACGACAGGCAAATTAACTCCTTTGGTGTGGTGAATGGTAATTGTGGTTTTTTTATTACCTGAATATAGTTGTTATTCCAGTGAACCATCAAATATGTCTATACTAGGTATGCACAATGCATATACAGTTCTTTAAATAAGTATAGCAGCTTTAGTTACGCATCACTGAAGCCTCAGATCACTGCTTATGTAGTCGTTCCCAAACACAAAGTAAAGCGCTGTTAGTTGGTGCGTTTGTTTCTACTTGCTGGTTGGGGCAGGCTAGAAACACATAGTTCTGGTAAACCATCTGATAAACTGTCATTTGTTAAGCTGCAGGAACTTCTCTGGTTCAGTACAGGTGCCTTTAGGGAAGTCCTAGGCTCTAGGCTGAATGTCTTGCAGTGAGTCCGCCTGAGAAGTGATATGGGCAGTTGGAAGTGAATGGGGGCAGCCTGTGACAGAAAAAAGCAATCAGTGACACACAGGATACAGTAAGTTAAAAAGAACTGAACTTCAGAGATGCTCTTCCTAGTGCAGTGGGTTGACCCTGGCTGGACACCACCAAAGCCACTCTATTGCTCTCCTCCTCAGCTGGACAAGGGAGAGAAAATACAACTAAAGGCTCATGCATTGAGATAAGGACAGGGAGAGATCATTCACTAATTATTGTCACAGGCCAAAGAGACTTCACTTGGGGAAAAATAATTTAATTTATTACCAATCAAATCAGAGGGGGATAATGAGAAATAAAAACTAAATCTTAAACCACCTTCACCCTTGCCTCACCCCCTCTCCTTCTTCCCAGACTCAACTTCACTCCTGATTTCTTGACCTCCTCCTTCGGAGCAGCGCAGGGTGATGGGGAATGGGGGTTGTGGTCAGTTCATTGCCCATTTCTGCTGCTCCTTCTTCCTTGGCGGGGGGCTCCTCACACTCTTCCCCTACTACAGCATGGGATCCCTCCCACGGGAGACAGTTCTCCATGAAATTCTCCAACATGAGTTCTTCACAAACCGCTCCAGTTCCTTCCACGAGGTGCAGTCCTTCAGGAACAGACTGCTCCAGCGTGGGTCCCCCATGGGGTCACAAGTCTTGCCAGCAAACCTGCTCCAGCGTGGGCTCCTCTGTTTCCATGTGTCCACAGGTCCTGCCAGGAGCCTGCTGCAGTATGGGCTTCTCCTGGGGTCATGGGCTCCTTCAGGCATCCACCTGCTCTGGCATGGGGTCCTCCATGGGCTGCAGGGGACTCTTTGCTCTGGTGCCTGGAGCACCTCCTCCTCCTCCTTCTTCACTGACCTTGGTGTCTGCAGAGTCGTTGCTCTCACATATTCTCACTCCTCTCTCTGCCTGCAGTTTCTCTTGTACAGTTGTCTTTTTTTTCCCCTTCTTAAATATGTTATCCCAGAGGCACTACCATCGTCACTGATTGGCTTGGCCTTGGCCAGTGGCGGGTCCATCTTGGAGCTGACAGGCATTGGCTCTGTCATAAGGAGGGGAAACTTCTAGTAGCTTCTCACAGAAGCCATCCCTGTATATCCCTGCTAACAAAACCTTGCCACACAAAACCAATACACCTAGCTAGCTAAACTTAGACAGGCTTCAGGTTATTGCCCTTTTTCATGATGGTTCATGATGGTCATCTAATTTGCCAGACTATAAATGGCCATTTCCCTTTGGACAATGCGTGTGTCCAGCCTGCACTGAAAACCATGTTTCCTACTTAATAGCACCAAGTTGGAGAGGAGTTTTTATGTTGGCTACTGGCCAAGTCTAGCACATCATTTTTCCTCACTTTTGTTGCTCCCTCTCTATCTGCATCTTCACTTGATTGCAGAGAGATGCTTTTCATCGTTGTGAAAAGCCATCTGATTAGAGCTCTCATTAACCCATATGTGAAGCTTCTTGTAAGTTTAGCTGGAGAAATTCCTTGAATGCTTCAGAATTGCAAAGTTGCCATTTTTAAGAAACCTCAAAACTAGATTGCCAATTTGTTTTAGCTCAGCTTAAAACAAACTCTTCTTTCTCAGCAGATTTAAAGGAAACCTAGTTTACTGTATATCTTTTGATCCCTCAAAATGTCTCAGATGTCCTGGAATTCTACTGCTGTTTATCAAAGATTGTGTGTGTCTGGACTATCCCGACCCTGACCAACCATCTATACTGGTCAAATTCATTAAACAAAGGCACTGAATAGTCAAAAAATTCCTCTCTTAAAGTGTATTTAGAAGCAGTCCTCATGGAAAAGGAAAAAAAAATCCACTTTTTTCATTGTTCTAATTTCATTTTTGGAATATAAAGCTATTTTAAGCTTAAAAGTGAAGGTTACTTTTCAAATGCTCAGTGCATAGCTTTTGCTAGTCGTTTTATTGTCATTTCTCTTTTCTGTCTTCCTTCCCGGAATAATTGTAAAGTAGACGTGTATGTCTGTACCAGGAATCGTCTCCTTGACTCCCTTAGGCCTCTTGACCTTCTCTGATACACATATCAGACACGGGATGAAACAGGCGAGATTGGCTATGTTCAGAAAGCCATCTGATAAAAATTTATGGGCGCTTCTTTCATTGCTATGCTTACTTCTAAGTTCTTATGGAAGCCATGTCCCAGAGTGACTCTGGAAGACCACATCCAAGTGAGGGACAGCTCTCCAAGTCAGTCATGGCCTCATTTGGAGTTAAAGTGGTGTGGGTTTCAATCAGTATTTTGGTATATCCTGAAGAGCCCTCAAGTTAGTTCAGGGATTGCTGGTAAAATGAGAGTACGAGGTAGGAAGTGTAATGCTGATGATAGGGGCAGACAGCTTCCTCAGTGAAACATGAAAATGTTTCTTCTCTGACTTGCAGCAGGTGACTCTCTAAGAAACTAGTTCTTGAAGCTCGTACATTTGGAACTATAGAATCAAGTTTTTTGTCCTGGACTGTTTACTTGCCTTCACTTTTAATGGGCTGTGGCAAGGTAGGATCACAATCATACAAAAAAGCCTCTCTGAAAGCACTGGTGGCAAGTCAGACCAGAATTGACACAAGCATCTTCTTTACCAGGCAGTTTTAACATTTGCGAAGGGTGTGTTTCATCTATCCTGGAAAACTGCACTGAAGCATCTGTTGATTTCATTAAAACACAAAGATTCATAGGTTATGAGGCCAGAAAGAGCCATTATGATAATCTAGGCTGATTTGCTATATAATTAATTCCTGTCTCACTATGTCTTTTAGAGAAAACAAGATATTATTTTAATTTAAAGTTTGCCAGTAGCAGAGAACACGCCATAACCTGTAGTAAATTATTTCAATAGCAAATTACCCTCATGTAAAAATAAGTCATAATATTTTAAAATGTGTATTTCTCTAACTTCAATTTCTAGCCCCCGGATCCCATTATTCTTTTGTCACATGGATTGAAGAGCTCTCTATTGCCAAATTCCATTTTCTGCACAGGCACTCGTAGATGGTAATCAAATCACCCTTTAACCTCTACCTATTAAACAGACTGAATTTGAATGTTCTTCACTATGGGACATGCATTCCAGTCATTTAATTATATTCCCTTTTCTCATTCTTGAACCATTGGTTTAACAATTGAACTGTGGATATCAGAAGCTGCCTCAGTGTCTCATTGCTCAAGCCAGAGATGCTGTTGTCTCTATTCCTGCTCAGGATTCACCTTGGTTTTACACCCAAGGATTATTTTTATCCTTTTGTTTATAGTGCTGAGATGTACCTGATTATACATCAAGATCTTGATGTCCAAATGTGGCTGTTAGTGGTACCTCAAGTCAGCTGTGTGAACACTTCTAATTTTCCTTAAACATAGGTGCCTTTTAAATTTCTTAAGCTAGGTTGTGGGTTTGAGTTTGTTTAAAGAAAATACTGTAGAACAAAAACCACTTGAATAATAGGGATTCAGATTGGGGTGGATCTGTTTCTTTGAAAAGATTGAATTCAAAACTCTTGTACCTATTCAACACCCTTTCTTCTCCCTTCCCCAGGTCTTACTTTGTGCTTTCTTTCTTGGTTCTTTTTTTCAAACTTGCTCTCAGATCCTCCCTCCATTGTTAGTGACTTTCTGGGTTACAATTAACTCCGTGTAATTTTCTCTAGATCCTTTGAAAGTCTTTCGTCTCAAGGATTCTCCAGCTGTGGTACTGGTATGACTAATGAAATACAAGACAGTGTGCAGCAAACCCCAAACAAACCCAGAGGCAGACCCTCTGTGTTTCCCCAGAAGAGACAGGAATTGTTGCCCAAGTATCAAATATGCGAAAGGGGGAGATGTACCCTGTGCGTGGCTCAGCTGAGAGTTGGAAGCTGCCTCCCTGTATGTGATCATATTCCTTCTACCACCAACCTGCAGAGGTTGCTTAAAGCAGGTCCCCAAGTCATAGTTAGACACAGCCCAGCACCAGCCATCAACCATATGTAGGGTATTGTGCCACCTGTCTGCTCCTCTCATATGGTCAAAGGCTGGGTCAAGGTCCAGTTTAGAGGAGCATTGGTCTGAGCAACTGTTAGTAGTACCATATAAGGGCAGTTCTATGTTAGGATCATTGAAGTCACAGTTCATTCAGGCTTTGCATTCTCTTGCCCACCAAAGCAACTCCATACTGGGGTGAAACCAAAAATGCAGTGTTGTGCCAAAGTCATACCAGTCAAGGAGTCCCATATGTATGTGCTGGCAGAAGGACTCTGTCCACAGGAACTCATTTCCAATTACCCTCTTTTCCAGGCTGTCCCTGCAGTGGGATAAGAAGTAGACTGTGTGCAACCTACTATACACGTAGATTCATAAAGAACATGAGAAAAGCCCTAGCGGGCCTGAAGAACAGTCAATCCATTTACCCAGTATTCTCCCTGCAATAGTGACAGGTGAGGTGCTATTTAGGGAGAGCATATGAACATGACTACTTTCAGTGGTGCATTCCCCTAACATTCCCACAACATCTGCTGCTATTGGATTAGGATTATTAGAAGGTCCATCCCTTGCTTTTCCCTTTAATATCAGTTTGTGTACTTGCTGTCCATTTATCTTTATGATTCTTTTTGAGCCTGCTGATGCTCTCTGCTTCCACAACCTTCTGTGGCAGCAAGTGCCAGAAGTTCACTACCCTCTGTGTAAATAAATACTTCTAAAAATCCATTTTAAACTGATACCCTACAAGTTCCAATGAGTGCCTCTAGTTCTAGTATTGCTGGATTTGGCAAGGAGCAGTTCTATATTAACCTTCTCCATCTTCAATCATATTTTTCCCAGGTCCTCTCCAAATATAAGAGCCCCAGCCTTTTCAGGCTATCCTTGTATAGCATCCTGCTTCACCCTCTTAATTGTTCTATTTATTTTCCTCTGTTTCCTTGAGCTGCAGAGACAGGACTGCATGCAGTGCTCAGAACTAGCATTTGTGGAAAGCACTGGACTTTCTGTGCACACAAAGTATGTGCAGAAGTCCTGGGCAGTCCAGGTATGTGCACGGAGTACATCTCACGTTCCTTACGTGTGCCTGTCCTGGGTACAGAGGCAGCTGCAGCTCATCTCTGATGGCTGCCTGAGGGGCACCTCCTTGTCGGGCAAGAAGGGGAGGCTGTAGTGCTCAGCCTTGCTGAGTCACTGGAAGGAGGTGTATGGTCTGTCACGCGAGAGCGTTTGACATGGTTAATCCGTAGAATGAGACTACTACCTTCCCACAAATTGAAAATATATTTTATTCCTTGTTGCAGATATTAATAGACTTGATGTTTTTGAAGTCTGTGTGAGGGCAGAGCGCTTTATTGGGAATTGGAGCAAAACAAGCTATTGTGGGTCAATACTGTCCTCTGCTGGGAGGAACTACAGCTTTGTGCCATGACTCAAATGGGAATTAACAACTGGCTTCTTGTTTCACTCAGATGTAGGGTGTTTGCCTTCGCAACAGGAAAATCTGATGCTGGGTGGGCTGCACTAGGGAAATTCTCCTTCAATGCTTAGCGACAGCTGGAAATTCTTCTCTTGCTACAAATGAGTTGAATTGTGATTTAATTTATTTTTTATCCCGAGGTTACCTACTTTAGAAGCATATCCCTCATTCTCTCCCTTGTTTGCCTTTTAATATTTACTGCACACTCATTTCTCTGAACTTCCTTTATTTGTAGAATTAACAATGCATATCTCCTTTCCCTTCTTTTTTCATAGCAAATTGCTGACAGCTCATCCTGCTAGCAATTTGCAAGCAGAAATCAAATGTGTGTGTATGTATATGCTATATGTAATAGACCACAAGTATTTTAAAATAATGACTCCTTAGAAGAAATCAGTCTTCAGTATTGTCGCAGCACATGAATTCAATCAAAATTGTGCTAGTTGCAGAAATGCTCTTGCTTGCTGTATGTGCCAGCTCTGGGTTCAGGAAGCATGGAAGGTGGTTGAGAGGAAGTACAGTTTACAAATATTTCAGTTTTGTGCCCTCTCAAGTCCCTGCTTCTGTGAGAACGGTTCAGGGCAGAGAGGAGTCCTCTTTGCAAGGAATTAATTCTGTACCTGTGAGAAAGAGAAGTGCAGGAGGTCTGGACTCCTGAGCAAGGCATGCTCAGGAATGCTTGCCTATTTGGGACTCTTGTCTTGGCAACTTTCCATCCATGTAGCAACAGAGTCCACAGTTCTGGTCCTTAACCCAAAGAAAGTAAGCGTCCAGGCACTGAAAATATACAGGCTTTTGTGTGTTAGCACAGAGTGTGTAGGTTTCTTGAAGTGAGGGTAGGCTGTGCAGATATTTCCATAGCAAGCTCGTGCCTATAGTGATCTAAGATTTCTTGGTCAGGGAAATATTAAGTCTTTATTTTTTTTCTTGTAGCTCTTTAGGGGCCACAGGGCAATCGCCAACAGTTCACAGCAACTCACTTGAATTTTTTTGCATCCCTCTCCTAGTAGTTAAGTGGGCTTACAGGAATAATAGAGAAATGACAGTGGTGGTACAGAGTTCCCTGCTGTGGCTAGCAGAAATGGACATGGAGGTTACACTTTGTTATGTATTTTGTATGGGATTTATGCAAATATAACAGCATGATACCAGACACACACTGTATTTCATGTACAAAAGCTTTTAGAGCAGAGTGGACCCGTGGTAGAGTTAATTGTTCTCACTGTCCTTCAGTTAAATGTTCTCTTCTGCCTGCTTATCTGATCTATAGTCATTGCAAAGTACCCATTGCTGTCATTTCTATACACGCTCCTGGTTGTCATCGTGTCAGACTCTTGCATGGTCTCCTTTCTGCTCCCCACTGCCTTTTGGGAGAAGTTTATCTCCCATGGTTGAAAGTAATTGGGGTATTTGTACTGTATGCAGGATTGATGTATGATATTTTTCCCTGTATCTGGCAGGTTGTTTATAAGAATAATGACATTCGTCTGGAGCTGTCTCGCTTGGCACGGATTGGTGATACGAAGATGAAGATCTATGGGGAAGTGAAATTCGTATGTGAGAATGTGGCTACACTGGATCCCATCAGCTTTGAGACACCTGAGGCCTATATTAGTCTGCCTAAATGGAATACCAAAAGGATGGGCTCCATCTCGTTTGATTTCCGAACCACTGAACCCAATGGACTGATCCTTTTCACTCATGGCAAGCCTCAGGAGAGGAAAGATGCCAGGAGCCAGAAAAATACGAAGGTAGACTTCTTTGCAGTTGAGCTTCTAGATGGGAACCTCTACTTGCTGCTGGACATGGGCTCTGGGACCATTAAAGTCAAGGCCACCCAGAAGAAAGCCAATGATGGAGAGTGGTATCATGTGGATATTCAAAGAGATGGAAGATCAGGTAGAGTGATGACTTCTTCTTAAGTAGATTCACCTTTCTGATCCAGACCTAGGGCTGTGTATTAATTCTCAGAACCTTCAAAACCTGTTAGAAATGAGTCAACTTCTTACAAAAACTTAGTGTTACTCCAGTGATGTTTATCCAGCAAAGCAAAGATGCGAATGGCTAGGTTTTCATTAAATGTTTAGTGTGAACTTTGGATAGCACAGAGACAGTCTATTAATATTTTATTCACAATCTTTAGATGTTCTGGAACTATCTTTGCAATTACATACATAATTATAGTGAAGACTTCTTTGTAGGCCACAGTAATCTTTAAGATCCTTCGGAACCATTATTATTTAGGTTTTGATTTGAGAAATTCTTACTGATCTACTTTGGGTTCCTGTTCTAAAAGGAACTTAGTGGAAACTAAGTGAATACTTATTGCTGTGACCTAATATTACCATCTTGTCCTGGATCTTGTGCCTTTAAAGGGCAGGGATTTGGAATCTTGTCGTAAGGAAAATAAAAGTAATGGGGACAACCAGTGACAAAATTATGGCAAACAAATCAGCATTTTCATCCTGTTCTGTTTCCTGTAGCATGTTGTAGTTTTTGGTTAGGTTTCCTTACTCTCTCTTGGATGCCAAATTCTAACCTGAGTCAGGTTCTTTTTTTCTTTGCAGCTTCTTATTTGTAAAAATGTGGTTTAGTTTATTTCTAATAATATACCTACCATGCAGTTACCAAGAGATGAGGTTCTTTTTTTTTGTTTGTTTCTAGTGCTGGATATCAAGCTAAGGTCCTCATGTTGTACTCCGAAATTGTCTAAGGAAAACAAAATGGTCAAATACTGTAACTTCATCTTGAAAATTTGAGAACAATTGTACTTGGATTCTTCCTGAACTTTTGGGATCTCAAAGCCTGACTGTATATCCCTTCAAAGGGAATTTTGTTTACATTTGCAAGTGGATTTGGGATTTGTCTGATGATCTCCAGATGATAGCTTTAGGTCCCTAGTTTTATGTTTCCAGTTGCTGAATGCCATCCGTAGAGAGAACACAGTGCTAGAATTTGCTTCCCTTGGGTTTTCAAAAGAGCTGAGTTTTAGATACCATGCAAAGCATAGCTGTTTGAACAGGTCTTTGCCTGAAGCTAGTTTTTACTTTGATGATGTAAGGAGTTTCTTTGTATTTGGCGTGATGCGGTGCTCTACTAGGACTTAATATCTGTGGTTATATATTGCTGTCTCCTAAAGACATCGATAGGAACATTTTATAAAGGAAGCCATAAATAAATAAATGGAGCTTTGATTTCTTTAGAGTTGCTAAAATTTAATTAACTTCCAGGGATAAACTCAATTAGTTGCATTCAGTATTGCCTTTAGTTTTGCTTGCTCACTTGGGGACTGTCTGGTCGCTGGAGAGGCAGCTGCAGAAGGAGAAGAAACAGAAATGACACTAACCTCTCTGCTAAGTTTGTAAAAACCTAGGAAGGGGGACACATGTTCATTTGGACTAGGAGGGTGTGACAGACGGCATTGCTACTGGGGGGTGGAGACTGTAGGACTGACTTGTTTGTCGCGTGGCAGGGAGGTTTATGATGTTTGTCACTGATTAGAATTTGAATTTTGAATTGAAAGCACTTTGCTCAACAACAATGAACAGATTTGTATTCTTGTCTTTTTTCTTTTTTTTTTTAATCGCATTTTCTGCTGATGACGAGTAAGAGGTTAATGGTCCTAGTGACTAATGTCTTGTCTCCCCAGAAAACCAGGATACTGAATTTCACTGAACTTTTAGAGTTGGAAGGGACATAGAGATCGTCTAGTCCAACTCCCCTGCTGAAGCAGGATTGCCTAGAGCTAGAGCATGTTACTCAGGACTGCATCCAGACGGGATACTGGCATTTATTTCTCCACACTATACCTTTAACAAGTATCAACCACGCTTATCCAGTGGTACTTTTGATAGGTGTGAGAAGTAAGTTCAGGATCTCTTCTTCATTAGTCCTTGGCTTTTCTCCCATGCACAGACCAGAGAACAGTTACACCTTGGAGATTTTTTATTTTTCATTTTTTAAAATGTGGATGCCTGTCATCTAGAAACTGAACTGAAATAATGAACTTACTTAATGTAGGCTATAAAATATCTGTTGGGGTTTAATGAACTAGTGATCTAGAGGTTACTCATTACTAAAGCAGCCAGGCTTTTATTAGGTGTCATCTCTCCCATTCTTCTTCCCATTTCTCTAACAGTCCAAAACTTCATGCTCTGCTGAGCTTAGTAAAATAGCCTAAAAATTCAAACGTTCACTACTGCAATATAATAAGGCAGGACTGCAAATGCTGGGGAAGCATGGCAGTCGTGCTGGAATAACCTCTGGAACCTCTAGTCCTCTTAGGCTTTGTGCATGCTTTGGTCTGTGTTGGCTGCCAGAGCAACAAAAGCTGTTTTCTCTCTCTACTCTGAGAGGAGCTGACAGCGTGGACATGGACACCTAGCGTCCTGTAACCTTCCTGTCCTTGAGGAAAGCTCCTACAAAGTGTCCACAAAACTTGCCACAGTTTCTAGCTGGGGAAGACTGAGCAGGTTACACAAGGCAATGTTTTCAGCTGGTCATTGGCTACAAAACGCACATGTCGTGCCACCCACTCAGACATTAAAAAACTTACTGGAAGGTTTGGTCAATGGTTGCATCAGTACACTGCTTTGCGTACCAAGTGCCTAAGGGACTGGAAAGGAGATGCTTAGATGCTTCTGATTTCTCAAGATGGGATTTGATTTACCTAAACAGAGTTGCAAACATGGGATTTGGAGAAAAAAGAGAGAGAAAAAAAAAAAAGGATGTTAGCTTACATTAACTCTTAGGGACAATTCAGAATTTCTACATTTCAGCAGCTTGGTCTCAAAAGTGCCGTGCATCCAAGCTTGTACCTTCTCCCTGCAGGAACAGAAGCAGGGTACAAAACACTGGCAGAAAGTTTAGGCTGCTGTCTACCCTATTACCTTTCATCATCTCACGGTCTTTCTCCAGGTTTTACACTTTTCCTTGGTATATCTAGTATTTCTTCTCTTTTGGGGAGTTTTCTTTACCTTTGTGGCTTTTTCAGGTGGTGCTTGTTTTCTCCATAGTCGCAGCTGTCTGGAGCTCTGCCCTCCCATATTTTGGTTTGTTCTAGTCTTTGGAGTAATATGTGGTCCACATGCTGCTTTTGAGGAGTAACAGTGGAGATGCTGGAAGGGCGGCTGTGATGCTCTGGCTCTGTGACACCCTGCCTTTATGACTGTAGGTGTATTGTCACATCTTCTCTTTCCTTACTTTGTAAAAGGGAAAATGTCTGTGGTGCTGAAGCTTGTTTTTACAAAATGATTCATCAAATAACCTTGGTTCTCTTTGAGCCTTTAATTTGTAACGCCTCTGTTGCTTCTGGCACTCTGCTGCTTCTGACATTATTCCTAAATTATTACTGAACATCACACACATGAAATACCTTGTATCTGTGTCATACGTGCTGTTCTTTAAGAAGACACCTATTACAGCTGAAGAAAAAGCATGTGTACACGACTGCACTTTCTCCCAGAGACACAAAATAGAGCTAACTCTATTAACTAAACTCTCCCACCTTATCGTAGGGGTGTATGATAAAAAAGCAATGATGTGGAATTAATCTTAAAGCTTGGATAGTTGCCTCTGAGGACAGACCATCTTAATGACAAGGCAATTGGATGCAATGATTTATAGCTCAGGAGAGTGAATTGCTGATTTTTAGCTGAGTGTCTGGTGGGCAGATGTCCCTATCACGAAAACTCTGAAGAGTATGCTGCTCTGGGATGTGAGATGCCTGCATTATGTTCCCTTTTTCTCTTTGGATGCACTGTCTGACCTTAAACAAGTCACTTCACTTCTCTGCACCTATTTCATGCGTTCTGATTATATTTCTGTATTATATGTTCAGATTATTTAATGTGCTGGGACAATTTCTTGAAATTTACAGGAATCGCCTCAGTGCAATATGCACACATCTTGCTTGGAGCATATGGAAGCTACTACAGATTTAATAATAACTGTTCTTTGGAGATAACCTTTATCTTTCTCTAATTCAATTTTCCTGTTTATGAAAAGGAAGTTAGAATACTTAACTTTCTTTGTAAAACCATAGAATAATGTATTTTGGAATAAACGTCTGGAGACGTGTAGTCCAAACTCTGCCAAAATCTAGGCTTTCTTCAGGGTCGTGTCCAGTTGTGTTTGAGAGGTTGAAAACCTCTCTGAGGTTTATGTTCCCGTGTTTGACCACCCTCATGATGAAAAATGTTCCTTTCTATGGAGTTGGAGTTTCCTTTGCTGCAACCTGTGCAAATGCACACCAATGACTCACGTTCAAATTGTTGTCTACCATATCCCCAGGTGCTTTTCTGCAGAGTTGCTCCTTAACCTGAACTTATGTGTAAGGTTATTCTGCCCCATATGTAGGACTTTGTATTTATTGTTGGTGATTTACATCAAACATTTCTAGTAGTCCTTTGCTCCACCTTGTAAAGGTTTCTCTGAATGGTAGCCCTGTGCTTCCTCCAATGCACATCCCCAATTTGATGTTATCTACAAACTTGATGACGGTCTATTATTTCCATCATCCAGGTCCAGCTTTGGAGGTACTGATGAAGTGTTTTCTGGAAGAGCTATGTAATGTGAATTAATACACTTTTACTTATCTTGTTTTTCTCTCTAGACTTGATACCATCAAACTCCTGTATGTTGTCAGTAAATCTGTGCTTTGCTGGATGAATACCATTGAATAATGCTCAGTTTTAATATGTTATTATTTAGCCATTGCATGGTTATGCTTGTGTCCCTATGATGCAAGTTGGGATACACACACGTGATGATTGGTCACTGCATGGAACTTCTTCTGGCCTGTGGTTCAAGAAAAGAGGGAGCTGTGTAGAAGACACTGTCTTCACTCTCCTGCGCTGAACCTCACTCAGTTATTGGAAAAAAAATGAACTAGACTGAGGCTGTTTGTTAGTGAAAGTGTTGATGTCTCCTTATCCTCCTCCTTTAGGTACTATATCAGTGAACAGCAGGCGCACCCCATTCACTGCTAGCGGGGAGAGTGAGATTCTAGATCTGGAAGGCGACATGTACCTTGGTGGGCTGCCAGAGAACCGGGCAGGTCTCATCCTTCCCACAGAGCTCTGGACAGCAATGCTGAACTATGGCTACGTCGGCTGTATCCGAGACTTGTTCATCGATGGACGAAGCAAGAACATCCGGCAGCTGGCAGAGGCGCAGAACGCTGCCGGGGTCAAGTCCTCCTGCTCCCGCCTCAGCACCAAGCAGTGCGACAGTTACCCCTGTAAGAACAACGCAGTCTGCAAGGATGGCTGGAACCGCTTCATTTGTGACTGCACCGGCACCGGCTATTGGGGTAGAACGTGTGAGCGAGGTAAGCTGAGTTTTCTGACCTCAGTTACACAGAGCTGAAGGTATGCAGAACTAGAACAAAATCTAGTGTTTCCATGAGACTTTCCCCTGCCCTTGTTGGTCTTCCCAGTGCTAGGTTCCATTTCCCACACTAAGAAAGGTTTATTCCCTGAGTGTTGTCTTCCAGTCTTTTCCACTTTCTTTTCATGAGCTTACCTTCTTTATCTGCCACTTCACTCCCTAAGCCTCCTGAAGACCCTGTCTTGGTTCCAGAATTTGTTTGACTGAATATGATTTGTCTCCTAAAGGCAGAAAATGCCGCTGCATGTGAGAAGTCTCAGGCAAATTATTTGAAACAGTACCAAGTGTGAACTTCAGTTATGGGGATCTTGCTTGCATAGGACAGATGATGTGTCCCAGTTCTGTCTAGTCTTCCTCTTGTTTGCATGGTAGGATTTCCTTGATGGCCGTTAATGGGTAAAGTCAGCTAATGAAATACTGTTAACAGCAACATGTCTCCAAGTTTGCCTCTGATAAGGCAAATCTGTAGGAGATGTTTGGAGATTCTCTACATCTTATCCGTACTCATTCTCACTTGTGATTTAAAGACATATGATTGGAGATAGGAGACACAAGTAATGCTGGTATAGGCAAGCATAATGTCTGTGTTCTAGGTCACGTGGAAAGGAATTTACTAATTAGGGTATCTGAGCTATATATTTCTCAAATACCAGGAGGTTCCGTTAATTTTTGTTGTCCTTATGGTGCGGGTGCCACCCTCAGAATGAGGTAGGTGAGTGGTTTTAAAAAAAGCGATGGAGCTAAGATCGCTTAGAAAAGAAAATACTTCCTAAAGGGTGTTTTCTTATATTGAAACTAATCTTTCAGTTAATATTTGGCTATTAGCACTGCATTCTGGCTGAACTCCGCTCATAGTACCCCCAAGGATTACCTGTAACCCGTTAGCAGAGTCTTAGGACTTTCAGCACCGTCTTTCTATTACGTTACTTGGCACCACGGCCTAATGGTCATAGCATGTGTCTTAGTATTGGACATCCAGGTATTTTTGAGCTTCTGCCATGAATATTTGAGAAGTTCCTTTTCTACTCAGTGTCCTCCCCATGTATTTTTTAATATTGATCTATAGTACTCTGCCACTTACGAGAAAGAACGTGAAAGTTCAGTACAGTGCGTAAACTATTACGCACTGTATTGAGATGTGTAATTCATTACAAATTCATTACCCCAGAGGATTTTCTTCTTTGCAGGAAATTTTTGTTAATGACCAAACTTCTTCCTATAAAATGGATGGGGTTTTTAGGTTTTACAGCAGAAGATCTGTGATCATTCATAAAGCTTATCACAACCAACGATTTGTAGCATGCTGCCCTAAGCAGCAATAGTAGTTAATTGAGTTAATTGCCAGTAGTCCTTAAAACAGCTGAAGAATCAACAATGCCATCCATGACGTGAGGACGTGGGTGAGAATGTAAGAATCATGGGCATTGGCTATGCCAATGTCAGCTCAGCAGTTCTCTCTTATGGACTGTGTTGGATTAGAAGATTCTGAAAATCATCAGAGGTTTTCTCAAGCACAGTCTTGGGAATTGTTTTGGCCAACTATTGTGTGATTAGGTTTTAGACACACATAATTAAAAGGCGCTACCGTAAATGCATTGTTCCCCTGCAAAATTACAGTTATGCTTGCCCTTGGTCGTTATTTAGTATTAGGAGTGACCAGCTCTGTGATTCAGGAATTTCTGGACTCTGTCTCTTGTCCATCTCCTGACATAACATAAAGAACAGGATTCATCCCATGTGCTTCTAGATATCTATGGTGTTGGTTTTTACTCCTTTTATTATCAGTGAAATCAGTAGGTTAAGAGCCTGTAAGCATTTTGGTTTAGGAGAAATGAATCTCAAGTCTGTCCTGAGACCCATAACTTGGCCATGCTCTGGCCAGCACCAGTATGAGTAAGAGAGATATATATATGAATGCATGTTTACCAGTGTGGGAACTTGAGGTCCTAATAAATATGTGTTAGAATCAGAGCGTATTTAAGGTTATCAAAACAATGATGTTGTAGTTCAGTACAACATATAATGAGTATGATGAGGTCCTAATCCTGAGAAACCAATTTTGTCTATAACTAGAAACCACAAACTCCCTACTGGTTTAGGCCCAGTGTCAGGCAAAACGTAGCTTTCATGTGAGGTTCCTTGGCAACAAGAGAAGCAGCTCACAGGGGATAAATATTTGTAGACTGTGTAAGTGTAAAAAGTTGTGCAGGTTGAAGTGTATTTGACTCCACAGCATTTATTGTGGTGTTACACAGCAGCCTCATACTGCTCTGACACAAGTACCTGATACCAGGCAACTGTATTAGCGCACAGTGATTTTTGCCTCCATGAACAAAATTATTGCAGGCTACCAATGATATTTTTCCTTCTCATGGTCTGACACCCAAGGATTATTGCAATTCCTGACTTCAACTGGCCTGTGATCCAAATACTGTTGGAAGGGGAAAAGTTGAGATGGAGACTGGGAAGGAAATCAAAGTGAGAGATGCTGCCATGCCACAGTGGCACTTCCGCATAGTGACTAAAGAGCTGCCACAGGGCTGGGGAAGCCAGGCTGGTGCATAAGGGGAGGAATGAAGAAGGAGCAAGCAAGCTAACTCTTCTGATAAGAGACTGCTATTGACCCACTTTTCCAGTCTGCTATCTGTTATCCGAGAAGGGCTGTCTCACTTTACTGAGTCCTTAGACTTCTGTCCCGTTAACAGAGAGGAGTGTAACTCTTGGAAGGGGTTTTCAGCCCAAGATGTAGAGTAAAGGGTTAAGAGGCTCGGGAGTGTAGAATAAAGAATCTTCTATGCCTGTTGGCTACCAGGAAAATCACTCTTTATCACAAAGCAAAGCACATACTTAACATTTATTTAAGGTACTAAAAATACAAGACATACGTGCAACTCCAGGGAGAGAAGCAGATGATTCATCTGTTGCTGATGGTAAAGTCTATTTCCCATTTCCAGGTACAGCATTTATACATTTATAATGCTGTATTTCTCATACGTTTTATACTTTGCCATAAAAAGGACTGTTATATGTCTAAAAGGGATTCAAAAAGGAAACACTGTGTCATAGTTAGAAAAGAGGTTTGGATTCTTTTTGTTCATGGTGAAACAATACAAATATATAGTATTCAGTATGTCACCTGTATCTAAAGCCTGTGGGAGTTTGTCCTGTCAGTGAAGTGACACCTCTGTGTATTCAGCAAGTTACACTGGATGTGATGTGGCCTTTGGTTGCCGTGATCTCCTCAGGCAGTACTTGTGTGCAGATGGAGACACCTTGCTGTGGCTGCAGTTTGATAGGGCACAGAACGGACAACTGCTGCCAAGGCCTCAAATTCTTTCATACGATTCCAGTACCTAATCGATCATTCTATATTGGTAGTGATGTAAGCAGACAAAGGTGTTTTCAGTCTTAAAGCATCATAGCTTCTAAGGGTAATGTAGCCCCTCCTTGGGGTAATGGCAATTGCATAGAAGAGATGGGGTGAGATATGGGAAAGACCAGTTCACATCTGATGTGCCTTCCATCCAAGGTGGGTAAGGTCAGGGAGTCAAAAGTGCTGTTAGGACTCCCCTGGTTCTTTCAGTAACTTGACGTTTTTCCTGTACTAACTAGGAAAGAATATTATTGGGAGACGAATCATGAAGGCTTCTATCAGGTGTACTTACAGTCAAGTCCTTGCCATAGAAATTAGAATAAATGGACATCAGTGTTTGATCCTCAGAACGGCTGAGACAAAGTACTTCACCTAAACAAGACTCTCCTCAGTCTTCATACATTTCACCTGATCTGCTTATGAGATTGTGTTTCTCTCCATCTGTAGCCAGTGGAAGGTGACACAGAAGGGTGAGGAGATGGAAGTGCAATCAGATTCACGTGCCATAGGTGCTCAATGCCAGGCTGTGAGGCCAAGCAAAGGCAGCAGCAAATGCTGGCTATTAGCTAGATGTGGTCTCCATTTCACACTTTTCACCAGAGTCTGTGCTGACCAAGTAACACAACTGTTATTTATTTATTTTCTTAAATCCTTGAGCTTCCCATTCTCTATTGTCTTTCCATAATGGTTCTCTACTACCCAGTCTAACTCACTGTAATAGTGTTTGAAATCATATATGAGAAGAGCTTCTTCGAGCCACTGTTAAAATTAAGGAGCTGCTATAAGCACAGCAGCATTTGGATGAGTTTCTTAAATTCCAGAGATTCCACAGTAGCTGTTGGAAGGGACTGGTGGTGTGGCTGTCCACCAGGCTAGGAAATAAGACTCTGCTGGCTTTGCAAATGGCATGAACTCAATTAAAGTAGTATTGTGACCTCCTTCTTTAGATGCCTTGGATAAGTACTCTAAGATTGAAAATGTAGAAGCCTAGCAATGAGAACCTGTGCTAAATGTCTAAGTTCCCTGTGCAGTCCATGGTAGTTGCTTCTCAGGGGAAATTCAAAGCAATAACATGATCTGCTTTCCTCCTTTTGTTGATTTGCCTGTCTCCTTTTATTGATTATGTGGAGATTCTAGTCTGATAATTCAGTATTGCTGCACTCCAGAAGGTAACTGTCTGTGCTGTGGAGGAATTGACAGTGCCAAACTGACAAGACCATCAGGCTGATAAATAAGAGGATATCTTGTTTGGGGTGGGGGCATAAAGCAAATAAAATGGAAAAGAAGCTAACAGACAGGACACAATCCCTCCTGCAAGTGATTCTCTGAGTGCCTTGTAATCTGGTAATGATCTCGCCTCCCCCTGCTCCCTGAGCTCTCCTGCACTCCTGGTATATCTGATTAGAGTACGTATGGTGGAGAGCAAAATTTAATCACGCCAGAAAGAATCCTAAACTGAAAGACAGCTTTTGGGTGTCTCTGAAATTAATGTGAAATGGATTTGTGTTGGCAGTTATGATTACAAGTACATATTGAGGCTTTGTACTGAGTTTGCTAGGTCTTGGGTTGTGGTGTGTTGGACATAGGGGAAAAATACCATGGAGCTTGCACTCTTGGTAGTATTTAGTCATTCTTGCATCCTGGAGTTTTAGAAAGAGTATCGGAGTATAGGAGTATCAGAGAACAGTGTCTGCAGTGCAACCTCTCTATTCTAAAGTCTCTTGTTCCAACAGATCTGCTGTTTTGCTAGTTAGTTTGAAATAAAGGACATAAAATATCTGAAAGCCCACGGGAATGCTTCCCAAATGCTTTCCAGTCATCAGATGTAGGGCAGGCTTTGGGAGAATTGACAAAAAGGATCCTCCAATGCAATGGGTAACATGCTTCCTCCTGTTGCATGTGAGCTACCTTCTCATACTGGACCCAGTAGAAGTCAAGGTGAGTTGCAAGTCTTGTCAGCAAGAAGGTCTGGAGGGCTGCTACAGACAAGCAGGACGGTGGGAAGGAATGGTTGGTGCAGCTACTGTGAAAGATCTTCAGTGGTTTTTAAGTACTAATGTCTTCTGTACCCTTTGGCTTCTAATTTGTTAGTATTTGAGATCAGTTGCAGCATTAGGTCACTGCAGCCCCCCTGTTAATTGCACTTAAGGTGTTAGAGGTAGGAATTGGGATCTGGCTCATGGAGGATGATGTACTTTGCTGTGATAACCAAGTACCTCCTCACAACCCATGGACTTTTCTGAAAAGGACCCCAAAGCCCTGGCTTTAAACAAGCAGGAGGAAGAAAATGTGTGTTGTATTCACATTAGCTGTTTTCTGCTGCAGTGAAAATGCCATGGGCTCAAAAAAGTGATGAGGTCTGTTCTGCAGATTGCAGAAGCTCTCTGCGTACTTTCCTTCTGCTGAAACACTGAGAGGGACTGTGGAGGGCAAAAGCCCAGGAAGGACATAAAGCAAAATACAACTGAAAATCAAACTTTTTAGGCCAAAGAAATTAAATGTTGTTGATCACTCACTTTTTAATGTTTTCCACTACTTAATTATTGCCTTGATTGGAGTTCTTGGGATTTTTATTTTTTTTTTTTAGGAGGTATAAACCGATAAGATTAGAAAAGGCAGGTTGGTACGAGACTGCTGACCATTTAAGACTGAAATATAAGATACTCAGGTTTAAATTTTAAACCGGTGAAGTTAATTGCTCAGAACTGGACATAGCCTGAGTCCTTTCCAGGTAAGGAAAAAATAAAGTCTTGTTCCAGCCCTTACTTTTTACTGAGCTGCACTCAGTGTTCATTGCAGCAAGACAGAGATATCCCACTCCGGTTCTCCTCCCAAGGGCTGGAACCAGTGTCCCTTCCTGTTTGCGTTTGCTCACAGATGGTTGATGAAAACCCTGAGCAAACCAGGCTTTTTCTGTGCTTTGTGACATACTGGTTGTGAACAGCAATGTACCTGCTGTTGGCAATGCTGATGTTGAGCATAGGACTACAGGTTTTATTATCTGCCAAGTACCTTTATAGCAGTGTTTGCTAAGAACAGTTTAATGACAACACACATCTGCCCATTATGTATGCAATAAACAGAGATGTTGTAAAATTACTGGTAATAAGAAATGCTACAAAATCATTTACTACATGGTTTAAATGCTGCATGCTTTGCTGTCTCAAGCACAGGTAGCAGCATAGATTTCTTTTTTATTTTAGTGAAGATGTTTGATGATGATTACAGATTTGAAGGTTTGTTTAAAAAACCTTAAATGTGTTGGTGCTTTTTGGACTGTCCAGACCTGAGTCTGCAGTGTAATGCTAGATAACTGCTGAGAATACACTTTCTTGTAGGACTGATGGTTCCATGGGGTGCTGGACAGATTAGGAGAAAAGTCTTTGCTGCAGTGTTTTAATGCTTTTAATCCCTGCTGGATCTTGAATATTCAAAGATATTAGGAAAGTCAAAACATCAGGATAATTTTTATGATTTCATGAGATAAAGCATTAGAAATAAGGTCTAGAACAAACCTGATTTGTTCATTGACTTACTAATACCAGATAGGTACAATTTCCAAAAATGTCTCCAAACTGCAGAAAAAAAGATTCCATGTGAACTTAGAAAAAGTGTTCATGCAATCTCTTCACACCCATTTTAGCATGTTCCTCACTAATCTTATAGTACAGCCCCCTTTGAACATGATCTGAGGCATGTTAGCTTTTGCTAAGGGCATTTATGTGAGAAGTTTGTTTTCTCACTTGCTATCAATCCATTTGTAACACCTGTGGCTGTTCCCTCTGTGGCTGGACCAAGCAGCTCCTGCTATGGTATAAGCTGTACACAATTCTTCTGCTTAAGAAACACGGGCCTGGGCTTCCTGTGTTTAGCTCCCTCATGTGTCCCCCTAATGAGTGGTTGTCAGAACAGAAGGCTACCGCTGGTTGTGTAGGTGCTTGATTATTCTACTGTATTAGGCTTTTATGTATCTTCCATCTCTGCATCCTTTCCTTGCCTTCCATGGGGTAACTTCTGTTCTAACATTCAGACAATTCCCAAGATGCTCATAAGATGTTGTGCTAGCTCCAGTAAGGGCAATATAGCCAAGGTGAGGCTTGTAAGGGAAGAGAAACAATATGAAGGAACAACTTCAGGGTTTGTCACTTGTATGGATTTGTACTGTGGTCCTTTCCACTCATTATTACTTTATTGTCCATAGATGTATATATTCAGTCAAAAGCCACTCTGAATATATGTTGTTTCCAGGACAAGCGGTGGCTTTTGTTGCCTTGTAATGCCTTTGTGATATCCTCAGTACAGAAGACTGTACAGTTAATTCTGCGGTCAGGGTGACTACATCTTTTTGGGAAAAGATCATTTCATGATCTTTAGGCTGTTGAACTTTAACTTCGAAGAGTCTCATTGATGTGACAATCTCCAACAGCATCTGCTGAGCAGCTGGAAATTCTGAGACTGTATAAAAATCAACTCATTCTCTCTCCTATATTTTATAATGACATGGGTATGATTTTTTTATCTGTGTGTTCTTTCCTGTTTCTTCATCCTGTCTCCATCATCACATGCTCTTGATGTTTAAGACCACTCCTGCCTTCCATGCTGCATGTGAATTTGTTAGTACTCCAGGTGCTCTTAATCTCATCTGAATATGGTAATTGATGGCACAGAAGAAGATAATTTCTGCTGTTTTTCTCTAAACTTCTATGTTTCTGGCTGTTTATTGCTGAGTGTAGCTTTCACAAGGTCCTCTCAGTTCAAGAAATATGATTTTCCAAAACTGTATTAGATTTTGTGCTACTGTCAGCTCCTGTAAAGAGCACTTGAGCAACAAAAAAAGATGTTGATGGGTAGATGAGTAAGAACATTTGGTTGATGCTTTTTAGCATCTTGTACTTTTTTTTAGTATAGGCCTCTTCTACAGGACTAATATTGTAGTGGCATATTTATTTATCTGCTGCTTTATAAATGGCAGCTCAGAACAATGGCTTCCCCTTAATGCAAGCCACAAAGGACACCCTATCGAGAAGTAAAGGCACAAGGCTGCTCAGGTGACTCTCAGATTAAAGGACAGCTTGCTATAGCAGGTCAGTCTTGCCTGAATCATGCTGTATCAGGGGAAGGTAGAATTTACTAAAACTTGGATCATCTGAAATGGTAAGTCACCATGAAGAAAGAAAACACTTTTTCACTTTTTCCTCCCAGCTTTCTCAGGTAACTCCCAGGACGTCAGATAATGGCATGGCACAGGTATGATCCAAAATGGGCTTGTGTACTTTGAGTATGCACCATGTCTGTTGTGATCTGTCAGGTGTCTAGAAATGAACTGATGATGCTGGGTAGAAGACTCACTTCAGGCTACAAGGTATCTTTGAGCCTCTTATTGCTCAGTGGCTGATCTCAGTCCCTGTGTCTTCATACCCTTTGCATACCCTCGAATCAGACTAGTTTGGTTTTCTGCTGAAACTGGCAATTGTCCCTACAATTAACGGGAATATCTTGATGGAAGTGACCAGGATGAAGTAGATTCATTTGTCATGAAAAATTATTTCCAATATTTAAAATTGCTATATAGACCTTGGAGATGTTATCTGTGAAATTAGCTTTCTCTATCTCTCCGCTTTGCCCAGTTGAAGCCATCAAGCTGAAAGGCAGGCACTGGCACATCGCATTTTCTGTCTCATTTCTTCTTCTCTATTCATTTCAGAGGGAAAGGAAAGACTTGGCATTCATGATGCTCCCTTAATGGACTCTCTGTCCATGTGGAGATAGGCAGTCAGCCCTTGGACACTTTGATTGATTGGATGAGGCTATTATGTGATATGAAAAGGATATGCAGAAGCACAGCCATCACCACAAGCATGGAAAGGTCCTACTTGCTGGTGTATATTGGTTCACCCAGATCTGCATGGTTTGTCTGCCTTCTCTCACAGGCATTTAATCCACAGAATAGCTCACCTGGCAGTCCTGGTGAATCTGCCACCACTAGGTACGAGACCCAAAGCTATGGCTCTCCAGGGGGAAACCATTCTCGCTCACTCTGCTAAAGGTTCTGAGAACATGTAAAGGAAAGATAATTTTCATCAACTTTATTTGCTTCCTTATCAGCATCCTCTTTTTTTTTCTGGGTAATCAAGAACAAGGAGGTTAAAATTGGGAGATAAGGTGCAGAAGAGGGAAACTGTATCCTGATAAATCAAATTTTAATATGAGTTTCAGAGCGACTTACCGCTTTGGGATGATTATAGGTGGTGAGTAGGTGGACAGGTAAAATGCAAAACTCGGGAGATATCCATCACATTAATGCAAAAGTTATCGCACTGAAGAGGCACAGCAGCAGGCAGGATGTACAAGAAAAACAGCCTCATAATAAATGCTCTTAGTCTCATGATGCTTCCATTTTTTATGGCCTGCAACTGTTGACTTCTGAAGTTCTGCCTGTTAAGGCAAGGTCCTCTTGTGTTCAGCCTGGGCCCTTTGGGTAGGGGTTTCCTACCATCCTAATCTTGTGAGCAACTTAGCATTTTGCCATTTCTGAACAAGGCAGAATTGTAATCCTTTGTGTTGCAACACTCCTAAAGGGAGCAGAAAAACAGGGCAGGTTGGAGGGGATTACTGTCGGAAGTTGTATCAAAGCACTAGAGTTCAGGCTTCAAACGATCTCACGTGGAATCAGACTTTTAAGTCTAACTACCCCAATACCCACAGGCCCCATTTCAAACTGCTGAGAAAAGAAAAATACAGTATTTTAAATAGTGAATTTTTATCCACTACCTTTCATTAAATGAGTAAAAATGGAAAATGACAATTCAGCCCTCAGCTGGAAAGCATGTTAGATTGACAGCTGTGGGAGTCCTCAGCTTGTGCTCAGAATGAGAAATACATACAGACTAGCTATCCTTTATATACCTTATTCATCTCTTGGAGGAGTATTTGCATTAGAGATTAGAAGGTAGGTCAGTGTTCCTGCCCTGCCTGGTCTTTGGTAGAGCTGCAGAGCAGAGTGGTGATAGGAAAAACTCTTCTCTAGCTCTGAGTTCCTCTCTGTTGCTTGTGTGACTGCTGAAGACAGAAGGAGCCATGAGGCAGCTCAGGGCACCCAGCCCAAGGAGCATAGCAAGGGCTTCTGAGCTGAGCAGAGCAAAGTGTGCTGCATGGATCATCTGCCATGATAGGACAAGATTTACCCCTGAACAAGTGATTGGCAAAAGGCATGTGCTTGCCTTATAATGAGAAGGAAGTGAGAACACAGAAACCATCTCAAATATTTTATAGTTTTCTTATTGGTTGTTGTTTTTTTCTTTAAATCTCTCTGTCATGAATGTTTGTGGTTGAAGAGAAACATGAGGCCAAAGGAAAGACTCTTGACATAGTAAGAAATTTCAAAAGATCTAGAGTCCTTACACTAGAGTACAAAATCTAGTTCTGAGACATGGGAGCCTAACATTTCAGTGCCTAGTCATGGAAACATCCAGGTTTTCACCATTTTGTTACCATCTCCCCAGTGAAGTTCTCTTCTGTTGTGGTCTGGCTTTTTGATGTAAACCCCAAAAGTCACTGCTGCTTCGTTTCCACCTCTCATGTCCCATTTGTGCAAATCTTTATTCTGCATTTGCATTTGATTGTTCTGTCCTCTTGGAGGACCTACCAGCGTTGAGTTTTAGCCTTTCCCTCCCTGTCAAGTGTTACTGGAGGCTGATTTAGCACTACAGCCAAGGTGCTCGCCTCAAAGCTGTGTTTGTAATAATTCCAGCTTTTGTTCTTATTGAACACAGGGTTGGGCAGCTGAGGATGTGGATGATGTAAGGGACAGGTAATAGCTGTCAGTTCACTTTTTACCAGTCCCACTCTGATGCTGGGAGCACCAATGTGTTGTGAAGGAGCTGCCATTAACCACCTTGGGGAAGGGGGTGGAGACTCTCCAGAGTTTGACTGAATGGATATGTGCTCTCTGTCACCCTCTCTTTTTTTTTTTTTTCTTTTTTTTTTTTTCTGAGGCAACTTCACAGTTCTGCATCTTGTTCAAATGTTTATATGCCATTCCCCCAAGCCTGCCGGGTTCCTTCTGCCACCTCACCTTCCAGTCTGATCAAATTTCACTTTTCTGTCTGGTGCAGAAGAACAAGGAATGTCCTGAAAGATTTCTTGGATGTGGGAAAAGGGGACAAGGGGAAGAACAAATAGACCTTTGTCAAACGAAAGGCTGGTATCTTTTTCTTCTGTCATTTTACAGTCTGCAACCTTTTTGGGTAAAGCAATTAGGCAAAACAGAAAGGATTAAAGAGAAACAGAAACGATTTATCATGCTATTTTTTGAATGGCTCACTTTGGTTTTGCTTTATCTCTCAATTTTTTATTTAAAGTCAAAGGCATTTGGGCTGCTTTAAAAAAAACCAAAACATAAAGGAACACCACAAATAGCCATGTCGAAGAGTAATGAATCCAGCAGACAGAAGGACTTGTGTCCAAATAAAAAAGGCAGAAAAGTGTAGGCTGGAATTGGTATTGACTGTGCAACGTGCACAGTGCTAATGGACCTGCAGAAGAAACAAGAACATTGCAGCCATAAAGTGAAAACCTGCTCTGCCGTGAATACAGATGAGAGAGGGAAAGACACTGCTTTTATGGGGCTGCTTTTGCACACATGGCCTCTTGAGCTAACCTGCTTATAAAGTCAGAGTGACAGGATGTAGATTAGCAATCAGCATCCTCATTTAGTTTTTTCTCTGCAGGTTGATTTACACTGCTGTGATTTCTCTTTCCTTTTGTCTTTTCCTGCTGGCTGGGGACTATTTGCTGAGCCCATTTATTCTCTTTTCCAATTTTTTTTTTTTTTTTTTTTTTTTCTGAGAGAAACCATCAAAGTTTGTGTGTGTGTGAGTGTGTGTGTGTGTGTTTGTTGCCTACAGTTCATACCCTGGTCTATGTCACCAGGAGAAGCAGCTTTGAACCAGCTGCCATATCCCTGTTGCTGAAAGTTGGGTTTTCCCAGACACCCCATCACTCAGATTAGGGAGAGATACTGGCCTGTATTCACTTGATCAATGTCCTCCATCAAAGCAATGATCAACAAAATCCTACTAAAACTGTGTAGCACCCGTAGTTTTCTTCTCCTGTGTGGATCCCTTAAAAAGGGAGTATTCTGTTAGGCACAGAAGAGATGGTGCATGCCAAGAGTTGTAATTCAGCATCTGTTTGGGTGCCTACAGGGGGCTGTGTATTATGTTTTCTCCTGCTTCAGCATTGCTCCTGAGTTACATGCTCGAGCAGTTCCTTGGTGAAGGCTACCTAGGAGGGCTTCAGGGCAGGAAGGAGGACCCCCAGATACAACTGGGAGGGGAGATATGAGGGTCCTAGCATTGGACTTGTTTGTGTCTGGGACTGAGATGTCTTAAGTACTGAGGTGAGACAGAAGTGTTCGGGCAATGAACTCTAACCCATCTCACACTATTTTTGAGAGTGTCTTTGCACATTGGCAACGGATTTTAGGGTTTTCTCTGCCACAGTGACATGGGGCTTGCCAAATCTCACAGTATTACCCATCTCTCTGTAGAAGCCAGAGATGAGGGCTCAGGGGAATTTTTGTACCCTTGTATACAGATAACGCATTAGGGAGCCTTCAAACTGACAAGGAACAGGCAAGGTCATAGCTGGGAGAAAGCTGGTAAGTTGCTGACCTCTCTACCTGTTTTTTCACTATCAGAATAAGTTAAATAAACCCATATTAAACTGTTTATAAGGGTACAAAATGATAATCCTATGCAAACAAGTGCCATTTTTGCATATATGCAGAGTATTTTCAAAAAGAGATAAATATCATTATCATTTTACGTTTTAGGAAACCGTGATACAGAGCAATTAAGGTACCTACAGTAAGATTCAAGATTACAAAAGTAATTAGCCGCAGACCCGGGCTGAGGGGTTTGCATTTACTTTACTGGGAATTAAATGCCTGAATCTAAGATATCAGATAATTTAGTCATTAGACTCTTAGGCCAGTAAGCTACTTTTTCCACCTTGAAAAAGCTATCTCATGTCTCTAAAATAATATTCACAGATCTCTACAGACACGGTGATATAGTCCTGGGATATTTGATTAGCAGTTCCTAGAGATAAATACTTCTATACTGTGATAGGATAGAGATAACTCATATCACAACCTGAGTTCCTTCATCTTCTCCTCCTCCCCTGTTTTCCCACTCAGAAGAGCACTGATGAATCACTTTGGCCTTTCAGCCGTGCAGTAATGAAAAGCTGATTACCGTACAGCTCCCCACGGGTCAGCCTCTCTCTTATCCAGCGTTGCGCTCACTCAACTGCCATTCCCTGTGTGCCTGGCCAGAATCCAGGGGACTCCAACTAACTAATACATGGAGGAAGTTAGTAAAGATGTGCTTATAAGACAAAAGTGAAGTTGCACGAGCTTTAACTTAAGGAACAAATGAACATTAAGGAAATGTTGTCTGACAGTGAGAGCCAAAAAATGCGGTGAATTTCCCCTGGAACACGAGGAAAAGCTCAATGAATGCTATTACTTTGCTATTACTACTGGAAATCTTTGCAATGCTGCCTCACAGGTGCTGTTGAGAAGGTGTGTTGTAGTGTATCAGGTGCAGAGCACCCTGTGCTACCACGCGTGCAGTCCTGTTTGCTCTGCAGGACCATCTGCTTACTGCTCCCGTGGCAGTACCTGCAGGTGAACTGTGGGAGCACGGGCAGTTGTGTCATGAAAATTCAGCATCACTGCTGGGCCAAATGAGTAAATTTGATCAAGGCTTCTCACAAAACAAGCCTTGACACATACGGGACATCACTAATTTAGTGCTTCACAAAAGTATACAATACAAACATGCCTTGGGATTCTCTTATTGGTTTATATCACTACAGTCAAGATCATTTCTCTGTGCCTTATCTTCCCCAGTTGCAAAAAGCCCAGATACTTGAGACTTTCTGAAGTCATAAAAGGGTTGTAAGGTGAAGAATTCATGAATTTTTAAGAACTTCAGACTCTAGGATGAGAAAAATTGAAGACCAGCAAAATGTTAATTTTTGTTAATCTATGAAACCTTCTGTTTCACATCTTTTCCTTGCGCTTAATGAACATCCTGCCATGAGAACTGGTAGAAAACCTGACCTAGTGACTGATATTTACTTTTGTGTTATCTGGCTCATTTTCCTATTATTGCTTGTTGACACATAGTATTTTATTTTTCATCAGTACAGAAATGGGGGGAGATTTGGCTTTGTGTATTAACAATTTGAGTTTATATCCCCAAAAGAACAACATTGCCTAGACCCGCAATGTTTATTAAAAACCCTTAAAGGTCAGAGATTTTCTTCTAAAATAGCAGTAACTTTCTGTCTTGTGCTACTTTTCTATGCCTGCAATACTAATGCAATCCTTGTGTGGTTGTTGAGAGACAGTGCTGGGGTTTTTTGAGATATACAAGCAACCTTTTGTAGATCAAATGCCATAATACTTGAACAACTCAAGGGGAAAAAACTTTCTAGTTTCTTTGACATTGAAATGGTAAAATTATTCATTGCCCTTTATGAAGCACTAAACAAATGATGAGATTTTGTATGGTGTGTCAGCGATTGGCTGAATGTATTTAACTTGATAGTGATATGAGATTTACAGAGCACACAAGAAGGGAGCCTTAAATAGTTTTACCCATTGACCTTTGCCAAGATAATAAGCCTGAATATCAACTCCTCACCAGTTAAATTGTATACTAATGAAGTGACATTGGATACTCAGCTACAGGCGTGCTGTTGAGAAGTATTCTTAGGCACACGAGTAGAAATGTGTATTCAAGAAATGTGAGTATAAAAAGAGTATTCCCTTAACAAGCTTCCATGGTTATTTCTGATTAAAAAGAAAAAAAAAAGTTAAAAAGTGTAAAGAGATTGCTGTCGAGCGGCTTAGACTGAAATCCAACAATATGAAGGAAACTGGCAAAAAATTGAAATATAATCAGGAGGCTGAAGGGAGGAATTATGGAGAAAGATTAGAAGAGTTCAGTACGTATTGGTTGGTAAAATGATAACCTGAGGGGAGGATGATGAATCAGCTCTGATGGGAAGGCTGCCTTCCCAAGGAAGGGCAATGACTTAAGGATGTTCACAGGACACTTAACTGTGGAATATTGGGTTAAATTAAGAAAGGAAAATGGTGAATATCATAGGCAGCATCCTGGTGATGAGCTGTATTTCTTTTTGCTTTGTTTTGCAATAGCAGAAACCCTAGAGAAGGGCTGGAAATCCCTTCAGTTAGACACTGGAAATTAGAATGGCTAAACCAGCAGAGTATGGCCAGGGTGCTATATGCTTTAATGAAATAAGCATTCTAAGAGGGAGGGAAGGGAAGGGAGCTGCATGATCTAGCCAGCTCTTCTGTTTCTAGCTTCTATGGATCTGTGAAATGTATGCCTGAGAATAATGAAAACCTGGAAATGTCTTCCAACTTCAAAAGACCTATTTTTCTTTCTAAACCCTGCTAATGACTGGATATGTTCTCCCAATTAGTGAGAATGTGAATAAATTTATAAGATGTGCAAGACACTGTTTCCCAAAGCATAATTTGTTTGATTCTTAATGTAATTACTTATTATAATAATTCATACTGAATTAGTAAGAGTAGAATAGTTTATTGTGTAAAAATAACAACATTTTGATACCTCAGCTTTTTAGCTACATCTTCAAGAATTGTGGAAAACTCCATGTTTAGGCAAATTAGAAACAATGTTATGTAGTGTATGTTACAGTATTAGATGATAAAAGAATGTCATTAAGGAAGGTATGGTCAAATACACTGTAGGAAAAAGCTGTTGCCTGCAAAGTTCAAATCCCAACTAAAATCTGAATTAAAAGAGGTATTCACAGGCTCGTATGAGCAAGTGTAGCATGTGTCCAAGATCTTTCCAGGTTGCTGGTAAAGGAGAGCTTAGCGTAAGGCTCGTTCTCCCTAGCCAGTGTATGAACAGAAGCAAGTGTAGTGCTAACTGCTCACCTTTGTGACAGGTAGAAGGCAGAGGCCTTTCCCGTTGCCAAGCTGTTGTCCCAAATATTGGTCATCAGCATAAACCCCCAAAACAACAACAAAAACGTAGTCTGCCATTTAGTTCACTTGCATTTAGTCCTGCTTGGTTGTGGACTTCACGTGACGTTCAGCAAATCAGTTAGGTTCTGATGCATAAAAGCAGTAAAGTCGGACAAAGCCTGCAGTGTTTAGGGGCCCATCAGCTTTTGGAGTAAAACCCCCAAACGTAAGTTATGTGCCTACAGTGTGAAGAGGCCATTAAGTAAGGATGGTGTTCAAGGCAGCCCGCCCTCTGCCAGTGACCGGCGGGAAGCAGGGACAGGGCTCAGGTAGCCAGAAGTGCATACCATGTAGAGGATGTGCCGTTCTCCTCCCCTAGGTGCAGCCTTGATCTTGCTGCAACCTTGAGCTCACTGCCCACATGAATATGAAACCCGCATTCTAAAACCCGCTCCGAGATTTAGGTGCCAAATAGCATCATATGTGGTCATACAGCTGCAGTGTGCTGCTGAGGCACTTCGATGCTCTGCCTAGCTGCTCTGCTTTTACGTCCCCTTCTTTCCATTAAAAAGAATCTCCCTTGTTGCCAGACTTCAAATTGCTTTCAATGCTGTGCCTTGATCTCTCCGCGTGTCTAATTGTTCACAGGGTGCTCTGTCTAAGAGTTTTGCAAGTGGCTGTGCACCTAGATTCCTGTTGTGTTGGCAACCTTGTACCTTGTGGAGGAGGTGCTAGTACCACGTTTAAAAGCCGTGGAAGCTTGGGAGCTTCTTAGACTGGCCATCCGTTATTGTGGGGTTTTTTAAATTAGATCGGTGTTGTTCTGTGGAGCTGTGTCAGGAGTGAGTGAGAAAAGCACTGTGATTTCCTCTTCCAGATGCGGATGAAATTAGGGAAGTATGACAGTCCCGCAGCAATCCTGCTGGTTTTGGTGCCTTTGTTGGAGCACAGCTGTGCCCAGCAGCTGGTCTGGAATCAGGGAACCAAGAAATTTGCACAGTTAGCAGATATAAATAGAGAATCTGTATCTATGAGAGATGCTTAACTCTGCAGTAAATAAATCCTAGTCCAAATAGAAGGCTAATTGAAATCTTAAAAGACTGTCTTGTGCCTCAATTCCTCCTCTTTTGAGTCTCTCCTTATCTGTAGAACTTGAAAGAGAAACAGGTGTTATATCTATAGAGTCTATGTTTCAAGTGATGTCAAGAAATGTCCCCTTTCCCTTACAGATTTAGATTATTTTTAGGCTTGTGGACTATTTTACAGTTTCCAAAGGAATTATTGGCCTCTTCATTATTTTGATTTGTACAACGAGGAGGTGGCAGGTTGCTGTTGGATCATCCAAAAGGGAGGAAGAGCAGCCCAGTGGTGGTTTTTTCCCTGCACTGCTGTGGCTTTGCAGCGTGACACTGGGTGAACTGGCTCCTATTTCTGTCTCAGTTTCTGCTGTGAAAGTAGGCCAGTTCAAAAGGCATTCCTGAGGGCGTCTTAGTGGGATGTTAGAGAACAAGTCCTGTGAGTTGAGGCTGAGGGAACTGGGCATGTTTAGTTTGGAGAAGAGAAGGCTGAGGGGGGACCTCATTGCGCTCTACAACTACCTGAAAGGAGGTTGTAGAGAGGTGGGTGTTGGCTTCTTCTCCCAAGTGAATAATGGCAGGACCAGAGGAAACAGTCTGAAGTTGCAGCAGGGGAGGTTTAGACTAGATATTAGGAAGATTGACTTTACTGAGAGGGTGGTGAGGCACTGGAACAGCCTGCCCAGGGAGGTGGTGAAGTCGCCATCCCTGGAGGTATTTAAGAAATGTGTAGATGTGGCACTTCAGGGCGTGCTCTAGTGCCTGAGATTGTTGGTTTGTGTCTGTTTGTGGGTGGGTGTGATGTGTGGTATTGTTGGTTTTTTTGGGTTTTTTTTGAGGTTGGACTCGATGATCTCAAAAGTCCCTTCCAACCATGAATATTCTATGTTATTCTATATTCTATGCTTTCAAATTGTACTGAGGACTTCAAATAGTGGGAATCAAGGGCAGGAAAGCCATCCTATTGGGAGACCTACTATTTTTATGTGTTCGGTCACAGTATGTCAGCCGCTTATTTTAGGAAACAGGATGTTCCTTGCAGTGTGGTGTAGAGCTGCATCTAATCCTTTCCAGGTGTAAAACAGGAAAGCCTTTTTTTAAAACAGCATTTGCTGACCCAGAACTCGTGTAGACACAGGTGGAAACATGGGACCTTGCCCAGCGAGCGGTGGTGCGAGCTGGTGGCAGTGACACTGCACAGGAAAACGACTGGGATGTGCTGCGTGTCTCTGCTTTCTCTCCCACCCCAGGAGGAGCCACACTGCTGTCCCGTGAAAAA
This sequence comes from Limnodromus scolopaceus, assembly GCA_028565335.1. Lineage (NCBI taxonomy): Eukaryota > Metazoa > Chordata > Aves > Charadriiformes > Scolopacidae > Limnodromus > Limnodromus scolopaceus. The sequence continues at coordinate 42,718,150 of JAOXNO010000041.1, forward strand.
CCACGTAAATACTTGTCAGCACCGGTGTCACCAGTGAGGAGTCAATTGCAGCTTCTTTCGCCATCTGATGGCCACAGGCAGCACTGCCACCTGCCCCCCACTGTGACCCCAAAGTGACTGAGCGAGTGCCAGCCCCCGGCGTCCCCATCGCCTGCTCTGCTCACCCAGCAGCTGCTAAATTCCTAGAGGCACCCCCTTTGGGGAAAAGCTTGACACTCTCTTTGTCTTCAAATAGACTTGAAATACATACTGAAGTGTATCGTTTCTTTAAGACTCCTGAATGCACACAGCTTTCCTGCCGCCCGGGGTTCCCCCTGTACCTCGCAGCCCCTCCAGGAGCCCTCAGGAGGAAGCAGAGCATGCTGTACCATACAGATGTTGTGTTGCAGCTCTCAGGATTGTGAGTGAGCCCCGTGTAAGAGCCTATGAACCGCTTTATATTGAAAACAGAGAGAAGTGGTTTTCTCGTTGTGCAGGAGAGGCTGCACGTCTGCTTCTGCGGGTGAAGAGCTTAACATCCCTTTTCTCCAGAGATACGGGGATTGATGCTCATGTATTAAGTTATGAGTTTTTAAACTCTTGAATGACTCTGTTAGTCTAAGATAATAGCAAGGTGGAGAGAGAATTAGGTGAAGGACAGACTCTTTCTATGTGTATCCTAGGTACTCTTCTTCCATCACATCAGTCTGACAGCTTTCACTGGCTCCCACTTTCACATTAAAAAGGGGAGTAAATTGAGCTTTCTTTGCTGATAGTGCAGTTAGACTTGGATTATGTCTAAAGTGGATTCCAAATGTGTCTATGCCTGATGCAAGAGTTGATTATGTTTTCTCTTTTTTTGCAACCTCCTTTTAATATATTTGTTTTAGTTTTGTAATAATTTCTTAAATGAGGATCTAAAAATGTGGTGTTGAAGTGAGGTAAATGGCATTCTTTCTTACTTTCAGATCAAATAAAGGAAAATCACAAAGTGACTTGTTGAACAGGTCTCAAGAGTCCTAATTTGTGTTCTTCTGCTTTAAATAATAGGCCAACATTATTAGGGTCTCAGTGGAAACATGATAAAGAGGTGCTATTAAATATCATTTCAGCGAAGCGGAGAAGGAAATACTGACCCATTTGGACTAGATTCCTCTTTTTTTTGGTGCATAGGAAGACCACAAATTCTGCCCATACTTGAGTCACTAAGGAAGGTGATTTTGGAGTTTTATCGCCATATCATGAGGCAAACCATAGGTGACTGAAAGGAAAGCGCTTTGGTTCTGGAGCAGCTGAAATGTCCAGTAAATTTAGTTGGTTTTAACTCGGTGGCATTTCTACGCTCCTCCAGCGCTGGTAGTTTTCATCAGAAGCTAAGATGACACTATCAGTCCTCAAAAAGACTAAACTTTGGCTTTATTATATTCTTTGTTGTGTAGACTCTTATCTGTGCTATAAAACTGGGAATCAAATCTGGCAGTTTGAGAAAGTAATCACATTCCTGATGAAGATGTATTTTGTCACTTAAAACATACATTTTTTGCTTCACCAGCAGCCAGTGCTGTAGGAAGCAGCATATAATTAAATGTTGCTGAAGAAGTTGATTGTCAATCTGAATTCAAGACGTGCAGGTCAAAGCAGCGTTTGTGTCCTTGTGTGCTGGCTGCTAAGCCTGCTTCAAAGTTACAGCTTCACCGTTAGGTGGCAGTTTCACTTACTCTTGTATTTTCTCAATGTATGTGAAGTTATGTGAATCCATCAGTTTCATCATTTATTGGGAACTGTCCTCAATATTTGAATACATAACTTTACCCTTTTATAACTTTCTATTTTTTTTTTCTGAGAACATGTGCACACTCCCAGGTTCCAAACTGAGGGAAATCAGTTAGTTCTCCTTTCTTGTATGTTCTCCAGCCACAAATCCATGTTCTTATTGCAATTTTATTAAATGACCGAGTTTCCTGAAAAGCTGGGACTAGAATCTATAAACAAATTTAATTCTGAACAGTTCTGCTAACACTGAGGGAAGTTAGACTTTGAAGTAAATACAGCACTGAGGTGCTATTTCAAAGATCCCATGATAAAGAGCTTCTTTTAAAACAAAGGCAAGGAGAGACTAAAAGCAATGGCTGCGATCTCAGGCTTCAAAATAAAAAATGTAACTGCATCCTGGGAATGTTTAGATTAATCCTTTAAACTTCATCTCATGAAACTCTCAATGAACATTACATGCAGATATTTTTGTGAGTTCAGGGTTTAGAAGCCACAAATTGGTTTTTGTTCAACATCAGTTTAAATACTCCCACTGCATCTGAGAAGCCAAGAACTGAACAAGCTTCAAGGGCTTTTCTTCCTCTCAAAGTACGATACCTCCCAGCCAAAGCTGAGCCACAATGACTGAGAAATTATGGAAAAGGTTTGCTTTTTGTAGGATTTTTATAGCAAAACGGCACCTGCCCGGTGCATTGCACACAGATTTCACTTTGCCTGCTTACTGGTACTGTTGATCAAACCCTATAGCTGTTGTATTCTCAGTTGCTCAGAGCTTGGCTTTCTCTTTGGGAATGCAAGAGCTTTGCCTGTCTTCCTTTGGTTATGATTTTCTGTTGTGTTCCTCCCTGCGTGGAGGTGGTATTCAGTCTAGTTGACACAGGGGTCTTTTTGCAATGTAAAGAAGCAGTGATGTCCCCTGGAAGACCAAGTGGCTTAAGGTGTAATCGTGTGTTTCCCAGGAGAAAGGGTGAAACGGGACTAGATACAGCCCTTGTTGCTTTAACATCATGCAGAATGTTGTTCTGACATGACAAAATTGCTGTTAAGGCAAAGTCAGCCCCTTAACTCCCATTGAAGATAATGATATTGTGTGTTTGGCAGCACTGTGCATATTCCATTTTGTTGTTTTCCAAAGTTGGTTGGAAATTGGAAGGAAAACAGGTTGAAAAATACCATAAAATTCCTACCTGTAAAACAGAAATTAAATTATCTGATGTGCTCTGTTTATTGCCTTGTGCAGGTAGCTGGCTGGTTTTGCTCTTCTTTGTATGGGCCTTCTGCACAGTAAGAGGAGAAAGAAAAATATGAAAGATGGGGGGGGGGGAGAAATGCCATATTCTGATGCCACCAACAGTATGAGGGGGAAATCTGACAGATGAAGTTCATACAGCTAGCTGGTTTTAGATTATTTTTTGCAATTTACTTAATTTCAAACTGAAGGTGACCCAGTAGGCAGCTGTTAATGTTCAGGCTCAAGCAGTTCCTGTCATTATGAAATAATTTTTGTCTGAATAATTTCTGAAATTGTACGGGATCCTCTAGAACGTAGAAACCTCCGGACTGTTAAGTTCTTCTGTTTCCTTATATTGGCTTTGATTTAGCTTTACTTCTCTTAGGGGAAGGCTTCCAGATGGGGTTGTGAATATTTTTCAAACTGGGGGCCATCTGAGGCCATCTGGGACACGAAGGCTTGATACCAGATTAACATGTGGTTCCACCAGCATGCTTTGGCCCCAGATAACACTTGTGGGCTCACCCCACTGCTCTGTCCTTATTGCAGAGCTTTTACTGCTTGTGATCTCCCATGCTTGGCTGTGGGACTCCCTTGAAATGTGGGCAGATGTGAGGGTCACATAAGTGGGGCGGCTCCGATCTGTCCCTGCTTGCCTCAGCAGCACCTGAGCTCTGCTCCCTACAGCTGAAGGCTGCCTTTTCAAAATTGCAGCCCGGCTTTCTCATCGCTTTTCTCTGGGTGCAGAAATGGTAGGGGTGTAGATTGCAGAAAGCCCAAGAAAAGGGGTTAGATATCACTGGAGCAACAAGTTGTTGAAAACCTGAAAGAATGCTTCAGATATTGTAATTACTCCCCTCCCCTGAGTTTTCATTGATAATGATTAATGGCTTTTATCACTACAGAGAAACACCATTTAAAAGAGTATAAAATGTCAGACTATCTCCCCCACGCCCTTTTTTTGGACTTGTATAATGAGGGAAGAGAAAAATTTTCATCTCTGAAGTAAACACAATTTGCTGGTAGGGCCAGTTCTAGTCAGCTGTCTCAGAGCTTGGAAAACCTCCTGATGGATTTGCCACAGCCTTTACACAAAGTTAATCTGACGGCCACGCTCCCATCTGCTTTTACCATGCTTTGTTAAATTGTGTTGGGCTCCATTCTAATAATCTCACTTTCTCTGATACACTTTAGTGCTTTGGCCAAATAATGCATGTGAAAGCATTCTCCAGTCCTCCAAACATATATTCGAACATCTGGCCATCCCCCGGACTTACCTTGGCTTCCCTCTTTGAATGTTCTCTTTGTTGTGATTTATTCCTTTGCTTTGGTTAACTCTAAGAGTTAACTCTTACTAGGTACCTGTTTCATATTCATATCAACAAGACCTAATTGCGGTAAGAGAATTGTGCATCTAATTACCTTTATGGGTAATTTTCAGCAAATAGGTAGTAATTAACTGTCCTGACCTTACCTGTGATCCCACTCAGCTAAATGGGATGGCTTTTGCAATTTACTCTCCTCATTCCATCTCTCCTACACTTAAGAGTCTGGGAGACATTTTAGGTGAAAGCAAACCATTTTTTCCACTGTACAGAGCATTAAGGCTGTGTCTGTGGACCTTTTTATCAAACACGTAAATTTTTATTAGAATTCAGAATGTATTCTTAGAGATTGAACTTCCTGTCTGCCATCCCAATGAGCAAACGCGTCATACTTGTGATAGGTAGCTTTATTCCTCCCCCCGTCGTGGACTTCCTCAGAGCACAGGCAGCCCTGCAGGGCATTCTAAACAGTGAATTTAGGATGTGGAAAAACCTATATTTAGGTTAAGACTGCAAAACTCCCATTTTTCTTTGTCTAAGCTATTTCTGAACTCTGATCTTTAGGAATGAGTGGCTGATGTTTGAATTCTTCGACCGTTGGGGCAGGGATTTTGACTGTATCGTCCTTACTGCTGCTCTGAACTGCATGAGGCCTAACATTGATCTGGTGGGGGAAGCAGTTCTTCCTTGCTATTAGTCTGTGTGCACGTAAAGAAGAACCTAGAGAACCTGAGAACACCATGGGGAAATGAGGCTTTTTATTACCTGCCCACTCATTGCGAAGTTCCTTCCCAGGCAGTTAATTCTGCAGGTATGCTGCCCAGCATCGAGTGAAGAAGTTGTATGGAAAGTGATGCCATGCAGGAGGTGCAGACACTGATACACACACACTAAATTTTATGTTTGAGTCAATTTACAGGTCTGAAGAAACCCTTTTCCCTGATGGACTGCATTTAATCTGGCATAATTTGATGTAATGGATCAGAAATGTTGTAACAAAATGCATCACATCTGGTTTGCTGCTAGCAATCTGGAGAGTAAATGTCCCTCTGGACTTTATTACAGTGGACAGAAGTGCTTTAGACAGGATAAATAGCAGGTTATTCACCATCAAAACTCTCTTAGCTCCGAGTTTTCTATTATGTCTAGTATAAAGAGAACAATACAGGATGGGGGAACATTCTCACATCTTATCTATAAGTGGATGCAAATGTTTTGATATGGGTCACAATGTGACTGCTTTCCAATTCCAGTTAGGAGCAGGTGAGATCCAAGCATTTCAGCAGAAGTCAAAGGTACTGTAGAAGGTGAACTGAAAATCTCCTTCACAGAAGTGACATTTTCAGCCTAAGAAACCTGGTGATTTCAAGATTTGGTCTTGTTTTGAATTGGAATAGGCTCAGACCTCAGGAACTGTCTCAGTAAGTTTACTGATAGAAACAGCTGAAGAAGATGCAGCTTTACTTAACTGCGGCATCAGACTGGTGCTTTTGGAGTATGGCACTCTTCATTGTATTCTGACTGCTGCCCGTAACTTCAAAGTGAGTAAAATGAGCAGCACAGTGGTGAATGTGAAAGTTCTAGGGTCACAGTTGCCGCCATAATTTATATATCTACACTTCTTTTGACTGGAGAATCTCATAGAATTTGTCAACACTGACTAAGCCTTCACAGTCTCCACGAGAAGTAGGATTTATTCTCTTTTACAAGTCCTATCAAGATCATTGAAGGCTTTGGAGTTCAGAGAAGAAAAAGATTAATGGAACTCTCTTCTCCATGAATAGAAATCTTTGAGTTTTGGGCAGAGGGTTTGAGCTGGCTGCTGTTGTGTGTAAATCCATCCATTGAGTCTATGCACTTAGATGATCCAGCACCACTGCCTTTGGCATTTGAGATAGGCTTGTAGGAATTTAATAACGGTATCATTTTGCATAATTAGAACCAGTGTTTTGGACTATGCATTGCTAACTGTCCTTACCAAGAGATACTGATTTTGTAAGAGAGAAACTGCACTTGGCCATGTTTGGGAGTCAGAGGGGGACATTCTTTAATTGTCTAGACAAGGAAATTCTGGGTAATTTGGGTCATCATTACTACAGATACACCATACATGCCTATGTCAATTGTTTTCTGCAGGACAATCACATTTTCAAAAGGTGGTGCCTATTACTTGAAAGTAGGACTTAATTTCTTTCACTTCCTAGTGAAATTTACAGGTTTGAACATGTATCTCTTGCTTCAGCCCTCATGATTTTGGCAGTGCCAACTGCCATCCCATGCCAACTACTAGTTTCTGCCTCTCTTTATCATGGTTATAATAATTGGACAGTGGTAGCAATTAGCTGGGTGAGCAGCCCTGGCTGTTGCATCTCTGCTGATGACTTCATTAGGAGTGGACAGAGCCCGTGGGAAGCCTGGAAATTATTTCTGCTCTGTCTGTGCTGCACTGGCTGAGCGTTGCTCTCAGGCAGGCACCACCCTGGGATTAGTGGTTTTGCAAATGTTTTTAGGGAAAGCAGCAGCTCTGCGATAGGAGAAGAAAAGGCTCTGAAAGGACCTTGCCACAGGTCCTAGCACTATCAACTCAGTTTATCTTATATTTTAAGTTTGGAAGTTGTAGTCTGAAAGCCTAAATTACATGTTAGCCTGTATTTTTCCACTGCATGTATGCTGTTGTTACCCTCCTAGTTGCTGCCTCCTCTGTTGTATCATGCATCCCCCAAAGATGACCTGTTTGCCAGCCTTTGTGAGTGTTGTGATATTCCTGTTTCCATGAAGCCGCTTGCTTTACATTAATTGTAAATAGTTACCCAGCTCCTCTGCCTGCTTATTTTCATCATGGCAGTCTCTCATGTCTGACCCCTCCTAAATCAGAGGTTACCTGGGTTGAAGAATTGTTGCTTTTTCAAAAACTCTATGGCATACTTATGATTTTTGTGGACAAGTTTACCCTACAGTCCGTAGACCTGCATTTTCCCTCCGTGCCCTGTCTGTGCACCTTTTTCAGGACTTCATGAAGTCCAGGGTTTGGGGCTGTCAGATGAGAAAAAGGAAGAAAAGGAAATTGAGGGTTCTTTGGTCCATGCTGTGCACCTTCCTTAAACCAACAGGAAGAGACAATAGGAGTTACTGTTTTTCTTTCCAGTTTTCAAAAAACCACAACTGAGTGGAGGTTGGTTGTGCTTTTACACAAAGTTATGAATGTAGTTCACGTTACAGCCTTGCTTTTCAAAGATGGTAGGCTGGTGATAACTGCCTTTTTAGTAGCTTTCCCATCTCTGTAGATTTTATAGCAGAGCCCTCATCTCCTGGAAATTTGGGAAAGTAATGCAAATTTTACTGCTGAGAGCTACCCTTAAAAGCCTTTCAATTTTCACCTAAGAGTCAGCAGCCACTGGGAGATGTTGGCAGAGTGTGACACACCAGTTCAGTGAGAGCATCCTGGCTTGTGGGAGAAAAGGCCTGAAAGCACAACAGTTGGACGTGTTAAGTAGTGTCATAATATGTTTGGTTTCTGACCATTATTGTTCTGAGATGATTCAGCAGAGGTAAAGAATCTGCCCAAGGACATAGAGTGCCTGTAGGAGAGCAAAGTTTTGACTCTTCTGTTTCTTCAGGCTTGACAACATGCTGTAAGCAGCATAGTGATAATTCACAAGACAAAAATCTTTTCCATCTCAGATCAGTAGCAACTTGCAGGTGTAAGGTGATGTCTGTGAAATGGTGCAACAGCCAGTGAAATCTCTGCATCCTGGCACTTGTCATAGAATAATCATGGTTGAAAGGGATCTCTGGGAGCCTGTGTCTCAACTGCCTGCTCCAAGTGGGGCCAACTTCAAGAGCAGAATTGGTTGTTAAAGGCATTATCTGGCTGAGTTTTGAAAATTTTCAGGCGTGGAGTTTCTGCAGCCTTCCTGTTGCAGTGTGTGGCTACCCTCATTGTGTAATGTTTTTGCTACAATTTTCTGGAATTTCCCTTGCTGTAAATTGTGTCTGCTGCTGCTTTTTTTCCACTGTACACCTCTGAGAAGAGCCAAATTCCATCTTCACTATAATCCTCCTTTCTTAGTAAAACACTACTGAGAAGACAGTGATCAGGTGCTTCATGCAGCTTGACAGTGCCATGAAGAGAACTCAAAGATGTTCAAACTAAACAGAAGTCACATCACTTTCTAAGCTGTATCACTCATGTAATGCAAACCCTTTTTACTCTCATTTTAGTAGCAGATTTCCCCATGCCTTCCCCGTTGGGAAGCCACTCCTTGGCTTTGAGGAGCAATTTTTCTTCTTCATTAGCCTTCTTGACAGAGATTTCTTCCCAAATAGTTGTACAAAGCTCTGTAAATGTTAGAATGACATTTGGAGTAAGTTTGAAGAGCTCATGTGCTCCTTCTTGGTTCCCCTGCGTCTCTGCCAAGCTTCAGTATGGCAATATAGCCTCGCTCCTCACCTCCCAGGGCTAGCAATAACATTTACACGCTACAGTTTCCTCTGTCTGCAAATATTTCCACTGTGCTACTCAGTGCTCTTACAGCTCCTCCCTAGCCCCAGTTCTTTATGATTTCAGCCCAAAGAAGGGAGATGCACGGTTTATTAGATAAATTTTACCTTTCATCATGTATTAAGGGCTTTTATTTTTATTTTTTTTCCCTGGTAACTCCCCATCTGACAACGCCCATTAATTAACTTATCCTCTTTTGTGTGGGGTGATGACAGGAGGAGAGAAAGCACGTACCCAGCCTGATGCCAATGGAAACTGGTACATAGTTCTTTGTAGGGTAGCCATAACCTTGGGAGCTGGAGAATTGTTCAGCAGAAGTTAAACAAAGCTAGAATCCAGAGTGAAAAGGCTTGTGAAGTTTATTAATGGGGGGAGATTTTGGGATCTTGGATCCTTATATGCCTTCTGTAGGCCAGTTTAAAGTTTAGAAGGTCTCCATTGAAGCTTTTGTTGAAGACAGTAAAAAATCTGGTGCGATTTTCCCTTACAATGGTGGAAGCTTCACAGTTTTTACTAGTTCTTGAGATTTTGCCAACTTTGAGATGAAAATTCTCAGGTCCCATTAACAGGATTTTGGTATTATATAACCTCCTTATAATATTGAACTAGAAAAGCAAGGTGTTAATTTTGGATTCAGAAAAAAATAATAATTCTGTAATTCTGAAAAATTTCAGAATTGCTTCCATTCATAACCAAAGTCATTTTAGTGTCTAAACGTTATGAATCAAGCTAAATTTTTTAATTTTTTTTTTTTTTTGTCTGAGAAAGGACATGATAGTACTTGCACTGAACCCTGCACTTTCATACAGACGTGTTGCTTGGGCTCTTAGTTTGCCTTCTTTGTCTAGATCTTTATATGTCTTCTATTTTTTGGATGCTTAGGTGATACTTTTTTCTGCAGTAATTTGATGTTTCTGCTTTAAACCTCTAGGGAAGGGATAGAAAATATATAAGATACTAGAACAGGGAGGAGATGGTGGTATGGAAAGGGAAATGGTCAATACGGTATTTATTCTGTTCTGACTTTCTAGATGAATAAATAAATGTGGCTTGGACTTCAGGTGTTCTTCAGGAATTTCTTGTTTTATATGAACCAACCCACACTTCTGAGCTATTTTCAGACTTGAATTTATGTTAAAAGTAATAAAATGTTTTAAATGATGCCATGAAATTAATTTTGCATTGTTTTGAAGAAATGTGTTTGATGAAAAATATTCATGTGGATGTCATCTGGCCTATGTAAACATCTGCTGGCAATTTTTGTCTATAGCAGCGGCCTTATAAGTGACAATTATTATTACTGCTCCACCAGTATTCTTGCATCCCTGAAAATGTGATAAATGCCTTGAAGCTAACGCTATTGTCTCTCTTGTTTGCTGCTCATTTGGAAATATTTCGTACACATTGTACTGGTAGGGGTGTCTTATGTAGGTATTTCTACTTTTAGTGCCCTTTTTAGTCTTAACTGACGTACACTATTCAAATTGGAGCATGACAATTTAAGAAAGTAGTATACAAATCAGAGAGAAGCCAGAGGTGAGAAGTGGAAGAGGCAAGTTTTAGAAAATTAAAGCTAGGAGAAGTTGAGCAAAAGAGGTTTATTCAGTCTAGAACAGAGCGAGGGAGCTGGGGTAATGGTATGCTGAGCTTCGGGATACAAAGGTCCTTTTGTAAAGCATCTGTATCCCCCCCAGAAATACGGAAGGAAGGCGTCATCTTAATCTGAAGCAAAATAAAATTGGGATTGGTGTTGCAAAAATACTTTGGTCTGTGAGGGACATTAAGCACGGCAAAACCAGTTCAGGTTCTTTACATTTCCGTGGTTGTATGTGCCCAAGATTTTGACTGTTTTATCTTCATGAGTTTCCAGTGCATAACAACTGATGATAATGCTATTGACATCTTGTCATGCTGAAATCTTTAAAGCAGAATAGCTTTGTTCTTACTAGCAGAATAAACCAATCAGTGGCTGATTAGTGATATCATTTGCAAGGTATTTTGCTATACTAATAAAACCCATTCTTATTTCTAATTTAATGGCTCTCTTTAGGCAGGTATTTAGAAATGGCTTTGTGTTCTCAGTCGTGAACCAGTGCTCTCTCGTCACCTCATAGTGCTGGTGAATTATATTTACATCCCTTCGAGCTGCTCTTTCCTGTTTGGCAGGCTAAGTAAGGTGAGGTCCAGTGGCACCTGGATAGGAGACATCCAGGGACAATCCAATTTGCTGCAAAAGGTGTCATAGTGCATTTAATAAACATGAACTTTCCTTCTGGGTCAGGAAGGAGCAGTTCTCCTGAACTTTTGGTTGGCTGTTGGTACTGCCAACTCCACACCACCAGGGCCATGAGGGCACCGACTGGACCTGTCTGGCCCCTGGGGCTCCCTCAGCTTGCCCATGGCCCAGGACCACATGACAGACCCCTGGGGCCACCAGCCCTGCCTAGCCATGGGCCCTGCTGAGCCAGGCCCATGTCCCATCCCTGTCATTGTGGCCCTGCCTGGTGATCATGACACCTGATCTTATCCCTGACCTGTGGATTGGCTTCCCAGCCTGAACCTGGACCTGCCTCATTGCCTTGACATCACCTGGGCTCTTGTTTGGATCTGGCCATGATCTGCAGGTCTGTTGTGCTCACCTCCTTGGCTGTGTGGGACATCCCTGGGCAGCAGGGAGCCCCGCATCTCCCTGCTCCTGTCCTGACCAACATGCAAGGTTGTAACTGCCTGTGAGCACTTGAAGTTCCCATTATGTTTTTTCCACCAAAAAAGGAGCATTATCTCTGGTGTCCTAGTCAGATTTCAGTCTCAGTGATTACATTCAGGCTCCTCTAGTTACTTGACAGACTTCTGTTGTTGAAACTCATATACATGTGTTTCTGCTTGGACAAGAATGAGGATTTCTATTTCTTTTTTTAGGCCTTTTTTTTTTTGGGTTCTGGGTTTGTGGGTTTTGGTTTGTATTGGTTTCTAGTTTTGGGGTTTTTTCTGGTTTTGTTTTGTTGTAGTTTTTCTAAAGCGTAATTTTGTTTTTCAGAAAATCAAGGCTGTTTGTATTTGTGGCCATGTATCTGCTAGTGGGTATGGGAAGGAAAGAGGTGTGCTGTGTAATGCCTACAGGAACGTTTTGCCTGGTTTGTGGATACAAAGCTTTGACACTTCTTTAAGCGTATTTGAATTTTTGCGAGAAGTTGAAAACATTTGGTCTATATTCTCCTGTAGTTTTGAATCAGCATACCTGTTTTCCACACTTGCTGCTTGCCGGGTGTCTTGTGCCTCTCCAGTTGGTGCCACTTGTCTTTGGAAGCTCTGCTCAGTGTGAGCAGTGGCAATAGCTGACCCTTGCAAATGTAGCTAAGGGGAACACGTTGTGTGCCCTCAACTGCTGTCGTTGGTGAGTTCAGCTAAACTTTTAATGAAGGGAGGATATTTTTTCCTTCTTTTTGCACTGTCATTGTTCTGGAAATTTCAGGAAAAAAGATATATTGCAGTCTGACAGGCAGGGCAAAGAGACCACAGGAAAGAGCAAGAGACTACAGAAAAACTAAATGGGAGAAGAAAGGAAAAAAAGCAAAGAATGGAGATTAATACAAGAAAAAGGTTAGAAAGCAAGAGAAAGAGCATGAAGAGCTCTTGAATATTTTTCTGTCTGTATTCTAAGAGTACGCCTGTTGCCGTCTCCCCAGGAGGTTTATGCAGAGCCTTGTGGGGAAGCAGCAGTGAATTGCTCCTTTGGATGCTAAGTGTAAAATTAAAGCTGGCAGCATCTCAGAGCACAAGACTGGGAAGCTAATCACTCCTAATAACATATTGATTTTCACAGATCTCTGGCATTATGTCAGGGCAGTTTTGAATCAGCACCTGGTTTCTTCCTCTTCCCATCTCCAAACTAATGGCAATGAAGCTTCTGGCTTTCAGATTGCAAATAAATGCCACTCTGGATCTTTTCATGTGTACAAATCTGTGGGTCTCTGAAACATGGTTTACCCCATCGCTCCTATGTGTGTCCTTGTGGGACATCCAAATATAATAGCTACCCTAAAAGTAGAAGGGTGGAAGGAACACACATGTATTTTAAATGTGGATAACTGTGGCGCTGTCTTTATTTATGGTGTTGGACAACTGCATTACAGTCACATTGCTGCAGATGGCTGAGGACAATCGCGTGGATGCCTGTATTCAGGCAGAAGTTGCCAGCACCAGTGCCTAGGAGGCTGAGGTCACCTAGTTGTTGCCAGGTTACATTCAACCCTGAGCAGATTTGCTGTATATGTTGTGCAGCTGTAACATGCCTTCCTTGAGATTTGGGGACTGACTGTCAGGACAAGGAGATAGGTTTTATTTGTATGACTGCTACCAGGCAATACCTTCCTCTGAAGGGGTATCTTTGTAGCTGGAGGGAATGGTCTGCTTGCAAGAAGATGTGCTGAAAAAGCTCCCAGATACTCCAGATGGTGAAGACTTGCATGGTGAGGATGAAATCTCCTTCTTTTTCAAAGATATTAAGTGCATGGGTGATCTGAGATGGGCCAGGCTCAGGTCAGCACACGGCACACACAAGAACAGAAACTCATCATCTCCTGTGGTTGTGCAGAGGCTGTTTCAACTATTGCAGGCTATTTAATTTCATCTGCTTAATTGTGACAAGGATTCATTGCTCCCTGTTCAAGGCAGACTGACCAAAGAAGGGACAGTAATACCTGATTTAGACTACTGTGGGACGTCAGTTGAAACACTGTCTAGACTTTTGTGTCATCTTCAGCAATTCTAGGTTGTTGTTCAGGTCCTTCTTACGTAAGTATAATAATAACAGTTGGGTTTTCTTGTTTGAGGACAGTAATTTTTTGGCAATGGGATCAGTGGAGCTGAAGGACACGAATTCTTTTCAAAGGGAAGAGACTCATTATTACTAGGCTTTCAATTTGTTGTCTTCTAGTGTCTGCAGGAAAACTCGTGTTCCCAAAGCACCTAACGCATGGTGCTGTGGAGAAGGAAGCAGCAGAGCTGGGGCACTTGTGTCAGCTACTCTTACTCATAGTCCCGATATCCTCCAACCCCCTTCTCGCAGCGATTCAGGCGCCAGGGCAAGCAACTGTTTCATGCAAGGCACATCTGAGCTGAAGGCGTCAAAAGACCCATTTCATGCTTGACTGCATTTTCTAATACAATCCGCAGAGAGAGAGAGAGAGGAAAGAGAGCACGGAGGGTTTGTGTGCACATACACATTGCCTTTGAGTGTATGTATAATATACAGTACATTTAGTTCCAGCTTGCAGCTGTGGGTGGCAAGTAAGAGGTGCAGACGTGAGGGGAAAGAGAATTGTGCATTGAAAAGAAGAAACCGTTCCCCCACCTTGAGAAAGAAGCTTTCTTTCCTTCTGTTTCTTGTCCAAGCAAAGATGTGAGTCCTCAAGGCAGTGCTGGCAGCTGGTACCCAGAAGGTGTCTGTACGGCTGAGTGGGTGTTGTGTGTAGAGAGCTTTGTGTGTACAGACCATGACAGTGTGTGGGGAGTGCAGCTAAGGAAACTGGTGAATAGGGAAGCAGTTTTCAGCCATCTTATTTTAATGGTGCTCCCGGAAAAGTTTTCTTCTTAATGGGTTTGCGTGTCCCATGACCAAAGAGGTGCTGCACACCAGCTATCGGTGCAGTGGGTTGCTGCACCAGCACAACCACAGTGATCCCCACCAAACGTTTTGTAACCATATATACATCTCCTCTGTCAGTTTATCAGCTTGCTACTTATATCCTTATTTATCACCTCAATTTCATGTTTATTATAAGCTGCAGTTCTGTTACTGGCCATTGTGGAGCCACCCATGGGTCCTTTCCAGCATGGACCTGTTTCCCAACCATCTATCCTACTCTAGCATCTAACATCTAAGCATTGAGAGGATGTAAGGATTGCCTCTGCTGGGCTTGCAGTTTCCCTTTAGAAGTTCTGCTCCTGTCAGCATGAGTGGCCTGACTGGGAAATATGGGACAAAGGGGTGAAACATAAGGAGAGCATCTGGATTCCAAATACATGTTCTTGCAGTTGGTTAAATTTGATGGGGTGTTAGTTTTCTGGGGTGTGTGTGGGGTGCCTGGTGAGAATCCCAACCATTTGAGAAAACTGTAGCTAAACTGGATGGGGCACTGGTAGGAGTACTTTATGGAGCAATCCTTCCACGTGCCTAGGGAGCTGAACTGGTGGTTTTTTTAACCTCTAGGATTTTTATATGTAGTTTTGTGTTATAAGTCCTACATGAGGCAATGTCTACAACTAGGCTTTGGCTATGGGGAGAAGGGATGTTCTGATTCATACATTACTATATTTATCTAGATTTGTAAATTTTGCAAATAAAAATGCTTTGGAACATATTCCCAGACCAAAACAATGACTGCCATGCTGTAGTGGTTGCTGCAGTTCTACCACAAGATGTTAATTCTACCCCCTTAGAGAAGAATATCAGTTTCTGCAGGCAAGACCCTGAACAAATAGAGAATGTTAAGTACTATAACTCCTTTCGTCAGCTGAACTTCCTATTTTCTTTGATGTCCTCAGAGATGATAGAAAAATATAGTTTCTTTCCTTGCTGGTTTTTTTTCTTTTTCCTCCTGAAAAAGGAGGCACTGGAACAACCTGCCCAGGGAGGTGGTTGAGTCACCATCCCTGGAGGTATTTAAGAAACGTGTAGATGTGCACTTCAGCGCATGCTCTAGTGGCAGAGATTGTAGGGGTTTTTTGTGCGTGTATGGTTGGACTTGGTGATTTCAGAGGTCCTTTCCAACCATGGTGATTCTGTTATTCCTGGCTTTCATTGTGCCTCCATCTCCTGGCTTTTCCTGTGTCTGAGTGACACTTTAACTTGCAGTGGAGTTTGGTTTGTTCCTTCCTTCTTTTGCTTTGCAGTGCCATTGGTTGTGTCAGCAGAGCTCTACTAATATTAGTTGTTAGTAAAAAATAGGAAAAATATAAAACCACAAACCAGCATCAATCTGTTGTAGAAACGACATATTAGGAAACTTGTTTCATACAGTTGTTGTTTTTCTTTAAAGTGCTAGCAATGGAAAGAAATTCCTTTCTAAAAAAACAACAGCTCCTAAGAGTACCAGCAATAGGAACTCTGAGCCTTCAAAGGCAAGACTAAATGTTCTAGTAGAAGTGTTGTAGACATTATTTAAAGTGGTGATTACAGCCAGTGCTAGGGAAGGCTGGACTAATGGAGGAGAGTACATTTTCTGGCAGATGTGAAAAATGGAGGCTTTGCCAGCTCATTATCACAGAAGGGCTCTGTGCTAACATACTTGTCCAACATACTTGTCCTTGGGATTATGTCTCCGTGGGTACTACCGTGTCCAGTTGTGGTGAATACCATATCCTTATGTTTGCGGCTTGTACTTGCCACATAGGGTTGCTGGATGCAGTTAAACAGTTGCTGTGTTTCCCCCCGTAAAGTACCTTACTATGGCGAGTGGTATGGTTTCTGTAAACGCAGTGCTCTCTGGTAGAAGTCACTACAGGAGTGAGGATTGCACAAAGTTGTAACTTCTTTTCATTTTTGCAATTGTTTGCTGATTCCTTGCAGAGGCCTCTATCTTGAGCTATGATGGCAGCATGTACATGAAGATCATCATGCCTATGGTCATGCATACAGAAGCAGAAGACGTGTCCTTCCGTTTCATGTCCCAACGTGCTTATGGGCTGTTGATGGCAACCACCTCACGAGACTCTGCTGACACTCTGCGCCTGGAGCTGGATGGAGGCCGTGTCAAACTTATGGTCAATTTAGGTATTGTATAAAAACCTCCCACTGCCCCTTCACTATTAGTGTGGGCTTGTGATTAATGGTTTTTTAAATAATTTTGTTTAATTTCTGTTGGTTTGATTGGATTGGACTGATTTCTAAAATAACTGCTGAGACTTTCATAATGATATTCTCTTGCGGAGAGAAGTTCTCTTCTGCACTGCTGCATGAAGATTTGCTGTCAGTTCTTCGTTATGGACAGTGTTGGTTTTTAAGTCTTTAAGTTTTTAAGTTTCCTTTCTTGGTCTGGGACTGGTGAGCTCTGTGTGAGACATGCTGCTTGGTCCATCTTTTGATCAGTTACATCCCTCATTCATCCAACATCACTCAAAACAGTCAAAGCTAAACGTGGGAGGAAAGCAAAATGAACACTGTGGCAAGCGGAAGTCCTGGGAATCTCATGCCCTTTACAGAATTTGGCAGCGTTTGATACAACTTGGTCTATTTTGCTACTTTGCTAATTATTTCTATTTTATAATTGCTATATGTTTTGGCCTTTAGGGCTTTTTATATCTAGTAAAAAAGCCTGTTTTTTTTTTTTTTTTTGTTGTGTCTTTATTAAAATGAAGGCAATGATAAAAGTTCATCCCATCCCAAAGAGTTGTGTTCTGTCTCCTTAGAGTTATACTTTCCCAGAAAATAATAAAGACAGACAATCAGAAACAAGTGCAACAATAGCAACAATGAAAAAAAAAAAAACCTGGGAGTGAATATGCTGTTAGATTAGCCTCAATCCTTTTTCTTGCCAGTCTTTAAGTATTGTACTGAATGACAAATAGGCTTTTTAAAGAATGTAAATAGATGAGTTGAAGTTTTTCTTTCACTTTTCAGTGGTGCAACTTGTTGCTTCATGTGAATACAGGAATTATAACTAAGAAGAGATTCTGAGTCAAAGAGGCAGAACTATCATGATAGTGTGAAATGTTAAACCTCTTCTAATATGTAGGGTACTCTATATGAAGATGTGTGCATGGTCTGTGAAAGCTTATTTCAGGTTTCAGAATTCTAAGCCCCCCTGGAACAAGCTTTCACATTTTCTGAGCTACGAGTATCAGCATCTTCAAAACCCTGCTGTGGTGATATCAGGAGGAAACCATGTAGTGGCTTTATCTGTAGAGAGAAAAAAAAAAAAGTATTATATACCCATACCTGTAGTAATAGCTCTTGTTTTTTAACCCCCGATATCACAGCTAGATATGGTAAATTTATCAAGGTCTTCCTGCACTGTAGATGAACTTAAGTGGTGATTTTAGGGTTCCTCATCCTCACCTGGGCAATATGTTGTCCACCAGTTGTGCTGGAAAACTAGCTTGTTTTTCAAAATTGCTTTTTGTGTCTCTGGCTTTTAAAGTGCAAGTCAGCCCCTAATATCTGCTTTTGGAATAAGAAAATGAAGAGAAGAAGATGCATTTAAACAAGTTCATATCTCTTAAAAGCAAAGAGTCCTCATCTGAAGGGCTATGGAAACCCTTGCTTTTTATTAAGAAAACTGCCAGACTTCATAAAAAATTGTCAGCTTTTCTTCTGAGAAAAGTACCAGTTGTTTGATTTTGTTATATCTTCATCTTCCTTTAAAATCAAAGAGAATAGTAGGAGTTTCCTCTTTTAGGTATTCAGGGCCTCCTAGACTTAGACCCTATGTGAATATGAGGAGACCATATTTAGACTACCCTGAATATACTTGTAAATTTTTACAGCTTACTCTTTCCTTTCCACTTTTTCTTATATCATGCTGGCGGACAGTATATTCCCTCAGGGCCTGTCAACGTTGTGTGCCTGATTGACACTGGTGACTTTTAACTCCCGCTGGGGTGTTACGCTATCACCAAGCCTAGAGGTGGACTGTTCACTAAAAGACATGGCTAAAGAATTGGCATATGGTCTACATACGTTTGGAAAGATGTGTGGCATTGGTTTAACACAGGGACAAAATCGATAAACCAGACCCTGTGTTAACTGAAGGCTATTTTTGTGTAGTTGCAGAGACTGAAGCAGTGTGTATGCCAGATTTGCCAGATTTTCAGCTGGAATTTTTGTGAGGTTGAATCTTCCCCCAAAAGTGACTACAGGCCATATCGGTGGAAAAGTGTCAGAACTATCCTTCTATGTCTGACTCAACAGAAAGGCAGTTTAGACTGTTGGAACCGGCACTGAGCTTCATCTCTCCTCTCTTATAAAGCTCTCGGATATACTCCTTGAAACGGGACTTTCCTTCTGTCAAAACAGCAAAGTTACCTTGCTGTTGAAGAAACAGAATTTGAGGAGGAATTAAGTTATTAGAGCCACTGATTTTCAGTTGTTTACTCTACATCACGTCTAACTCTTTAAGGAGACTGTTCATAGCCAAAATGTCACAAATGACAACCAAATCTTCATTATCTGACCCTGCCAAAATCCCCCTACCAGCGAGAAACAGTCATCAGCACCGCCTCTGAAGACGCTGAGTATGCTCGGTGCTGACTTAGCTGCATGTCAGCATCCCCCGAGTGTCTAACCCATGACAGATGTGTGCACACAAAGACTGTTTTGAGTGGTGCGTTATTTAATTGTGCTTTTCTTACAAGTCATTTAAAACTATTACTAAGAGCTGTCTCTTTCTTCTCTTCTTTGATCTATTCCATTTGATTACTTATTATCATCTGTGTGGTTATTGAGGTCTTTCCAATGTTGTTTTTTCTTTTTTTCCTTTTTTCTTTCTTCTTTTTTTTTTATTTTTTTTTTTTAACTTTTCTGTGTATTTCAGTTGTAAAGCTATCCCATACCCCATCAGCCATGGTAAATCAAAAGATGGTATTCAACCCTTCAAAGGCCTGAAGCCTGCGGCCCGCACAGCAAACAGCCCTGGGAACAGAGCGTACAGAGCAGCCTGCAGGGGCTGGCATATCCCACTCACCTCCTCACCACCCAGTGTCCAAACCAAACAGGGGGGAGATGCTTCCTACAGCAGGCATGGGTGGGCACGGGCGGCTGGGCGCTTGCTGCAGAAGGCGGGAGGGAAAGGAAGAGAGCGGTGATGAAGAATTCTCAGAGAAAGAGGGGCCAGGAAGTTGTTTCAGACCTTTCCCGTGTGGGTGCCAGAGGCACTGCAACCTGCATGTCGACAGCACGTCTCACAGTAGTTTTGAGTGTTTGTTGTGTGAAGGTTAGAAGTCCAAATGTGATGCACATCTCACTTCTGTTGAGAAGGACTCTGAAGAAATGGGTCTAGAGTGGAAGGAAAGAGAGAGAGAAATGAATCCAACGTGGCCTGGAACATGCTTGGGAATAATTTCTGATGCTAAGAAGATGTGCAGAAAGGGAAAGAAATGGCTGGTCCAACAGGGAGATACACCTTCAATTTTTCCTCTCGTTGATAAGTTGGGCGGGTTATAGTGTCACTGACTTTATTAAGTCATATTTCAGGATTTTTTCTTCCTGGCTTGGCTTATCTTCAGGTCACTGGTGACTAGAACGAATACTGCCTGCCTCCTGTTAATCTGACTCAGTTCTCTTGTAAGGAAGTGTAACCATCCCTCTTGTCTATCTTTTCCTAAGATATCTCCTCAGGGGTGTCAGAGATGTCTTTGCCTCTCCAAAATGCAAAGTTTCTTTTGTCATTCCCACATACAAACAGAGCAGGCACATTTTTCTATTTTTCTTTTTTAAATATATATGAACTTTTATGCCAGATTTCCTTTTGTGCAAATCATACACTTGTACCTGCAAGTGTATGCTCATTCACAGTCTCTAATTAATAAATTTCTATTCTATAGTCAGTAGATACAAGTGCTCTTGATTTTCTTTTTTTTTTTTTTAATTGTCATAGATGTATTTGTCAGCTGCCAGTTACAGGAGGGTGCACAGTTGGACTGCATGCAAATAGGAGAGACACAAGGAGCCACATTATAACATGGGGTAAGAAACCTCATCTGGTTTCCCCATGGGAAATAACCTAGAGTGAGCTTAGAAACAGTCAGGCCCTGATTATCTTTCTTGTCCTAGTCTTGCCTTAAAGTGCTCTTCCATTACCACACGTGGATGCTCATCAAGAGGAACAAACACTTTGTCCTTACACAACAAAGGTGACTTTCATTCCTGATTTAAGGATAAAACAGCCTGGGGCCTTAGCATGTCAAATAAATATCGCTATTTTCAGGCACAAGGATACAAATGTTAAGAATTACAGGCCTAATTTGCAGAGAGTTCTGTCCGCTACTAAAGATACCTCCATTCAAGCAATGAATCCCTAGTGTTAGCTAATTGCAGTGGAGCTATTTAACTATTTCCAAGGAGAGAGTCTTTGGCCCATTTTCCAGGTGATATGCTCTGGAAAACCTTCCATCTGAGCACTAAGGAAGCAGCTTCTGCATTACATTGGGAATAATAATGAAAGAAAGTAACTGTAGAAGGTCTTTCCTAGCTCATCCTGCTGGGATGAAGAGTTCATCCTTCTCCCTTCACCTGGAGCAGTCAGTGACTCAGCCTGGGGGTAAGCCCTGGGCCACGTAGTTATTGCAGTTATTGCTGCAAAACAACTAAAAATGCAAAAACTTCTCCCTAGACATCGATAACACAACAGTGGTTTAGTTCCAGATTTGGATGAGTGTTGCTGAGGACCAGCCATGTTTCCCTTTCCAGCACACTTACTGTTTAGGCCATAAGATATTCCCCTGTTGTTCCAGCTCTAACAACTCTCTTGGTCTCACTCGCTTGCAGTGCGCCTGGGGAGTCTCTCTTGCTCTTGCTGTCACTCTCCATCGGGTCATAGAGGGAAGTTCCCCAGCGTGTCCTTCAGAGCTCCCCTTACCCCACCCAGCTCCTGTAAGGGATATAGCCACCACTGTACGGTGATTGTACCACTTGCTCCAGGGCTGTTTGCTCCCACTTTTCTGTTGCGGTTGACGACACATGACAAACCTAATCGCACAAAACCAAACCCAGATTTTCTCAAGAGAAGTTCTGCTTGAAAACAGGCTCTCTCTGGCTATGCTGCTCCTGATTGGTGTGCCCCTCCTCATTATGGCTCTTTATTTATAGACTCATTCTTTCCCCTCTTTCATTTTTTTAAGAACTGCATTTAGTTTCAGCTGCTGAAATAATTTTCATACATCTGTCTGAGTAAACATAAAATGGGTCCGGTTAAGCAGCAAACTGCATTATATTTCTTTGTCATTCTGTATAATCTCTCTTGCTGGGCCATATCTCTGTAATAAATACGACTGGCCCTGCTGGTCAAAACTTTAGTTGTGCAGACAGGGTGTCCAGTAGCATGGTGCTATTATCACTGGCCTTGATTTCCCGAAAGAAGGTCAGCATGGCCCAAGATACGTAATAGTACTGGTACGACAGCTCTTGCCCGTGTCAGCCACCAGTAATGGATGTTGGCAAGGCTGTAAGTAGGCATTTATAAATGAAAGATCCTCTTATGGGTCATATCCTGAGATATGCTGAGCATTAATGTGTTAAATGAGAGAAGCAATGCTCAGAAGCCCTCTAGCTTAGGCTCCTCTACCTCAACTTGTTTTCTTTGTTCAGACTCCTCAGTTACCATTTATTAGATTGCACAAGCATAACTCTATTTTTCTTTCCATGCATCCCTCTTCGTCCCTCCCTTGCCTGTAGCCTCCGAATGAAGCAGGGCCAGCAAAGGTTCCCAGACCTGCCACTTCACTGCCCGTTTCATCTTCTCCCTGAACGTTAGGAGCGTCCCATTCAGTCTTAGCGTTCAGACAGCAAGACGAGGCTGGGCTCTGAGGAACTGACAGGGCTGGGGACCTTTGGAAGAAACCCCCATTCCCCCTGCCAAGCAAAAAAAAAAAAACAACAAAAAAAACCAAACAAAAGTATTCCCAACCTCCAGAACTAGCTGAAATCTGGGCTGGGCGTTCGTGCGGTTAGCTGTTTGCAAGTGGCCATTTTATGATAGGACACAACTGGGCAGTATATTAACCCTTTCCTCGCCTGAACGGACAGTGTAAAATCTGTGCACATTTTAAGTGTTCTGGGCTGGCATTGGGGGAATGAGAAGAGGGTCTGTCTTTGGGAGAGCTGGAAAGGGTTAAATATTGCACCAACAAATCTCATAGGCTGATTTTACAGGTATTCTGTGTTGGACAGATGGTGTATTTATGCAATAACAATACGAATTAATTCGAAAGAAACCAAGTGTAAAGGTTGACTTTGAGCTTCAAGCTTCTCAGAGAAATTGCTAAAGGACTTTAAAAAGCAAAATGACACTGGAGTATGACTTGCATTTAGAGGGAGATTTTTTTGTGCCTTAATTGTCAATTTTTTTATTGTAATTCACAACAGTTCATGGTCTGGAGCAGAAGATACTCTTAGATGCATAGGTTTCTATAAAAAGAAAATAGCTATTGGTGTCAACATGTGGATATATATGTATATTGATATATCTCTCTATACATATGTGTATATATATTTATATATATATATATTTATGTAACAAATATTTACGTAGAATATGCTATACATATACACCCACACTTGAACTTGTTCAGACTGTATATAAGTATAAAATGGCCACATCTCTTTGCGTGTGTCTGTCCCCGGAAGGGTGGACTGATTGTTTTTGGATGTCTGCAGCTGTTACCTTGAAGGATGCAATTTCATCTTTCATTTATTTTTCCCCATCTAGACTGTATCAGGATAAACTGTAACGCCAGTAAGTTTTCCCTCAAGTTTCATTTTGTTCTCTTTCTATATATATTAAAATAACTTTATTTTCTTTGCTGTTTTATAAGCTGGTTTTCTTTTCTTTTCTTTTTTTTTTTTTTCTTTTCTTTTTAAAAAATGTCTTCTGAAATTGAAGGGTTGGGTGGGATATGAAGCTGGGGGGGAGGAGGGAAGACCTTATGGTGATTGTATGTGAAAATTTTGTGTTAGGTTTCTCCAAGGAGGAGATGAACTGTTATTTCATAGCTTTGCAGAAGAGCACCTGAGGAACCTGATGAGCTGATGTTATATTTCACTGGTAACCTGTTGTCTTTATGAAAAGTTTTAAAGAACCACATAAGAATAACAACAGGTACTGTATGCACTTCTCCACTACAAAAAAGCTATGCACATTTGAAAAGCAAAACAAACCCACCTCAGACTCTCACTTTATTTCAGAATGATGACAGCTTAACCTGATATTTATTCAAAGTCATTTTTATTTGTGTATAGAAGAAGGAAAAATTAGCTGTCAGATTTTGTTATGTGTTATCAGAGTTACTTGATAACATTTTATATAGGATTTACTACTCTTAGCTTTCTGTAGTAAATTCCAGCTGAATCTTTGGGTCACTGAAGATCGCTTTGAGTCTGTATAAGTAGGGAAAATGACTTATAAAATCTCTGTGAAAAATTATAGTGAAAGATGATATCTAATTCTAGACTAATTGAACAAACAAAATCTTTCCTGTTCTACTTCAAAGAGCTGGTCAAAGTTGATGTAGGCCTCAAAGTAAAAAGTACTTCCCAAAGAACGCAGCTGTTTAGCTCTCAAGTGTGCTTTGAGGCTTATGTTACTTGATTCCTGAGCTGGCACATCTTCCGTGTTAGATTTTATGTGGAAAGATTTATGGAAGACTGAACATCATTTTGGAAATGCTATAAGGCAGGGATGGTCCATGTGTTTTCTAGAGGCTGTGGTCTTTTTGTGTACTCGAGAGCCCCATCCAAGCTAGCAGGCAGGTGGAAAGAAGTGTGTTGCAGCCCCAAAAGCAAACATAGAGCTTTCAAGTAGCAGAGCCAATAGTAGCAGCACCAAAAAAATCTTATTGTAAAGCAGCTTCCTAAGAGCTTTGCCATTGTTTTGGACTAAGAGTAGGTTTATAGTATTAGAGTGCAGACAACAGTTCTTTGGGTTTTTTTTCCCATGTACAGTATTTGCAAAATTTAAAAGGCTCTCTGTGGTTGCAAATAGAAAAAAACCATACATTCATAAGCAGATCATAGATCAGCTTTCCCTCCTGGTCACTGCCAGGTGGTTGAGATCCTACTTTGCAGGGAAGTGGAAGCAATTAGTTTTTTGGTCTTGGGAAGTTGTCCCTGGGAGCCTGTAGCCAGGGACAAGCCAAAGCATTGGCTCATGTGTAGTTGTTCCAGCTGTGAGCCCTGTGCTGTAGGAGGTTGATCAGGAGTTCACAACATTGAGAGCAGCAGCCTTCTTCAGCCTCGTTGCAGGGCTGTGTGGGATTAGTCCTGTGTGATTCAAAGCTTGACGGCTCTTGTTGAATTCCATTTGCTCTTCAAAGTTTTAACACTGTATTCACTGTATTTCAAGATAGAGTGGGTAATTGGAAAAACTGTCTTGAATCTCTGCTAACTGAGATTGCCAGTTTTCACCCAGCAGCGCTGAGGATATTTGCATAAAAATAGGATCTTGTGCTTCCTAAGAGTTCGTATGCTCTTACTGCTTAGCCACCTGTAACTCTGTCTAAACACTTACACCATAGTTCTTGTTGTTGCATGTCATCTGAGTATCCATATCAGTTCCTCTGGTAGCGGACAGCAATCTGATGTTTTTGTAATCATCTTCAACTTTTCATGACAGCTGGCTGTTAAAGGCTTAGCTATGGAAGACTATCTTCAGGTGGGAAATCAGCTTTAGTAGGAAGGAGCAGTGGTCTGGTTTTCATGCAAATCAAAATTCATCAGTCATTGGGAGAAACATTCAAAAAAGGAAAAAAGGGAAAACAGAATCCTATAATCAGAGCACTGGGAAGACAGTCTGAATCCAGTGCTTTTGTTAGTTTCCCCGTAAGCATCAAAACATCTTGAATCATTTTGCTTCCATGCATTTTTAATAGTTAAGCCTGTTGCATTTTTAAATACAGTCTTCCTCTGAAGGTTTGCATTTATTTATTTATTTTAAAATGCATTAGATTTTCCTAATTTATTTTTTATGATACTCTGCTGAAAATGAACCCTACTCCTAGTGCCTCCAATACCTTGTTTTGTTGCTGCCTGTTGCAAAAACTGGGGTCATCTGTCCTGCTTTCCTGAAGGGAACTTGCTGGGAACTGATTGATGAAAAACTGCATGCTCTTGCATGAATAAAATATGTTTAGGCAGGAGCAGACCAAATATCGCTGTAACCATTCTTGCAGGCACACTGACATTTATTTGTGCAGATGGAGTTATCCACATATAGGTGGGTCTGGCAGAGTCTGTCAAAATGAGCAAAGTGTTTTAAAGTAACTTGAGAAATGGGATTCCCAACCAGCTGAAGAGTTTCAGGTCAAGCAGTCACCGTTGCTAACTGAATAGAAGGAACCTGATGCATGGTTTTAAAGGTAAACAGAGCTGTACTTTTGGGGTTTCGTGGAACATATAGGCTAAAGAGCCTACCACACCTCATGCTATTTGAGAAGAGTCTGGTATATTGTCCCAGGTAAGCATTTAATTTTCAATGTACTTGCTCTTAATTTTCATTGAAAGGATTGAGGGTTTTTTGCTTATGTATCTTTGGTTTGTCATATATCTGATGCAAAATACTGTTTTCCATCACTTCGTTTCTTCTTACCCTCTCTCTCTTTCACATCACTGTCATCTCACACTTCTGAAGAGGAAGACTAACATAATTTCCTAGAATAGCAACATTTTTTTCTTTCTTTGTATTTATTTTAATACTCATCTCATCCTCTCCTTTCACTTTTGAAGATACCTAAACTGA
>JAOXNO010000041.1:42744415-42765987 GCA_028565335.1 Limnodromus scolopaceus
TCTTATCTGTTTCTGCACACTGATAAGAATTTGAATTTAGAAGGACCCAACAGTGCTGTTGCTTACACAGATGGAACTGGGTGATAGCTCTCTTTTCCTCTGAGTGTAAAATCAGCACAACCAAAAGCAGGATCAAGATCACAAAATCCGCTGTGTGAAGGTGCTGTGTTGAATGATTCCTCAACAAAATGCAGACATAATAGGTAGCACAATTTTGTTGGCTGGATTTATGGGGAAAATGGGTGTAGTTTAAATGCCCTTGTATTTTTACATACATATGTTTTGGGTTTCTAAGTAGTATTTCCTAAAGAATAGTAGCTCTTTGGTCCATTTGTAAACTGTTTCTTGAAATACATAGTTCGCTTTAAAGAAAGTTAAAGTCGTTGTGATAGCTTTATAGTTTGTGTCATAATATCTGGTGCTCTGATTTTTCTTCATTTTTTCAAAGGTATCTAGTCCTTAATTTCCGTATTCACTTTTCAGTGACCCCACTTCATATCAGCCCAGGTGGGACAGTTTTCAGCATTCTACCCAATTTTAAGTGTAGGGCTGTGTGTGCTACAGATTTACTAGCTTTTGGAGGTGTCTTCACTTTGTGTTCTTTCTAGGATACTGCTTGTATTATTTATCTTGGCCTAGTTCTCTCTCCTTCTCCAAAATCTTTTACGTGGTGTGTCACTGGTCACAGTCACACCGTTTCATAATACCTTTATGGGAGGTTTGATTTTCCAAAAGTTAGCTGCCTTTGGGACAGTGCAAACTTCTGTCTTATTGCTTGTTGTTCCATAATGAGGCCTTTTCTTCTCACTAAAGCATGCCAGAAAAGCCGTTACCTATTTTCATGTGACTTCTGAAGCCTCAGCAAACCCTGGTCTCTTCTCATACCTGTTGCTAAAAGCACAAGTGGAAGAGGATGAAAAATGACAGTGCAATCACTACTAGTTGATCCTGATCTATGAGGCCCCATGTTTAGCATGTTGTTTCAGATCCAATTCATTTTGGACTGGTCCTTGACAACAGAAGACAGCTAGAATATGAGATTGGTTCTCCCTTCTCAGTTGCCATGCTTACTGTATTTTAGTGCCTTAATTCAATGCAACGTTAATGTTTTGTTTTAGTAAGTGCCACTGTAAAAACATAAAGTATGAACCTAGAACTCTCTGGGAGAGGTTTAAAGTTTCTTTTTTCCATATCATCAAAAGTAAATGGGAAGCCGTGCTAATCTAATCAAAATGTTGTAAAACCAAGTGCACTTATCTGATTCCTAGTGATGTTGCTGTCATTTTAATAAAAGCTTAATAGTACTCTCACATGAAAACATTATTTGGAAAGTGAAGAGGTGTGATTAAACATACACATCATATTAGTGACTAGTACCTCCTAACTCCATTTAAACATAATCAGGAAGAAATGAATGCTTATGCAGCCTGAAAAGTGATGAATCATTAGTGTGTCATATTGTCGTGGTGAAAGCAAAGCTGGTGCCTGTAGAATCTGTACAGCCCAGCTGAGAACAGGCCCACCATTGAGCAGGCTCAGGCTCAGGGTGCTGGTCTGGCCTCGTGCTGCTGCTGTACTGCCACGCAGAAGAAGGGAAGGGACCAAGCCTGGTTTTGGAAGACTTTTCCTCTTGTTGGGTGATGAAACAGCAGTCATCCGGGTATTTTGTCAGATGGTAAACTAAGATTTCTGTTAGAGGAAAACATACCATGCTGGATCCAACAGCCTGAGAGAGGCGAGTTCCTGTTCCCAGGTTCAACCAGTAGAGAGGCTAAAGATGTAAGCTCTCAATTCAGAGGTTGGTTGGTACCCCTACAAAGTGAAACAGTGATCCTGAGCTTGTTATAAAAAGGTAGCGACAAAATCCACGCAGTTACCAGTTGCAATGGAGAAGGCAAAACTCTTTGGGGCTGGGTTCCACAAGGACATCTTCCATCTTGGGGAGAGGCAAAAGGTGAAGCGCATATGAGAAGACGCTCTGCTTCGCTGCCATCTAGACA
The DNA here is from genome assembly GCA_028565335.1 of Limnodromus scolopaceus. Taxonomy (NCBI): domain Eukaryota; kingdom Metazoa; phylum Chordata; class Aves; order Charadriiformes; family Scolopacidae; genus Limnodromus; species Limnodromus scolopaceus. The sequence goes on from JAOXNO010000041.1 coordinate 42,746,416, forward strand.
ATATGTCTTCTGTAAATTAGATTCTGTAATTAGTTGCCAGAACATCCACTTTGTTCTTTTATTCAAAGAAAATTGGCACAAAACTGCAAACTCATGCTTTAGGGTCTAGGAGGAAGTGAGTATTTAATATGTGATTAATTTTGTCTGAGAACAACCCAGAGAGAGCATCTCTAATGAGACTTTGAATAGTTAAAAGGAAAAAGAAAAGCAAACACTAATCAGCACAGGCACTTCTTGCTGTGTTTTGTGCTACCTTATCACTAAATTTAAGGCCAAATCAGTGAGCCTTAAAGCTCAGCGGATACTGGATAAGGAGTGACCAGTAAGGACGTTCTAGTGATTTGCATTACTGGGTGCAGAACACTGGGTGTAATGAGCAAAAGCTTTTCACAGTGCCTTTAATCCTCTTCATTAAGACAGTGCTATGAAGATTAAGGTTTTGCTGTGACATAATTAATTAATTTCTGCAATCCTAAACTGAAGTTTGTGATATCATAAGGTCCCTGCATGCCATAATGTTTCAGGAGCTGTAAATCTGGGCTACAAATGTAAGTCCATGTTTACAAGACTTCAGGTAGCCCCAGCTCTTAGCAGCAGTTGGCCTTCGTCTTCCAGCTGATACTGTCACATCCTTTGAAAGTCTCAATTCTGACTCTTCAGCTCTAGTGCTCAGGGAGAGACTTCAGCAGGTCTTCCAAAGTCATCAGTTTGAAGAGCTAGCGCTGTTGTGAGCCGAGCTTGGCAGAACACATTTTGCGTTATTTTTTAACTAAATTGCTGCGGGGGGACCTAACGAGAAAGAAGACTAACCTTGGAAACTCAGCAATCATTTGTCAGGAATCAATGACCTGCTTTTGGAAAACAGTTCTGCCCATTTACTGGCTCTCATTCCCACCCCATCAGCTTTTCTGGACTCCTTGCCACTTCTTGAAAGGTTGTCTTTGTACTGTATGTTTTTATGTATAGAATTTTCAAGTCGTGTAACCTCTGACCCCTTCCATGGAATTATAATTAAAAATGAGAACTGTTGTGAAGGGGGCAGAGTCAAAACGATATCAATCACCCTGTCAATCACTAAGCTAGATACCCACTACTTAATGTTAGAAATTCCAATTAATATTGGTATTCTGGATGCTGTAACAAAAATTATGGAATATGAAAAGGTTGGGTTGTTTTTTCTTTTTTTTTTTTTTTTTTTCCTGCCAGAGGAGAAAGATGCTGTGGGTGAACCTTGGAGTAACCTAGGAAGAAGTTTGAGGATAGGATAACTGTTGAAGTCATGTGATTCTGGATTTTGTTTTAATGATACATTGAAATAGCTAGTTGCTGGTCAGCAATGTTTTTTTCTCATCCACCTGTTGTTATAATGCAAACTTCCCTTCTCATGTCTGTTTGGGGAAAACAGGATGTCTTGCTTCCTTTCCTGTTGCAATATTTGCGGGATCTCATCCAGGATGCCTGGGGGGAAAAAAAGCAGGCTATGATAGAAAATCTTGTAGGCTTCTCAGTTTGTTGTTTTGGCCACTTTGTATAAATTGATTTGTGTTTCTTTCAGAGGAAATGTCATCACTTCCCCTCAGTGATTTGGTTTAACCCTGGTAGGTGGCTAAGCACCACACAGCTGCTCACTCACTCTCTCCCAGCCTGTGTGTTATCAACACTGTTTTGCTCACGAATCCAAACCACTGCACCATGTGGGCTGCCATGGAGAACATTACCTCCCTCCCAGCTATACCCAGTACACTCAGGAAGCAACTAGAGCCTTCAAGGTTTGTGGACGTCATGCTATAGGGCTTAAAAAGGCAATGCTTTTGCTGCCTTTATGGTGAAATAGAGGGCTAGAACTGAAACGGCGTCACCTGTGGTGTCCAGGCATCAAGCATTTGGTTATTTCTTTTTCTATTTCATTGATTTTTCTTTTTCTACACAATGCAATGAGTTTGAGGAAACTTGCTGTGCGAGTGGTAATACCAAGGAGCTGTGTAGCAGTACTAAATGTGTTGTTTCTGGGATTAAGACCTGTCAGGCTGTTGACTATCTTAAAATCAAGCAATGACTCCGTTAGTACTTAAATACTGGATACCGTTTCCACGAATGAACAGTGAGAGGGTTGATAATGACAGAAAACTTGCCTCTCCACAGCTGGGAGATTTTTTCCATGCTTGACAGTCCTCACACCACCCACCTATTTTGTCAGGGGTGGCTACAGTCCTTCCGCCACCATGGCCCTTACATTGCCTGTATTTTGCACTGCGAGGCTGGTTTGTCTGGCAAAGGCACTGCTGTGAGAAAATTGCTCTTAGGGAGCAAAGAACTGCAATGGCATACAGGTGCTTGAGGAGTAAGATAGAAGTTTACTTTAAAAGCATCCTTCGGTGCTTCTGTGCTTGAACTTTGGCCTCTCTGAAATGAGCTGAGGAAAGGTGAGCTGAAAGTTTGTGGGCTGCCTCTGAATGAACAACCTTAGAGATATTTACTGTTTGTGCAGGGACAGAACGAGTCAGAGAGAAAAAGAACCCTTCTTCTCCCAGGGCAAGTCTCGCTTGCTCAAGCTGGTGCACACTTGGTATGTGATGCATATGGCAAGCTTGCGTTGCTGCTGCGTCTCCGGAAACTTGCCCTTAGCAAAACTTTCAGCTGTGATGCCTTCTTTTCTAATTGCTTTTCTTGAACTCCTCTCAAGAAAAGCTGATTCTTGAGGTTTCAGAGCCAAGGAAACAGTTGTTGACTCTTTGCTTCTCTTGTGCAAAGGGAGTATAATGCATGGGAAATATTGACATCACAAGGAACCTGGCTGATAAACCACAGATGTGTTTGATTAGTGGTGAAGATTTTTTTTATATCATCATAAACCCTTTTCTAGCTAGTGGAAAATGCAGTATGCTGAACATTTTCATTCTGAATGTGAAAAGTTAGAAAGCCTGAGAGAATTTCTCAAGTCATTTTCCCAGTTAAATATCTTTTTGATTTGTGTCACTTCAGTAGTTGCTATATTAAACAGTCATGTGTGCACACTTCATTATGGAAAAATAGCTTTTTCCTCTTGGTGGATTTCACAGTATCCAGGCCTGAGCATGAATTAGAGGTCAAATCACCAGGTACAGTTTTAATCATCCAAGGATATCTTATTATTTTTGTTTCCTCATGAATTTGAAGTAGAGAATCAGCAACAAGCTTGAAACAAAACAGGGAAGTTATAATGCTAATTAACTGTTAATGCAAGAGTAGGTTCAGGTAAGGGTTTAATTGTGTATTAGAAACTTATTATGCTGACATCATTTGGATTAGGGTGTTTTCTGTTCCCCTTTTTTGTAGGCGAAGCTTTTTTGAAATTATTCAGCCAACTGTTTTGAACTGGTAGAGAAAAGAAGAAATGTAGCTGGTATTGCTTTTGACTCGCATCATCTTTCGGGTTGCAAGCTGTTGCCACCTTCACCAAGCTGTTAGCTTCTTTGGAACTGCCTGGTGAAAAATATTCGTACAGCATTCAAGAATTTAAACAAAGTTGTGGTCTCCCATCCAACATGGGGCTACTCTTGAATTCTTGGGAGTTTAGCTCTTAGAGCCTCATATAGTTCTGTGTTTTATTGTAGCGGAAAGAATAAAAATTTGTTGCTTCCAATTTGTTATATTATGATATTTTGCTGCTTAGGATAATTTTAGATTAAGGGAAACTTTCTTCATAAATCATTACCATTGAAAGCAGTGCCAATAAAATCGACTGGTTCTCATTGTAATCAAAGTTTATAATATTTCTCTCACTGGTCACGCTTTGATTTACTTCAAGCATATTAAAATGCAACAGAGCAGATGGAGCAGCATCAAAACTACATGAAAATGCAGGATTTTTTTTTTTTTTTCCTTCCTAGTGCTCATGGAGCTTGTTTTCCTGAATGAACTGAAAGGGTTATCCAAACATGAAGATTTTTTTGCCACAAGCATGGTAAATTTGAAGTTTCCAGCTCGGCAGACTCACTCAGTGGTATTTTTTGCAATTTCTCGCTGGCTGGGTGACTCCTCCAGCAGTAGAGTGGTATTTTACAGGGAATGCTGTATCCAGCAGGGCTGCATAGAGAGAATCATCTATGAGCCCAATTGTCTGTGTATGTTTAGGATGGGGGTGTCAGTCCCCAGTCCAAACAAACTTTCCTGTCTCTGGTGGTACTTCAAGTGCCCGTTACAGAGGGGGCTGAGCACCATCTCGTGGTGCAGCTGGAGATTTTCTAGTTTCTTCTCTCAGCTCATGTGCTGAGCAGCCTAAGTACATCTGAAAAGCAGTGTCTTCATTTTGTGTTTGCTGTGGTGTTGTTTTCCCACCTGTGAAAGGATTGGAGGTATGTTCAGGGTTCGTTGTTGAAAGTAGTAAAGAGGTGGTCATTGTGTTCATTGGCAGAGCTGTGTAAAAAAGGACTTGAATGCAAACAGGTTCTTGACAGTAGTGCTGGGCTATGGGGCCTGTCTGTTGTGCTCTGTGGGAAGCAAGTAACTTTTGCGAAGTATGGACTGTACCATAAGCCAGTGCTAATCAGCACAGAAAACCACCACACATTCTGCTTCCTTGAAGTTACTCCTTTTCATCCCAGATGAAAATAGCTGATGCTGTGGAGCTGAAGCTTTCTGGCTAAAATGCTGTGAACAACCCTAGAATGGCAACTGAGGGGACTCCTCAGGCTCTGCCAGACTGTAGCAGTTCTGTGCCTCTGGCAGCTGCAGCAAATGAGACCATCCTAACTTCAATGTTCCTTTCCAGGGCTGAAATCCACATAATCTACTGCATTTAAAACATTTGTTTCTGTCACCTGCATCTGGTTCCAAAAGTAGGGTTCAGGAAATTCAGCTAAGGTCAGGCTTGAAGTAATAAAAGTGTGCTTGTATAACCATGTACAAAACATCCTTATTAATATATATCATATGGAATACCTATGTGAATGTTTAACGCCTCCTGAGATCAGAAGTTTCACAGAATATATATAGAAATTATGTATTTTCTAGTAATTCCTATGAATATGTGGATAATCCCTCATAATAGGAACAGCCTCGCGTAGATGTGTGGCAGCTGGAAGGTAGGGGGACTAAGAAGTTAGGGAAAATATTTATCAATCTCAGCTATGGAAAAAACATCAGTGGTATTTACATAGCTGAGATTCAGTTACTCCTAACTAGTTGGGCATGAATTCAGAAAGGGGTTTCCAGTACTGAAATGCCTTGATTTCAGGTAAAATCCTTAAAAGCACATTATCTCAAACTTGAGTGTAATGGAGTGTAGCAATCACATGTGAATACAGAGGTTGTACAAACTGAGGGCAGCACTTGGAAGATATGATGTTACTTTAAAGCCAAACTCTCATCTGAAGCAGGTGGAACCTATCTAAGAAAATCTGAGTGACAGTAATTAAACAAATAGAGATGAAGTCCGTTTTAAGCTAATATTAAAATTGCATCCGGTGTTCATTTTATAACCAAAAAAATGACATCTCTAGAAGATCTTATGCTTTGTTTTACCATGAATCCAGTCTGATATTTTTTGACCTGCATTAAGGTAAACCTGAGAAATCAGTGTGTTTCACAACCGTGCAAAGAGTGACTCTGGCAAGGGAGGTGTTTGAAAACAGGAGAGAAGAACTTGGGTTCTGAGACTTGTTTAGGGATCCAAAGGGCTGGAGGATGTTTCCTACCTAATTACAGAGTGTGAGTGCAGAGAGCGGGTTGTGGGAACATATTCCTCTGAACGGGTGCCAGCCACCTCCCTTGCTATGGGAAATAGAAAAGCAAAAGATTCTTCCCTGTTTCAGGTAAACTTTGGTGGATCGTAAGGAAATATTTCTTCCTTATTTTGTGAGAGGTATTTTTCTGCTTTGCCCTTCCAGGGAGCTCTTTTTGTCCAGTTCACTCAAATGGAGTTAAAATACAAATCTATTCCTCTTCCTTTCACCTCTTTTTACAGTTTTCAAATGTCAATTATTTCTTTGTTATAAGGGGAAAAGTGCTCAACTTTCTGTTTTCTTGATTGCTGAAACTATGGTTTTCAGCAGTCCATTAGGAGGTTATTAAGATGTTTTTTCTACTTTAGCTCTAATTTGCAGAAGTACTGAGCCTAGTCAGTCCCTGTTGACTTTCACAGGATTTTAGATACTCAGCATTTGTGAAGAATAAAATCTTAATGCCCTTAGCCTTAAAAGATACACTGCCAAATACTAAGGGGAAATTTTAAGAAATGAAAATGTGACAAGTGAGAGATATTGTATAATTTTTTCCTGTTGTGAGGTAATTAAATAAATGTGAGTTCTTGGGACAGGTATGTGGGCAGGGTTATTGCTAGTCTTGGAGATCACTTCTGAGTCATACATTGTACTTAATGGTTTTCTCCATGAGATTTAATTGCCGTGATCTGAAGTATTTATTATTCTGAGAAAACTGAGGCTCTCATTTACTTTGCTTTGAAAGCAAAAAAATGTGTTTTAACTTATCACATATTTATCTCTGGGATCTGCACCATGTTTAGACTCAATGGTCAAACACAAACATATTTTCATATAAGATTCTGCTTTTGCTTTTACTGATTGGGCCAGAAATGTAACAGGAACATCCCATTCCTGAGAGTTTTGGGAGTACAGAAGAATTTAGAGATAAGAGACACTTATAGATATGTATAGAAATGCAATTATGATAAACTAATGGAGGGATGTATAGTAAAATATTTTAAGCCACTTCCCTTTTTTTGGGGGTGGAACAGTAGCTTCATCTGCAATTGGGCAAGGTAATACGTTGCTTTGGTTTTGGCATCTCTTTTTTGGTCACAGCGCTGAAAGGGTATTTGTTTCTGTTTCATAGTGAGATGAGATTTGAGCCTAAAATTAAAAATCCTTTCTTAGGAGTTCTTAAGCCTATTTTTATCTTTGGAGTATTCTTCTTATGCTGATGACTTAATCCTTACAAGGCTGCAATAGTTGTAGCATTACTGTCCCCGTGGAATTGCTGAAGGGCAGAGTGTGAAGTTATTTTATGCAGAAGCAGTAGCACTGACGTTTGGGGCTCTCAGCCCTGCCCTAACACAGCACCGTTATCTGAGCGCTTCTGGCAGTGAGGGAAAGTTTTGCTGCAGCTGTTCAGCCCTGGTCCTACTCTGCAATTTTCAGCAGAGAGGGAAGTATGAGCAAAGAGAAAGATTACGCCTTTTCCCTGTGTTACCATTCTGCACCAGGAGTATATGGAGGGATCCAACTTCTACTTGTGTAAGAAAGGTCTGTGTGTGCATTGATTGCCAATGCACTTTTTGGAAATTTGCAGGCTGTGTACTGATTGAAAGGGAGGTGCTTAGCTGCTTTTGGGACTACAAGTACACTGGAAATTCGGCTGCTATCTGTGGGATAAAGCAATAGCCATGAACTGCGAACACTGTTAATTGTATCAGTACTGAAAAGCCCTCCTCAAATTCTACCTCAGGTGACAATACTTCCAGATCTTTTGCTTCCAGGTAGCAGTAGGTCTTCTGAAGCTGCAGTAAGTCCAGTGTAAAACCTGGACAGATTTTGCAAAGGCAGAAGAGGAGAAAATCTAGGAAGAGATTTCCCAAGGGCATTGAAACCACATCTCAACATCAGCTTTTTCTGAAGAGAATTATCTGAAGTACCAACAAACTCGCTAGCATACAATTTCCATGGCTACAAATACAGAGGTGAAACAAACCCAAACCCTATTTCCTAAGCATCAAAAACTGTCGGGAAGTTTGAGTTGGTTCTTACTGTTGCTGAGTGAAGAAAATCTTACAATGGAAAATTAGGTGGTGATTGAAGCGTTGTACATTGTTTTGCTTGCTGTTAGTTTAAGAATACTGTAAGTGAAGGGGTGATGAGGAGCCCTTGTGCTGTGGCAGTACAGCTCAGTGGGAGCTGTTACTCTACAGATAGTTGTTTATAAATCACTTTAGTGACCGGTCCACTGTCCCAATTCTGTTTCTGTTTGATTGGCCCACACTTCAAACTTACTTTATTCAAGCACTGAGAATTCTATCTATAGCTTCTAGGATCTCCCGAGTGGCTAGAGACTAAGGCTAGCCTCCCAGATAACACTCCCCAGTCCTACCTCGCTTCCACAGCATTCTGTTGTGACCCAGCAGTATGTTCACAGGCAAGAAAGACTAGAATATTTGTATAGGCAGCAAGCGTAGGTGAACCAGTTCACATCCACAACCCGATTACTGCCTGGCATATATCCTGTTATCAGAGAAATACTGATACATTGACATAGTAGATAGGTAGTCTAGCCTGGCTTTGGTAAAAACATCTTCTCGTTCCCCTCAGAACAAAGGATATTACTACTTCTGTTTTGATACTAAGAGTCTCTCTTCTGGAAAGAGAAAATCCTAGTTTGAGGTTTTTTTATGGTAAGTATAGTATCCATGTAACAGGCAGTCATATATTTTTACAGGACAGGTTGGGGACAGAGTCTGCTCTGAAGGTTCTATTATTCAAATGAGTATAAAAGGCATAGAAGGAGTGTATGGGCACTCACATTTAGCCTAATGATTAAATTTAGTCAGCATTTGGTCTGTTGAGACGAGTCTGTCTTTAGTCAGTGGAGAGGGCTAAGTTTTTCCAGAGAACGGTTCGGAGCTGCGAGCTAAGGGAGCTTCCTCCAGTGGGCAATTCGGAGCCGCCTGCACCTCCTGGCTGATTGTCAGGAGCATTGCTGTGACATTGAGCCTTTGGATAGACTTCTCAAATCGACATCACCACAACAGTCTCCAGATAACAATAATCTCTACATATCTCTGCAGTAGCAAGTCTTTGGGCAAGTCATTTATTTACCCGTGTTTCAGCTTTCCAGTAATGTGTAGCTAATAATGGTCACCTGCTTGCCAGGAGGCTTTAGGATCTGAAGTCATGAATGTCTGTAATGGCTTTAATATCATCAGTACAAAGGTATTGTGCAAACATATTTAGTGCATGTGAAAGAGTAATGAATTCTTGTTTATTACCCACAACATAAACTGCTGTAAGATGCAGTGTTTTCCAAAATATTAAAGGCCAGATTGCCCTGCTGGTGCGATCTGGTGGAATCGTGGCAAGCAAATTTTTCCCTTTTACGTGTGGCAAATAATTTCTTGAAAGAAATCAACATCCATGGGATATGTCTAATTCTAGATGTAGTTATTTACATACAGATACCATTAATTCAATAAAAAAAGCCACATTTACAAACACTGAAAAAAAAAAAAAGTAGCTTAAACTGAAATAATGAAAATGAACTGAAATGGGCAGGAAGATACAGACATATTTACAAGAATAAGTGTGCAATGTTCTATTCATAGATGATAAAATCTTACCATGATATTTGAAAGTGCTATTACCAGTTTTCTCTTTCCTCTCCTTTGAATTGCCTGCATTTGTAGATAGTTTCCATAACAGCACATTGAAAGAGATAACTGTTTCTTATACCACTGTCTACGTCTTCAGAAACAGGGAGAAATGATGGACCTGCTCCTTAAACAAAACTGAAACAAATACTCTGTTTCCTACACCACCAATGACTGGATTGCCTTAAGTGTGGGTAGTATGTACAGTTTTATAGGCTTGGGATTTATGCACTATACTTCAGATTCAGTCACAATTTCCATAAAAACGACAAAATAATTAGGACAGAATAATGAGGTTATTAATAAATGACATTACTCTTGCACATGATTACGTCTCACTCTTCTGGATGGCTGAAGTATCTGCAGACTGGGTAACAGATTACCTGGTTTATAATATTCTCCATATATGATATTTTACTTCTTTCATTACTGCACGTCAGAACTAGATAGCTACCTTAAGTACACAGCAAACTCTGATCCCGCTCTGAACTTTTTAATGTGTCTTTTCAACACTGCATTCAACTTAACATTTTGCTGCTGCTGAAGTAATATTTCACTTAAGCTGTTTGAGTCTGCAGAAGCTGCAGTTTGCTTACTTGGGTTTCTCTATAATACTTAAAGCGTGTTTTGATGGTGATTATACTCATTTTACCATGCTCCCTTTATATAATGCTGATCCTACTTTTGATAAAGTAGGCTCTACGTTACAGAGCAAAATAAGTTTAAATAGACGTGGGGGTTTTCTCATGTATTCTCTGACCTGAGTTTGAAAAATTACATCAGAATAGCAAAAGGGAAATTGAGTTATGCTTGTAAGAATACAGCTTTGTTGCTGTAAGAAAAAAAACTAAAGCTAAAATTTGCTTGTGTCTTAAAAAATAATTAATTCTGTAAATAAAAGGTAAGTGGTGATGCTGGCCCTGTGCCACAGCAGTCTGATCTGTTTACCCTGTGAAATGGTCTGCTGAGCTTTACATCGGTGTAGTTCCCCTTTGGCCTGCACATTGGGAAATGTCATTTCAGCTGTGACTGAACGCCTGTCTGTTCAGATGGCTTTCTTCTTCGCGCTCAGTGAAATGTCTTGAGTTGTGGCTTCTGTTGTTTTCCTTGGCAAGTGGAAGGAGGTCAGTGAAACACTATTGACATGAAACTTCACACCTTTGGTGAGGCTCTAGCCTTGTAATTTGAGGTAACACTGAAGTGGACTCTTCCTGACTTTTTTTTTTTTTCAATTATGTAATTATGGCATAGACATATTCATGTTATAAATGAATGTTCATGTGATTATCAATTCTGTAGGTACAATCAGAATTTTACTGATATAATTGTATCTCACTCCTCGCATTTCATTCCATATAGAGAGACATAGAGAGAGATGGACACGTGTATATGTGTACATATAGGTGCTAGTACCACCCATGTAATAGGAACTGATCCTGCTTCTTACTGGAGCAAAAAGGCAATATTCCTTTTCAATTTGAATCAGGAGCCCATAGACAGGTATTATCAGGAAAAGAATCATAAAGCACCTCCTGTATAAAAGAATGAAATGTGGTTTTGGATGAGGTTTGACAAGACGTGGTGCCTTAGCTAGGTAAAAGAGGCATTGAGGAAGTGCAGATGAAAAATATCTTGTATTAGAAGAGACTAAATTACGTGTGAGAAGACAGAAAGAGATTGAAAAGAATGCAGTTTTAAATAACAAGTGAAGGTGAAAGATCTAAAAATAAAGAAAGAAATTGTATTTTTGACAAGGTCGATTTTAAATGTGTAAAAGTAGAGAGCAATCATTTTTTCACTGGATCTTGAAAAGACTAGGGAATCATCAGAGGTATATGAGAAAGAAAGGTGATCTGGTCATGAGAATAGAACATTAATATGTTTTTTAAAAGTGAACAAATCTTCTCAAGTCAGAAAAAAGAGAGAATGGGGACTTGCACTTCTGATCTGGGTGTGTAGTATGTAACACGTGGCAAATTGGCTTCCAGATTTGCTCAGCTCTGTCTCAGCCTGTTTGTTTTGGAGCCCTCACGTACCTTCAGAATAATTGTTCTCTGCCCTTCTGTAAATAACCCCAAACAACAGCAGAGCTCTGGCAGCTGCTGCTTTGATCTGAACATACAAAGCCACATCAGTAAGGCAGCAGCTTTGAAATATAAAAGAGGAAATCATACTCAGAAACACAGCATGTGTGTGTGCATGTAATTTTTGGTATAGATTGGAGCCATTTTTCTTTACATCCTGACTCCTGGGAGAGATTCAGTCTTTAGAATTGCTCTGCTGCAATTGCTGAACTCTCTTTTGTGCAGTGTGTGCATGTACACTGAGTGCATCTATCAATTGGCATGTTGGCCTTAATGGTTCTGCATGTTTTTGTGTCTTTTCAAAATCTATCTATCTTGCGAGCCAGTCATTCATTTGGTCTTTCAGTCTGTCTAATCTTTTTATGATTTTATTGATTTGTTCGTGCCAAGGGTACAGAAGAAAGAAGCCATTTTAACTGCTCTGTAAATAATTAGAAAAAGCCAACTGAGTTTATGCATCCTGTCTTTTCAAGGCAGGTCTAAGACTGTGTTTCTAATCCCACTGAAACTACTGCCAAAATAAACCTAGGTGGGGTTTTTTGTGATATCTTCATGGGGCCTTGTGTATCTCAGGAACTCTCAGGAAGGGTGTTAGAAACAAGTTGATGAACAAGAGCTTTTTACCATGCAGTGAGCCTCTTCAAATTTACTAAATCACCAGGAACCCTCTTCCATTCTTAATTCTTTTTGGCGAAGAAGCTGTGCTCATAGTGTTGCTTCAGTCTCCGGCACACTGAGATTGCCTTTGCTTTCCCTTGCCTGCTCATCTTGACTCGGTGCTCCAAAATGTTTCACAGGGATGCAGGAGTGCTTGCATCTTCAATTTACAGTGCCATTATAGCCTGAATTTTATTTTTTTTTCCCACAGACACTAAATGTTCGAAATGCTTTAAATTTTGGATTATTGTTTTTGCTGGAAAAGGCTGTGGGAGGGAGGTGTTAACTAGCAGGTTGATTCTGCAGAAATAATACAGGAGTAATGAGTAGAAATTTTCATCAGGAGCAAATATTTTTTGGACTTGATCAAAATAAACACCAGGTTTAATAATCTGTGCCTAGCACTGTTCATTGAAATTTGCTTTCTCCCAAGCACTCTGCATCTTCCATGTCTTCAGCAGCTCTTTCCTTAAGGAGAGGTGCAAATTAGGCTGGAAGTGTCAGAGAAGTTCAAGCTCTACCGCTGTTGAGGAACTTGAGACAAAACATCATCAGCATATGCAGCATCATCTAACCTGAGACCAGCAGTGCAATGGCTGTTGGTATCCAGTGCCCTTTCCCCAAGTCTTTGCTTTTAGTCATTCAAAGGAGACTTCCCTCTTTAGTAGTAACAAGCAAGGAATTCACTTGCTTCTTAATAGAAGGGACTGAAGAGTCTGGCTACTAGCTTTTTAAGCCATGACTTAATTTTTCTGTTCTTGCTAATGTTGTTCCTTCACTGGGCATATGGCTGGCATGTCTCTGTGGAGGGCCAGCACTCAGAGCTGAACTCCAGCTGCCAGCTGAACCCTCTGCATTGAGAGCTACCAATGTCTCCATGCTCTACAGACTGTTCCACTTTTCAAGCAGTTTTACCCTGGACTATTAACAGCATCAAGACTATGCCTGCTGGCTTATGGCTCTGGTCACTACTTTTTTATGAAAGAACCGCTCCAGAGAATTTTAATAGCATGCAGTGTAGGCTTTATGAGCAAAATTGTCTGCTTAATCCATATGCCCTTCTAAAGTAAAATCTCAAGTGTGAAACAGCAGACTGTCCTTGGTGCTTTTTCAGACAGGCTTAGATTTTAAAAACTGGTATCTAGCTTTTGACATATATGGATAAAAAAAATAAAGTAGAAAAAATGCAGAAGTATCCTCTAACTCAGAAGTTACTCACCTCACTCCAGTCTCCCCACAAAGGGGAGAATTAATTCCCACAAAATACTGCATGATTTCGATCCTGCTCTCTGGTATTTGAATCATCAGAGATTAATCCTATGAATTAGATTCATTTTGCTCCTACAGGGGAGATCCAGTTGGGAAAATAAAATTTTGCTACTAATTGTTTTTGTCTTGATGTTTCTCTCAAGTGCTTTATGATCGGGAGGTCTCACCGTAGGTAGCACTAAATGGGACCAACTGGCTATGTGCTGCAGACCAAAAGCTCACAAGTGTCCCCTTCCCACTTGACAGATCTAACACTGCTTTCTTCACTCATTATAATAATCCACCTGGTGATAATTCCTGGCACTCTGTTGCTTGCTAAACAGTAAACTGTGATGTCTGTTAGCATCTTCCCCTTTCTATGAATGCTGAAAAAATAATTCACAAGCTGAACTACTGCTGCTAAAAAATATTTATTCTCAGCAGGAATCTTGCTCTTTGTTATGTACTGACACTGAATATTTAAATTACAACCTTCTAATCTTTCATTTACAGCATCTAGAGAATGTTGAATAAATTAAAAATAAAATGCCACAATATTCTGCCTTGACGGGGATCTGACAGGGAATCAACGTTTTCAGAAATGGGGGTTTAGTTTTCCAGCATATGCAGCTTCCGTCTTTGACAGGTGATGTACTGTGTTCAATACTCCTAAGGCCATATATGTCAAAAGCTAAATACCAGTTTTGATAATCTAAGCCTGTCTGAGAAAGCACCGAGGACAGTCTGCTGTCTCACACTTGAGATGTGATGATGTCCCTACTTTAGAAGGGCATATGGATTGAGTAGACAATTTTGCTCAGAATGTCTGTACTTCAGCGTTAGTCATGAACTATGAAGGCTCTCTAAGAGGGTTCTGTGAATAGCATTGCTAGAAAGAGGCCTTGCAGGTTTGGCGATCGCATTATTAATGGTATTGCCTTGATGGGAATGTGTGACTAATAGCAAGACTTAAATTCAGATGTTATGCTTTGGAGATAGTCTTAAAGAGTAGGTTGAAGCCTTTTTTTTTTTTTTTTAGTTTCATTTTAAAATCATGGTAACAGCAGTCAGGGTAGTACAAGGTACTGGAGCAAGTGAGGTGCCCTAGGAAGTGCTAGGACAATGACCCACAGAAATGGTACAATCCACATCAGCCCAGACAACTCATGAACAGAAATGTAACTTTTCCACCGAGTTACCCATCGTCAGCAAAACACATAGGCATTGAGTTGTCTACAATTATCAATTTTCAAGAGTTCAGCTTTACTGGTATCTCTTTGGGCTTTATTTTCTCCTTTGCATCATATGTTTTGAGGCCAGAAAACACTATTATGATATATCCTAACCTCCTGTATGACACAGGACTTCGTTGTTTCTGCTTGTAACTGCCCCTTGAGCTATGAAATATCTGTTTAGAAACACCTCATATCTGAATGCATCACTGACTTCAGCACATTTGTCTTAAAATATGTATCTGTGCTAAGGATTTACAAGGCCTTTAAAATCTTAAGGGACATTTACCAATTACACATGCAATATGGGCAGTAAAGCCACAAATTAAGCCCACCTTCCTTGAATACCTTTTTTCAGAAACAATAACTACTGAACCTCTTTCCTAATGCTCAAAATTAGGCTCATCCTCTTTCCATCTTGGCTGGCATTATTTGGATCCCTCTGGTAGTATTACTGAAATAACAATGTCCTGAATTGTACTGCTGGGGTTGACATCAGACCTTGCCTTTATACAGACCATCTCAGTGCCATGTTTTACTAGGGTTTGCAGCTGTGCCCAGCTTGCCCGTCATGTATGTCCTCGGCAGATGGAGGCTTTGGTGAGAGCTTCACTCCTCCCTGAGGTTCTGGATAAAACATGGAGTCTCCTACAGAAACAGGAGAGATGGTTGGCACCCAAGACGTTGGTGAGGTACAAAGAAAGTTCCTTGAGCTCTGACTCCAGTCAGTCTCCTCCAAAAGAGGTGGAACCCAGTCCTGGTGTAGCTCTTGTGAGTGAATGGAGATCTGCCTTGACATTAAGGTGGGACAGATGGTACCATTTGTGTGGCCAGGCACTGCACAAAGTAGCCCTGCTTGATACTGGTAGGGAACAGAAGCAGCCAAAGCATTCCCCTCACCCAGTGGTGCAATCCTTACAGCTGGACAAGCAAGGAGATTGTCACCCTGATGCACTCCACCTGTGACTACCCAGCCACAGGCCTTTCCCCTTGTGTCACCGCACCCTTGTTTTGTCCTCAGACGTTTGGGTTTTCTTTCTTTAGAAGTGGCTGGCTAGATGGTTCCTTCTAGTAGCTTCTACCAATCTATGCTTTGTGATATTCTGGCTTCCCCCCAGCCTTGAGCAGTGGTAAAACCTCACCCCTGTCTAGATGTCCCATTGCCAGTGCATTCACAGACTGGGGCTTTCTCATCTTGGTCTGTTGGCTCACTGCAACTTCTGCTCTTAAAAGCCCAAGCAAATACTGCATATAAAAGGTTTCCTCTCCTGTTAAGTAACAGGTAGATGGGGGCAACAGGTGCAGCCACTGAAGTCCTAAGAGTTTGTCTGGAGCTGGGACATATGAGGCACCTGAGGGAGGTGCTGAGGGCCTCCAGCTGAGGAGACTTGTGCTCATGGTGCTGCTACCAGCCCCTGGGCCCTGTGCTCAGCTTCGCTGCGGTATGAGGGGCGGCCACCTTCCTCTGGGTGGCCTGGGCTGTACCCCAGAGGCAGGAGCTGTGGGTGGACAGGCTGTGGGCAGTTGCAGGTCAGTGGGGGCTGGAGGAGAGGTGCTGGAGCCATGGGCTTGGCTCTGCTGTGTGGGGAGTGTGGTACTTGGGTGTGTTGTTCCCTGTTCCCTTTCTCCCTTCCATTTTCCCACCTGGAGAATATAAAGTGTAGTATAAGTCAGGCTGAGAGGAGGCCGTGTTGATGTTTTCTGGTTTAGACAGGATATGGGTTGCCTTAGCCAAAATTTTCCTTTATTTACCTTCTACAATGGAGATCTTGGTGTCCTTTGTGTGCTTCCAGGAAAGCAGGGCCAGGCTTAGGGGAAGTGCTTGGGAGGGAGGGGGTTTCCAAGAGGAGCAGTAGAACTGGGAGTGGGAATGGGGCTTAAAAGTCTTCCTGTATTTAGAGCTGTAGCCTGTGCTGATCTTCCTTGTGATGCAACTTTAAGAAATGTTTAATGACTAGGACACTAGATAGATGAAGTTTGGTGTTTGCTTATGTTGTGTGATGCTGCTTACTTTCATTAAGCTCTGGTGCTGCGCTTCTGAGGTCTATTTGTAGTTTCTTGTCTTGGATGTAACTGAATCTACTTTCCCAGGGCTCTCAATTGAATTAATAAGGATTTCCCAGTCAGTTCAAGGCTCTCTGGGCCCCCTCTGCTTTCCCATCTGAATGTCTCGTTGCTGTCTGTTCCCTCGTTTATGTGCGCTTTACTTAGCTTAGAGGTTTTTCTCCGCATTAGTGTGGGAGGGCTGCACAGCTAGGCTTGCGCTCAGACCTCTGTGTTCCTTACGTCTCTTGATGCAGACCGGCAGCCCTGGAGCTGCTGTGTCACAGCACACATGAAATGTTCTGATTGCAGCTGAGGCAATGCTTTGTTCATTTTCCCTTGTATTACAGCTGAAATAGTGTGTTTCAGAGGGCCGTTTTAGAAGAGGCAGCCCTACCTGAGAGCTGGGAGAACAAAGCCTAAGCTGCCTTTTCCTCCTTCCTTTCCACATGTTAATTGTTTCATTGGGACAGGCAGTAGGCTGAGAGACTCTGTGGCATGTCATCAGGGGAAGTGATTTATTATTTTTCCTCCCCCGACTCACGGTGTTTCTGAAGAGATGCATTTTCCTTCCTCCCCTGTCCCCACGTTCTCCTAAGTAGTATGTGTACATGGGGATTAAAAGACTCTAAGGAAATTATTGTTGATATTGAGAAAGGTGGTTGAACACAAAGGGGATGAATACAGCAAGGTAAGGAGGGAGAGGGAATGAGAAGGTGACCAAGAAACAGGTAAAGCTGTATTAAACATAGTGAGAGGGGAAAACTAACAGAAACTGAAGACTGAAATCCAATAGAAAGGAAGCTCCTAAGGGAAAAGACATACAGGAATCTTCCTTTGTTGCTCTCTTGCATCTAAATAAACAAAAATACTTCCAACAAATGCATAATTAGCTAGTGTGCCTCACTGTTACAAATATTGCGGCAAAGAAACATTAAAAAAAGATGCTTCTATGACTAGTAAGAATATTTACAGTTGGGATGTGAAACCTGCTTTATGATTCTAGGGACAGTCTCTCACTGGTTAGTGCTCTGGAAGAAAACTTAATCTCCAGATGCCTTCTGTGTATGCTGACTTCTGTGACCTGTGAAATAGGGAATTTGTAAGCTGTGAACAATGTAAAATATTATTAATTGTAAAAAGTCAAAATTATTGGATCAGTTCAGATATCTAAAAGTGAGGGAGAAAAAATGAAACACTAGAATTGAAGGGGGGAAATCACTGATTTTTATCTTTCTTCTGTGGGGGAGTGCCCCTCCTCTTCAGTATATCAACACAATTTGTGACTGTGATCCTACATTCATAAATTGTAAAGCCAGCAGGAATCATTATGACACTCCAGCCTGAACTGCTGTATATCACAGCCCATCAGACTTCACAGAATTGCTTTCTGTTTACTTTAAAGCTTATCTTGGGGAAAATAAGACAACTTGGTTTCAGAAAGTCTCCTTGAGTTTAAAAATCCATCTGAAACATGAACTCCAATATGAGTCTGCTGCCAAGGGGGATTGTACTTACCCTCACCTTTTCCTGATGGTAAGCTGCTGTTCTTGTTCAGTATTTTGCCATTTACTGCAAATAATGGGCTGTTGGCTTCTGCTCTGAGACCTCTTCCTTGAGAGTTTAACTGAGCTCCTGCCATCAGGGAGCAGAAGTTATTTATTTTCTGCATGTACTGTGACTAGAGCAGCCTAATGCAAAACATGATAGTTGGTTTGGTGGTGGAAGCCAATACCTTACAATACCAAGCACCTTACGTAGCTCTCCTAAGTAATTAATGGGAATAACTTCTAGTTTCTGAGTTCTTATATTGAGACTATCTTCTATTGTTAACTGGGTCTGTACCCCTGGTATTTTTGGTTCGGTTTTGGGGGTTTTTTTTCAGTAATGTTATTAAGGTGTGTTTTTTTTTTTTTATCAGTAGGCATGAAGTAGTTGACATTTGGTAGAATTTGAAGAAATCCTCCTAGAGAGGAAGATTTAATATATGCATTGGTAGCTGTGCGGCATTTGAGCCACTGATGTTCCTAGGTCTCCTTCTGACTCAGAGGCTGAAGGATCTCTTTCTGGAGAAAACTAGATAACAGGTAGTGTTGCATTTGTTAATGGCTGAGTTACCTGAAGAGAATAAATCTGGGGTATGTGGTTATAAAATGATGAGCCTTTCTTATTGCGTTCAAGGAATGTGTTTGTAAGAATGACTTTTATTTCCTCCATTTTGTATGGCTGGGGCATTCAACAGTGAGGGAGTACAATGTTAGTTGAGATTAATTATGCATAGTGTAATTTATGAAAGTCCTTGTGACACTTAAATGTGCTACACTAGAGTTACAGAGCATGGTCTTTCTTTTGGGAGAAAGAATGAGGAAATAGGAATCAGTTCAAATTGGTGGCTTCAGTGCAGGCAAGTGAAAAATGAAGCTATAAGAAAGAAGTGTGGCTTTGTTTTAAAAAAAAAACCACCCCAAAACTGAAAACAAAACAAAAAAACCACCCAGAACCCAAAAATCACCTCGCTGAAAACTTCACTATGGTGAGTAAGGTCAAAGTTTGAAGGATTTATTAAATTATTTAATCAAAGGAAGATTTCACTATGGAGTGTGAGTGATGAAGATCTTAAGTGATCACTTGTAGTGCAGACAAAGCAAAGGTTATCAGCAAGTATGTTACTCTGTGTTTGGAAAGGTGCCAGTTGATGCCCTCAAAATAGTTGAGTGTCAGTGATCAGAAAATATTCTGCATGTGTAGTGTGTGATGTATATATGGTTTTTAAACCTTCAAGACCTAAATAATTGTTACAAAAATATGTTTTAGAGATGAAACTATTGACTGATCTGGAAGACATCAGTTCTGCCTTCTAGTAAAATCTGGACAATTAGAATCATAGAATCATCTAGGTTGGAAGGGACCTTAAAGATCATCTAGTCCAACCATCAACCTAACTCTGACAAAA
>JAOXNO010000041.1:42766028-42784306 GCA_028565335.1 Limnodromus scolopaceus
GCATGAAAGATGTAATGGGTGTAGTGTTATGAGCAGATAAAGGACACAGCTGTTAAAATGTATAGATGAACCAAAGAGGTGATGGAGAGCCATACAGTGATGTGGGTAAATCAAACAACCTAACTTTTATTTATTTTTTTAATAACAGGTGAAGTGGGCTATTTGGATAGTTGACTTCTTAATATGGCCTGTGGCAAACTCCTGCTTCTAGAAACAAAGACCATTGCTTACTTTGGAAGCAGTGATTCTGAAAAGGAGCTGGGACTTGTTTAACCAGTTGACCCTATGCTCCCTCAAATTTTGTAGCTGAGAAAACTGGGCTGTACAAGTAATGGAATATTCAGGCAGTGGCATTACCTTGGTTGTGACATTGGAGGCCATTAACAAATTAGGGATTTCAGTTTTTGTCCTTTGCATCAAGAGTAACGTTTCTTAGAAAATTGGAAAGAGTTCAGAAGAAAGCTATAAAAAAATATGTGAGGTCTTAGTACATACGGATATGCACTTTAGGGGTGGAATAACATAGCTTGCATAGTGAGACTATGGAAGCTCACTCTACAGAGTTTAAAGAAGTGAAGGTTAAGAGGGGACTTGAAGACAGCCTAGAGATACTTATTTGGGAAAGAGAACTCTGATTGTACACTGCTTCTTAATCTTTTGGGAACAGAACATGTGTAATGAGGATTGATGACTGGAAGGGGAAGCTAGGCAAATTGAGACTTAAAATAAGGAACCTGTCTCTAACAGTGTGGGTAATTAATCACTGGAATAATTTTTCTACCTGCATGGTAGATTTCCCATCACCTGAAGTCTCTAAATCAGGACTGAATGTCTCTCTAAAAGATAAGCTCTAGTTCAAACTGTAGTTATGGTCTCAGTGTTGAAATTACTGGCTGAAGTGCTGTGGCCTGTGTTGTGCAGGAGGTCAGTGCATATGATCGTAATGCTCATTCTGCCCTGAAAAATGTATTAATCTGTTTCTGGCTCATCTGGAACTGACCTTGTTCAAATTTGGTGATTTTATGTGTAAACGGATGAGTGATATTTACCTGCCTGAAGATACGAGGCCTTGGTTAATAATAAAGGCTGTGAAGGCTGCAAGTATTCTGTCAGGAAATAGATGGAACTAGAAATCACAGTCTCTTTGCTGGTATGGCTGTAGGTGTTCCCTGGAGCTGTAGGAAATTGTGTGTGGGAACCTTTCTCCTGGTCCGCCCCTGCCATGCCATGTCATGTACTTGTCCTGGGAGCTTCTGCAGCAAAGGCTGTTTGAAGGGGATGAACCCTTGGTGAGACACATAGTGCTTTCTGTTCATGCTGAACTGGGTACTTCTTACCTCTAATTACAGTTTACCAACGTTAGTGATAGATGTGAATACTATTGTGGGTTTGCTAACAAGAAGTTTACAGCCAGAGATGAAAAGGCAGGTTGACCTAAGTCCCTGTGTTCAGTCACTTGTAACTTTCCTACTGCTTCAGTGAGGTACCTGTAATGGTAAGTGTTTGGAAAGCAGACGTGTTCTGTCAGGGTTTGGGTTTTGCTGACACAGGGAAAGGTTGTAATTCTTTCTTCTGATGGTATTAAACTATAATTTGTGATCTTTGAGCAATAGTGAATGAATAAGCAAATCCTGGGTTATGGGTGGTGTCCCCTTCTGGTGTTTAAACACTGCTCATATCTTGCAAAAAGCAAATGTCATTGTCAGTAGGTGCTTTAAGTCGGGCTGTGTCAGCCCATAATGTTCAAGATCACTCTCAGAGGGCAGAGAGGGGTTTAAAGACTCTGGCACAGAACTCATCAGCTCCATCCAGCTTCAGTCACTGCTGCTAATTCTATCTCTCAAACCCACAGTACGTCAGGTATAGAAATTAACACTTCATTTTAGGTAGTACCTTTCTATATTCTGTAGTTTGAATAAGTAATCCTGGAAAAAACATAGATTTATTTTCAGCGTGTTTATATATGCAATCATCATGCTTCTCTGTACGTTACACACAGCACAAACCAGCCTTTCACCCAGCTGAGAAACAGTTCAATTTACATACACAAATTAAAATGCGGTCCCTCCTGTGCCAAAAAACTGGATCAGCTGCACTGGAAATGCAGTTTTCTATGCTGAAGAAAATGCCTATATAATTAGCCTGACTGTGTGCTTCTCTTGTCCTGAGTTTCATTTTGGAGCTGGTACTTAGGCGCTTCTGTGTCTGTCCGGTCCAGCGCATGGCCCTTTCCAGAACTGACAATTCTCCTCTGAGTGTGGAAGGCTTCAGTGTCCAAAACCCACTGACCAATACTTCTGGTGCAGGGTTGACAAGCTTGGATCTTGGTATTGTGCTTCCTCTCACAGGAACTTGGATGTGTGCAGGGAATATAGGAGTCTCCATCCTGCTGCGCCAGTCTCTTTCTTGAAATGCATGAGCTCTTTGCAGAAGGGCGAGACCCTGACGATGCTTTTATGTCTTGCCCCCTTATCAGGTGATGGAGAAGGAATCCATCCTAGCCACGTACCTACTGTCAAACTGAGTGGAGAGAAGCAAAAGTTAAAATAATTTTTCCTTGGGACATTTGGCTAAAGGTGATGCATATTGGATTTTATTTTTTAGAGCAGAACTTGCTGCAAGTAAAGGTCAGAATGATGGATGTTTTTGATGCATACTTGTTTTGTTGCTTTGATTGTTAGCCCTAGCTTTATACCTTCTCTGAAATGTTGTCAAGACTTTACTAGCTTTATTTTATTCTTAACTTTTTTGACACTTAATTTTTTTTCTGTCTGAGCATTTGAAATACAATGGGACACAAACATGGAAATGCAGCTAATAGATGAGCTGAACAGAGCTGCAGATGTAAACAGGTCTGACAGAGAAAGTACAATCATTTTCAACTGGAGCAAAATAATTAAAAATCAAAACAACCCCAAACCAAATAAGGTGAAAAGCTGAAGAGTAGGGTGGATGGGTTCATATGAAGTCTGAGCGTTTTTTCCCAATCTTATTGCATTGTTTACTGGTACCTAAAACAGTTTGGCTTGATTTGGAAAGTCTTTTCAGAGTCTTGGTATTCTGCCATCCCTTCCCACCAACCTGTGAGCCTGTTTCCTAGACGCATGAAGACAATCCTTGTTTCTTTGGAAAATTTAAGTTTCTGGTAGCTGTTTGCTCCTTCTGAAGAGCAGAATCATATGGTAGGCATTGCAGACTCATAAGAGAGGAACACACACATTTCTGGTGGTTGGGGCAGGAGGTCAGAAAAAAAAAGCTGTTGAGTTCTGCGTAGCTCAGGCAGTATTTTATAATTTACACGCATCTTGAGACTTTCAATTTTCCTCTTCTGTAAAATGGAGATGGTTGCTTTTTTCATTAGTATTTATTTGAACTTTTCTAAAAGAAGGATTTATAGAATTACAAAATATTGTTGATACGTTTTGAGTCTTGGTAAATAAGTGAGAGAGGAAATGAACCGAAACCAATCTTTGCTTTTAAGCATATTTATAATTTTGAAGCTGAGATGCATGCTACTGATGGGAGATTTCATGGCAGAGTGGAGGGGAGAGTTTTCTTCAAAGTGCTTTGATTTTCTTTTATGCAGTCCTCTCTGAAGTGTTTTGGTAATACGTGATTGATGTACTCTCTGAATACTGCTGTACATCTCTGTGGGTTGATTACCTTTACAGCAATGTAACTTCTTATTGAGAAGGTAGATGATGCAAAGGATCATCCTGTCCCTGTAGAAACAGCAGGGACACTTCCCTCCCGGACACTAGGTTTTCGGTTGCTTGTGTGAGATGTGTAACACCAGCATGGGATTCTTCACAGCATAGAAGAGTGTCATGCATTGGTTTTGCTGAGAAAGAGTTCAAGGGCTTCTGTAGGTTTAGGGATTGATTCAGTCAGGTTGTGTGTGTCAAGCAGAAAGGAGGGGGTACTGCTGTGTTGGCCAACATCTGGCTTGCAGCTGACCAATGGAAAATAGGAACTTTAAAAGAATTAGTTACTTTACTGAGGAAAACTTTCTAACACCGAAGTAGAAAAAGCCTGGGGATTTGAGCTTATTATCTTCATGATATTTTGGTTTACTTTGGAGGAAAAAGCATGAAATTAAAGGATTGTGCTTCAGTCAGTCCATTTGCAGTCTTGGCCTTTGTGTGTGTATATATTCAGGCATAACAGTTATGTTACATTACAGTGTTCTTCCACACTATTCAGGTGGAAGAACAGGCTATCTCTGTTTGCTATAGTTTTACTTACAGTCTTAATGTTTTTTTTCTGATGCCATTATTGTTTCATCTGTATCATGAAATTCTGGGAGAAGTTTAAAATTATGAATATCTAAGTATGTGTAGCCTAGAAAATTTTGAGTTAAAATTTCCTGAACTTGTGTGGTGCTTTTATATGATAGAGCTTTGTAGACACTGTTGGTCATGTTTTTATGATTTTGTCTGATGCCCCCTGAGTCTGCTCTCAATGACAGAAGACAGCAGTGTGCTTATGCAGGGCAGATCTGCTTCCTATACTGGGCTTTATCAAATTATACTACTTTTATATTAGACAGCAGTCAGCTTTGGCAACTTGCTTTTCCACAGTAGTATATTGTAATTGTAGAGACCGTGGATAGTGCTGCTGCTCGTGCTCTTGCCCATTTCTCTTACGACAGTGTCACAGCATAAGATTGTAACCTTGGATGTATGGGAGAGCTTCTGTGGCAGAAGATGCTTCCTGCAAAATATCTCCCTCACTATCCAAAGCATTTTTTGAGAGCCTAAAAAACCTAAAAGCTTTTTTTTTTTTCCTTTTGAGATATTTGAGGAAAAAATAGTAATTAGTTCTACTGTCTTGTTCTTACATTTTTATGTAGGTCTAGTTCATAGAATTACTGCTAACAGAGCATGTAAAAGTGAGCCATAGCTTCTCAGTTTTATTTCACTCTGCCTGTCACTTGCTGGGAGGAAGTCTGGACAAATTATTTGATTTAAAAATGGTAAAAATTGATTTCTGATTTTGAATGTCACAATTTGAAGTCTTGCTTGCTAAGCATTGAGAGTCACTAAGGACCTGGACTGCAGTGAAGTAATTGCTTGGCAGGAACATCTCAAACAAACCCCTTGAAACCAAGTAATGAAAAACTTGACAAAGCACGAGAAAATTTGTTATTCCATCTTTTTCTTACTTTTCCTGGCAATGGATGTTTGGAGGAGCTGATGTATCTCTGTCTAATATTCTTGAATAGAAGGTGTGCAATGCATATGCAAACTAACTGTAGGTTAAAATAAATGGACCTTCTATGCTGTAAATAGCCACTTGATAACTAAGACTGTAATGTCACATGTGGTGTTACCCAGGGCTCAGAATTGGGAACAGTTCTCTTTAATATCTTTATCAACTATCTGGATGAGGGAATTGAGTGCACCTTTAGTAAGTTTGCAGACGACACCAAGTTGGGTGGTAGTGTTGATCTTCTTGAGGGTAGGAAGGTTCTACAGAGGGATCTGGACAGGTTGGAGTGATGAGCCGAGGCCAATGGTGTAAGATTCAACAAGACCAAGTGCTGTGTCCACCTGCCCTTAATCCCTCATATTATTCCACTGGTTTACAGTCTTTCGGGATATCTTGGAGGTATTTTTGTAGCCGCATGCATGTAACATGGGACCAGAACCTGCAAAGGTTTTTAGAGGCATGTGGCCAGGTTCCCTTCTTTCTCACGACCAGGTGGAGAAAAAATTAGTGCCCCATTCATGCAGCTTCAACATCACTTGGGTTTCCTCTGTTTGTGCTTAATAGAAAGGCTGTTTTACAAATGTACAGGGAACGTGTTATTTGATTAGCTGTTGAAATTCCATCTGATATACTAAAGTTATCTCGGCCTATGTGCCATCCCAATAAATTGCTAGCATAGAGAACTAGGATGAAGGATTCATCACTAATAGGTAATAAGATGCATTAAACAGCTCAGGTTGATCTATGTAGAGCAATAAAATACCCAATTGTTTTAGCCTTTAAAGAATACCAATGTGGCACCTTCGATCTGTCAACAGTCATGTCTCTGGAAATAGCCACTGCATCTCTCACACTTGTCTAGAGTATTGGTAAAGGTGGTGCCAAATTGGAGTGTATTTTGGGGGTGGGGTTAGGGGGTTTTGGTTTTTTTAGGAGTTTCCTGTTGCACTCTGGGCCATTAGGACTTTCCCCACAGCCACTTATTTCTTTAGTTTTAAATCAAAATTCTCTGAAACGGAGAGTCATAAAGAAATCTTTTGAGCATTCTTTGTTTATAATTTTAGATGTATGGAGAAGCAATAGTTTTGGAATCTTTCTTTTTTTTGTGTATGGAGGGTGCTGTGTCCTCTCTACATATTTTCCATAATTAATGTAAAATACTCCAATGATAATGATCCTTCGATTTGGCTCACTACCTAACCTGCTGGGTTTTGTAATCTAGAGTTATGTATTTATTATTTAAATGTGAGACGGGTGTTTTTCCTCTGCTGAAGCTCTTCATCAGACATTGTTTTTAACTGTATTTATAAGTGACTGTGATCAAACTGAACTGGATTTTTTTTTTTCCACATGGTGCTAATTTACCCACAGACCTGTATGAAACCAGAGACGTGTTTGGCTGCAGAGTCACTTTCCTCTTCCCACCCTAGGACAGGAGTACGAGGTCCCTGTATGTGGGTGGATACATAGCATTCAAAGCTTTATTAGTAAAAACTGTTTTCAGTTAGGAGTCTTGGAGTCTTCCTAAACAGCCATCCCCTCTGAGAGGATACCTCCAGCATGCTGTTTTCATTGCTTCCCTTAGGTTTTTGCCAATTCTAGTGTATGCTTAAGGGGAGAGTGTTTTCTGTGATTCGGATTCACTGATGTGTTTTTTCCTTGCTCTGGTCCCTCAGAGATCTGCAGGTGAAAGAATTTACTTTTTTAAAAAAAAAAAAAAAAAACTATGCATATTTCCCCCTAGTGGTTTCATTTCTTTTTGGTCTTCATCTTTAATCACATCAACATTCATTACCTGCTTTTGTCTCATCTATGCTCTGATCTGAACCCATTTAACCAAAAGGAACTTGTGAAGTTTTAATTGTTTCAGTGTCTACCTGAGGCTTAAATTATGTATTTGAAGTTTTAAAACTTTGAAGTAGTTATTTTCTTTCCATCTACAGGTTAAAAGGATCCAGCAGGGATTGTCTTACTATTACTTTAGCATTTCAAAAGCTCTGTTTACTTTTACCATGCTTGGGTTTACAGCACAACACTATGTAGTGGAGAAATGCATACAAGTAATTACGTCAATTACCATCAGCTCTATACAATTCTTCTGTGATGCTACGTGATTTAAATGTCATTGTGTGTTTGGAAAAGGGTGGGAAATTGTTGTTGTTAGCTCCTGTTTGCTGCTTACAGCTGTTTTTATGACTGGTTTTGCTCATAAACAGGTGTTTAGAACATTCCTTTGACTAAGTGATACAGCTTGTGCTGCTGTGAATTAATTTGTCTTGCATGTCTGGGTAGCTTGGATTTCTTTTGTTTTCACTTCTTTAAAGAAAAGAAAAATAAATAAAAAAACCCGGAAGGCTCCCAGCAGCTGAGATTGCTTTGGTAAGCCATGCTTGGAGAAAATACAAGCTTGCCATGAGACAGAATGTGTCCTTCAAGAGAAAGATGGTTTGCATGGATATCTGTGAGCCTGGCCTCCCAGTAAAATCTCATTTTAATCTGATTCCTGTCTATTCCTGTTGAATGAGCTTTCTGATACTTTCTCTACTTTGGTTAGAAGTCCTATGCCTGGTGCTTCTTATTCCTGAAAGCTGATCTGTGGTAAGTGACAAAGGAATGGATGTATGCAGCAAAAGTAGGTAGGTGTTCAGTAATATTCCATGGTGAAAACTTAAATAACTTGATATAAAATGCATTTGAAAAACATTGGCAGACGGTGCTCCTGAAAAAGGTAAGGTGAATTCTTCCCCTGCCCCTGTTCTCATTACTAACATCTGAAAACAAGGAGGCTGTGTCCAGTGTAATTTGCCTGTGCACTAGACAGTACTTACAAGTGAATCGAAGCCTCAAAAGAGCTTGTTAGGTCCTGTAAAGCTTTTAAGCCATTTTCTGTATGTATTTCATTCAAAAGTACTGACCTCTGTTTTGGCCGTTCCTTGGTAGTTAAGAAAAGCAGAATGCTTTTAATGCAATTGGTCACTGCTATTTCATACGTAATCCGGAAGGCTTAATTTCTATTACAAAAAACAACAAAACCCCCAAAACAAACCCACCACAAAAGCAAAAACCCAACCCAAGCTTAAAATCCAAACAAACAAAACCTGTGAAAATGTAAATATAAAACAAATAATGCAAGTCATTGGTTTGTATGCATTGGGATGGTGCATTGCTGAGAATCCAACGTGTTCTGGCTGCAGCTAAAACATTAGAAGAAGCAGAACTTTCATTAAGAGTAGTCTTGTTACGATTAAGAATAATATAATTGGGGCAAGAAAATGATAGTTATACATCTACTGGGCAACAAAGTAGCTATTAAACCACCTGTTCTCCCTGACACAGGGTAGCTTCAAAATGACTTTTCTAAACAGTGTTTCGGTTTGGGGTGGGTTTTTTTGTTTGTAGTTGTTTGTTGGTGGTTTGGGTTTTTTTTTTTTAGACATCAATTTTAAGATATTATCTTAACTGCACCTCAGAAGAAGAAACATACTGTAAGGAGCATGTGCTTTGTTGGAGAGTCATCTATTATACCTCACTTCTGATGAAGTGCATGAAAATATACATGGCTTGGTCATCTTTTTAATTTTTTTTTTATCCAGTAAATGATGATAACTAAAAATAAATGTAAAAATCACAAAGTATTTGGGTTTGGAAGGGACATCAGCAGATCGTCTAGTTGAATCTCCCTGCCCAGACAGGGTCAACTGGAGCTGGTTGGAGCAGCACGGGCCAAGGCCATGTTCAGTTGGGTTCAGAATGTCTCCAAAGATGGAGACTCCACAGTCTTTCTGGGCAACTTGTTCCAATGTTTGAACACCCTCACAGCAAAAAACAAAAGTTGTATTTTTTGTGGGCTTTTTGTTTTCTTTTTTCAGATAGAATTTCAGTTTGTGACCATTGCCTCTCCTGTCTTCACTGGGCACTGCTCAGTCTTCATTACTCTCTCCCATCAGATATTTATACACATTAATAAGATTGCCCCCCACTCCCTTCCCTGAGCCCTCTCTTTTCCAGGGCGAACAGTCCCAGCTCCTTCAGCTTCTCATCGCAGAAAAAATGCTCCAGTCTCTTAACTGTCTTCGTGGTCTTGCCCTGGGCTTGTTCTTGGAAGTCTCTGTCTTCCCTGTACCTGTGCCATCGGCCAGGTCATTAATGCAGATTTTGAACAGAACAGGCCCCAGTATCAACCCTTGGGTACCCATCAGTGACTTGCCTTCAAAGTGACTTCCTGCTGCTGATCACAACTGACTGGACCTGGTCATACATCCAGTTTTAAGTCCCACCTCCCTGTGTGCACTTATCTAACCTGTACTTTGTCAGCTTGCCAGTAAGGATGTCATAAGGGATGGTGTCAAAAACCTTAGTATGTCAAGGTAAATAACATCCACTGCTCTCCCTTTGCACATTAAGTTAGTTACTTCCCTGTAGAAGGCTGTTGGGTTTGTCAGGGATGATTTACCCATACTAATTCCATGCTGACTACTTCCAATTGCATTCTCATCCCAAGTATGCTTGAAAGTATTGTGCAGAAGATCTTTCTCCATCACCTTCCCAGGGACTGAGGTGAGACTGACAGGTCTGTACTTCCCTGGATTCTCCTCCTTACCCACCACAAGGACAGGAGTGACATTTGCTCCTTTCCTATTTTCAGGAACTTCTGCCAGTTACCATGACCTATCAAGGACAGTCGTGTCCTTGCAATGGCATCAGCCATCTCCCTTAGCACTCGTGTTTATCCCATCAGGTCCATGAACTTGTATATGTTCTGTTTCTTTAAGCATTCTCTAATCCTGTTCCCCTTCATTGAGGGCAAGTCTTCCTTGTTCGAAGCTTTCCCTCTGGTCACAGGGTCCTAGGATCCCTGAAGACTGGCCTTTCTAGTCAAGTATTAAGATGGAAGATACGCAGGTGCTCTGTCTTCTTTCTTCAATGTCCTTTGTCACAAGGTTAGAAGTGGAAGAACTTGGTCTTTTAATGGCAAGTGGATTTAACAGGAGGAATGCTGAACGTGTAAATACAGTTCTTAGCACGTGGCCTACGAGCCTGAGGAATCCTTTCTATTTTGTCTTGTGCTATTTCTCTTAGAGAAAGAAAGAAGCATTGAGAATTCTGACTATGAAGTAACTTAGCCTTTTGCTGTGCATATCTTCAGTTTCATGTAGGGATGATTAGGGCTTGTGGGTTTTGCACATGAATGTTGTTGTTACTGCTTGCACTTCCCTTAACACTGCAGCCTTTTCTCCTCTGAAGTTTGGTTTGTGTAGAATGGGTTGATTTTTTTGAAGTAACGTTTCATCTAATTCAGCAAAAAATAATTGAGACGAAGTGGTACTTTTATCTTAATTCTTTTGTTGCACATCTAGTCCGCAAGCAAAGCTTCTCTCCTTGTGGCTTCATTGCTCTGCTTTACACAAACAGACCACCTTCTTCTCATATTTGTAAGAGATGTCCATGTCTTTTGGCTACTGAAAAGAGTTTGCCAGTGCTTGTTGGTGAAGTTTATATCAAACAAACGCCTAGGGCAAAATTTACTCTAGATGTGTAAATCATAGGGAACAGAGTAGAGGTCGAATATGCTTGCTGTCCTAATGGCTGTAATCACTGAGGGTCACTGCAACTTCACAGATTAATTCTATCCAGCTGTATTTTTGTTGTCAGTTCAGTGTTGGTGTACTCTGAGCATGGGACCAGAGCTATTTTTACTGAAAAACAAGCTTAGTAGCAGCCTTTAGGCTGAACAGTGGAGACTGGACTGTCTCTTGCTTCAGTTGCAAGTGTTTTGCAGTTTATTTGTGACACATTTATTTGTCTGACAGTTATTTCTGACACATTTCTGTCTGATGCATTTAGTAGTATTGTATTTCATGGGAATATTGTCTTAGTTAATAGATTAAGGATCAACAGACGAAGGTTTAAAGGGAAGCTGAGGAAGAGCTTGGGAAAGAAACTGCCCCCTGGTCTCAATCCACTGCCTAATCCATATGACTGTTTTTTAAATTACAATTTGAATAGACATAACAGATCACCTGTACCTCATGGTCACGTAGTGAAAGCTTTTGCCTTGCTGTGGTTTGTTACCAAGAAAATGGTGAGAATATTTGTTTTTAAGGTGAGCTTCTCCCCTTTCCCACCCCATTCTTTGGAGATTCACATCAGGTTTCTCTTCACCAAAGCTACTTTTATGTGGAATATTTTTTACCTCTCAGTCAAGGTCTACGTGAAATACCTGCAGAGATGGAGGGGAGGCTTAAATTGAAGGGGTATTTTCACCATGAAATGGAGCGTGGTGAAGAGGCGGAGAAGTTAGTGCAGAACTACGTTATGTGCCCTGTCAATGTAGCTCAATTATGGGAGATAGAGACATTGATTTTGACTTTTTCCAGTGGTTTTGTGCCTACTTGACTGGTGATATATTGAGGATCTGTACACTACACAGCTTTGGGAGATGTAGATCTGTCTGGAGAAGTTGCTTTCTCCTGTATGCCTGCTGTTGTCTGTGATTTTCCTAGGCATGCTGTGTGCTTCTCTCTAGGAAGCATTTGGGTGTTTAGACAATGCCTGATTTCCTTCTGGATATGGGAGAGGAGATTTCAATGTACACTCTTTTGTTGCCTCTTCTTTGGTTTTAGGTTGCATTTGGGAAAAAAGAAAAGCTCCTGTTGTCAATTATTTATTTGATTTTAATTGTATTTTATCTTTTTAATTGTTGGTAACGAACCAAAGGCCCCTAGAGCTGTTTATTAATTTGAAATCAGAATAACAGGAAAACAATACAGCTAAATTAATATTTGAACAAGCCAGGCAGACTTAAGAGGGCAGTGTACTACATGGAGGTTTCAGTCTATGGTACATTAATGAATAAATCATTACAGATAACTTCTTGTTAATACCTGCTTCTGCAACAGGTGTTGTCACACAGTTCTCTGGATTTTAGTCTATGAGGGCATGCTCTGTAAAATGAGGTAGTAAACTTGCATTGGTGCCTTGCCTTTCTTAGTCTGGATGTTGTTAGAGGTGTATCCCTGTTCTGATTCTAGGATCCCAGGGACTCAGGAGTTAGTCCTCTTGAGATGTCTATAAAACTTTGTTTCTCTCAGCACTGCTTTTTTTTCTATCTACCATTAGGGTGGATTCCTGTCTACCAAGTTTACCAGTCCTGTTATCGCTTAAGTAGCTTTTGATGTTATTCATGCATGCATTTGTTCATTCATCTCTGAACTCAAGCTGAATTCTTTGGTGGATGGTTGTGAGCAACGTGGTGTTCTTGGAGAACTGGGTGGAATGGAGAATCTGTGTTGCAGGCAGGAGGATTTAATCCATCTTAGTACTTGTTATGGAGGAGTGAACTCTCCTCTTAATATCGGCCTTCAAAGAAGAGATGAGGAAGTTAAGGCAAATGTGGAAGGACTGAAACGTGATAGGTTTGTGCTTGTTTTCAGACTGGTGATAACAAAAACTGAACTTACTTGCATTTTATCTGGTAAAAATGATTTACATTAAAAAAAAACAAACCAAAAGACACAAACAAAAAACCCATCAACTCTTTAAAAACAAATCTAGGAATTTCTGTAGAAAAATTGTGTATTCCACTGGGATAGCAAAAGTGTGGATTTGATTGGATGGACTAATTTAGCCTGCGGTTTTACAAATCTTTCTCACCTTATTCTGAGTGTGTGGGTGTGATGATATTGAAATTGAGCGCGATTCTTTCCAAGCCAGTCATTCAGAGTGGGAACCTGCATATTTTTACCCATTAAATTGTTTATAGCTCTTCCTACTGGAGTTGTGATCTTGTCAGACTGGATAGTCTGTGAGCATGGTTGAGATGCTTCAAAATTTACATTTCTTGTAAGTCGTAGGGCTGCTGGTGGAAGCTGCTGCCGATGCTATAACTGACTGCTTTCCATTCAGCTGGGGAGCCATATGTCTTTAGTGTTTCATCCTACCAATGCTAAACCAGTTGTACCATCAAGCTTAATTACATCACCAGAATCTGGGGTGGTGGCCTGGATGAGAAATGTGTCTTACAGCCCTAGGCCAGTCCTCCTGGGCCCTGGCTGATTTCATGTGTTGGAAACCTGTTGCTGGGGTGCTTCTTTCCCAGAACGAGGTATGGACGAGAGGACCCTGTTCGTCTCTCCCCGGGTTCCCTCTCTCAAAAGCAACAGGATACTGTCCAAGACCCCTCTGCATGAGCTGCTTTCCCAAAGCCTGATCCCCTCACTTGTGCAGCAGGAATTTTTCTCACTGGTGCTCTGGTGGGAGGAGTGCTGCCAGCTGCAGGAGCAGAGGAGTGCTGACGGCTGTCTCCAGCCTCTACAAGCTCTTGGCTCGGGGTAGCTGGATAGGGATGGGATTCAACTGACTGTAGAACTGTGTGCAGTATCATTTTAAATACCCTTTGGTAGCCTGCCTCACCTTTAGTTGGCACTCTGGAAAATGTGGCTTTCCCTCACATTCTTTGTCCTGTTTGCCAGTCTGTGCAGGTGTCTCAGGTAACAACAACATATTTTAAGTGGTGCAAGACGCACATGCTTAGGCAGCTGTATGTTGTGATAAGTAGAACTGCATGGAACTGGCAACACCAGGGCAGAGGGGAGATAAACATGTCATGGGGCTAGCAGCTGCTGAGAAGAATATGTGGTTGTTTAGGATACTGCAGATATCTAGGTAGTCATACCACCTCCTATTTGTAATGATTTTTTTAAAAACATGATTTGTTACAGTGTATACTTGAAACAACAGTGCCGTTGTGATGCTGATACACCGTTTGACTGTTCTCTGGTTCCATAGCTACCTGAGTGGCTTGAGAAAGCAAACCTGGCTCTGTTCACTGGAATTTATCAAGGATGGGAACATCAAGCAGTATCAGTCATCTCCAAATTTTCAATTTGTCCTCCTTCAGTTACCCTTAGTAGTGACAGTCTTTACTTGCTGTGATATACTGTAGCGTTGAGTTATGCTTCACTTAGGAGTTGGGTGCAGTTCAGTTGTATGTGAAACGATTTGTTTATTTAACCAATGAAGTATAAACGTTTTCGAATTCATTTAGGTGACTGGTGATATCCATTCAGGATGAATATAATTGTCTTGGGGATGGAAATAAAGCTTGTGGCTTAATTTTCAAGTAATTGAGTGACCTCCTCATCTAAATAGATTCTTTTGTGGAAGAGGAGTAATGTGCTGCAGGATGAGCTCATCAGGAAGTCCTCCCTACGCTCTCTACTACTAGAGATCTTGATGTCCAGCAGTAGTTAGCTGTCAAATGCAACCCCGAATGCAGGCTGAGGATTGAAAACTTAGTCTAGAAATCATCCGGTGATTTACGGAATGGATTTTTCTCCTATTGTGTCTCTGGTAAAAAGTGAGGGGGAAGAAGGGAGGCTGAACTGTTGGAGAAGGGAAACCAAACACGAGGCTAAAAAGCAGTAATATTAAAATATTACTTCATTTTTCAATTTCCTATTTCCTGAATGTGTTAATGCTGGACAATTGCCAATGCTGGATAGTTGACTGTAGGGGTTTTTTACTGCCTCTCTTCAATTTTTATTTATTTCTTCCTCCATTTCACAGCACTCCAGGGTCTTTTATTAATGTTTTTTTTGAGTTGAAACATAAAGGACTAGAAAGGCCGCTTTATTCTCTGCCCTTTATTCCCCTTAAGGATAAGGAAATGGAAAGGAAAAAAAAAATCCATGGGAGGCTGTAGTAATCAAAATTCTTCTTTGGAAAAGCTTTACAGGTTTCAGTTTAAACATAGGAGGAGAAAAGACAGGGACGAAATTTACTTCAAGTCTCCAGCTAGTTATTAAGTATAAATATGCACAGCAATTCAGGCTTTTGATGTTAAAACTCACAGGGTTGGGGAGATGCAAGGCATTTAAAAGCATAATATTCCTTTTTTATTTTTTTTAGGGCTAGTTTCTTTGCTCTAGTTAGTTGCAGAGGAATAAACTTCTGACTGCTTAGAATTCTTACTTTGTGCGTAGAGGGTTCTCTGTAATTTTAGAGCTACGTGGCACCTGTCATTTCTGTGAACTTAACTTGCTTTTACAAACACTTAGTTCTCAGATTTTGAAAATCTGAGATGATGTTTCTAGCTAAAGCAAGATGTCTCATATTGTGGAACTGTGTGAAGATAAGATGTGAAAAAGCTTTTCAAACTTTAAGCCTGTAACTATTTTTCAGCAGAAAGTAAGGAAGGATCAAAGTATTTAAAATAATGAATGATACAAGAAATGTAGTTTTATAAAACCAATAAAAACCCTAACAAAATCCTGATAAAAATGGAAGGATAGAAAATGCAAAATTAATAAAAGAAAATACTTTTCAAACATTGGTTAAGCTGTTGTAATCATTCAGGTTGAGAATTTATTGAGGTTTGAAAGCATCAATCTTTTGCATAGATTAGATTCCATTTCAATATACCATAGAGGTTTGAGGGGGATATTATATCTCGTATTTCATAGTCAGCCTCTAACAACCAAAAGGTTGGAAAAAGACCTGATGTAGAGAACGGTGTTCTGCTCTTCCTTTTATAGCTATGGCATTGCCTCTGGCAATGGCTGTGGTCAAAATAGGGTACTGGATTAAAGTGGATTACAGCTCGTTTGCTAACTGCAAATTTGCTACATATATGATATAGACTCTTACTGTGGTTAATGTTTGATTGTAGTCTGTTATTTCCTGTTCAGATACTTTCCAAGGAGGCATTTCCTTCTGTTTGATGCAACTGATCTTCCTATTTTTCATCTTTAATATTCTGTAAGTAAAATTGAGCTACAATAGGAAAAATTCCTCTTCACAGTATGATCTTTTCTTGTTTTTTCTTTCAGAAACAAGTTATGATAAAAGGTTGGCAACAAAGTCATGCTCCTAGGAGAGTCTGAGAATGTATCAATTAAATAGGGTGTGCGCGGCAGACAATGACAGAGCTACTCAGAGTAATGAATGGTGCTAAGAAGATGGATGGGGCACTCTTTTCTTTTGAAGTAATAGAAGAACCTGAAACATGGAACTGAAACTGAAAGGCAGCAGATTCAACAGTAATTGATAAAATAAAATACTTTTGTCATGTTTCATAACTAAGCAGTGAAACTCATTACTGCCAGATAGCATCAAGGCAAAGAGCTTAACTGCAGCTCTTTAATAGAAAATTCATCTGGATAAAAGTGCATCTAGGATTAGGTTATAATTTTCTTTTTATGGAATAGAATATACATAGGGGAGATATCAGACTTGCACTCATTTAATTTTTATGCCAGCCTTTCCATCCTAGGGGCTTGAAAGATGCTTCTCAAATACATAAATTCCTCTGTAATTGCTCAGAGTGTTATTGCTTACAGCACTTTTCTTTGTACCTGCATCAGGACACTGTTTTGGCCGCTCTTAGGCACAGGGTACTGAGAGCAGACTTACTGGATCAGGTGAAGAGCCCACTATGGCAGGATTTTTGGGTTTTGTTCACCTTTCTTCTCCTGTCTGCTTAAAGCCAGTTCTACCTGAAATATCATCCCTGATCTGATTATCAGATTTTGAAGGGGTCCTCAATGTCTCTAGCGCCATTGGTTACACACTTTGTCATTTGGGGAATGTTGTGCGGTGAGAGCAGCGCGTGGGGCGTAAAGACATCACTGCCTTCTCACACTGCGTGTCCTTTCTGCTGCTCTTTAAGTGGCTGTAAGACACTTTGTATGTGTAAACTGCAAGTGAGGCCATGTGAGCGTTTGGAAAGCTGTCCATTAACCACAAAATGCTGTTGTCTACAAACCTTTCTGGCAGCATCAACTTGTTAAGCAGAGTTGTCTTATTTTAGAACCCTCTTTACCCTCAGCACTTCTGTTTTTTTGCAGTCCAGAATAGCACCAAAGCCCTTTTTCAGCTGTGCATTTTTCTTCACCCACCCCCTGATAAAGAACGTATTGAGGGGAGATGAGTCCCTGGTTTCCACAAGACTTACTACACTGCATCTTGGTCTTTTAAAAGTAGATAAGAATTCTTTCTGGAGCCATTTACTATTGTTAATACAAAGAAAACGTCTTTTTGTGATTTAGGTGAAGGACTGGAAACCTAGACCCAAGATTAGCAAAGCTATAAAACTCAGGCAGATTGTTTATGTGTGAATTCTCAAAGGGTATAGACATTTGTTTGCTTTCGAAATCAATGGGAGTTTGTAAATTTGTTTGGAGATCTAACGCACAGAGGTTTAATTTTTTTAGGACCTTTCATAATTCCAGTTTAGGCTTGGAATGTATTGAACGTATACTGCAACTATAGAATTGATCTCAAAAATGGATTCAAATTTTGATGTTTAGCCCTGAGCTTTCTAGATTTCAGTTTTCTCATCTAATAAAGTAGGAATTATAATTTGGATTTACAGCACTGGAAAAGATTAACCCCAGAAATAAGCAGTTAAGGCATAAATTCCTTTGCACGGTGATCAGTCAACTGTGAGGATTATATGCATAAACTAGAACGAACAGAGAGAAAAGGAGGCTTACCTTTGTGCCTCCATTTCCTTTCTCCATGTCCTATCAATCTGTTGTAATTTATCGTTAAGAACATATGGAACCATTTTATAAAAATGAAACGAGAAAGAAGCAAACAACCTAAATAGCTTGCCTGAATATAAATTTGGTTGATTTACATTGTTTCTCTAACTCCTGCTTTCTTATAATCCGATCATGTTTAGTGGCTTTGGTGGGTAATGAGCTCCATCTAGTGACACAGGACCCGCGTGCATGTCTTGTTCCGGGAGCGAGCCTCTGCTTGGCCGAGCTGTTTTTAAGATACATCTAATGGGCAGTGCGGTGACACTTGACAGGAGGAAAACGTAGACAAAAGTCACAGAATCACCTAGGTTGGAAGGGACCTTTTAAGATCATCTAGTCCAACCAACAGAAAAAAAAAAAAAAACAAAAAAACCCACAAACAAAAAAAACCACAAACACCCACCACACCACACAAAACACCACCCAACGCTAATCCATATCCCTGAGCACCATGTCGACTCATCTCTTGAATACCTCCAGGGATGGCGCCTCAACCACCTCCCTGGGCAGCCCATTCCAATG
>JAOXNO010000041.1:42784406-42825168 GCA_028565335.1 Limnodromus scolopaceus
CCACACTGTTCCTGATACAGGCCAGGATGCTGTTGGCCTTCTTGGCCACCTGGGCACACTGCTGGCTTATGTTCAGCCGACAGTTGACCAACATCCCCAGGTCCTTTTCTGCCAGGCAGCTCTCCAGCCATTCTTCCCCAAGCCTGTAGCACTGCCTGGAGTTGTTGTGACCCAAGTGCAGGACCTGGCACTTGGCCTTATTGAACCTCATTCCATTGCGAAGGCATCAATCCTATCATTACACTTTTTTGTCCTACAGATTGCTTGCACTTAAGGTAACATTTTTCTTAAGAGATAAAAGTAATTCATCTATATCAAGTCATAATTCAGCTCTGTGTGCGTGTGTATGCCATCTGTAGCAACGTGAATACTAATGATTGCTCAAAAGTTCAAAAACAACTGGAGCCTTTCCCTCTAGTTTACTGTTGTATCACTGCTGTAAGTGATCTACAACAGAAACTGAAACTGCGCTTTCATGGCATCAAGTCAGGGGTTTTACTATTGCAAGGCTATCCGAACCACAGTGTGGAAATGTCAGAGAGGTCTGGCTCTGTTATGTGTATGCTGGTCTCGGGCAGCTCAGCTGTGAGTCCTCAGCTGTAAGTTATTCATAATTAATAGAGCATATCTTTTAAGTTGTTAACTGAAACCTGTACTTGCAGAGCAGAAATGTGAGGTCTGTGCTGGCTGCTGCTCACACAAAGGGAAAGCTTATTATCTGAGAGCAATTTGGGCTGACATCAGTATGCCACTTAGTAAGAATACAGAACTCCAGGTTGACTTGCAAAAATGCTTCTGCGTGTTGGTTGTGTTAGAAGCTAAGTTAAAAAGAGAACACCACTCCTTGTACAGGGAAGAAGCTGGTGTGACACGGTGCTGAGCCTTCAGACTCTGCCTGGCAGCCAGAGGAAAGCTCTGGAGCCTCTGCTGCAGCAGGATGGCTTTCTCCATTTCATACCCTTGAAGACCATCTGGGGAAGCACATAGACTGCATAGAAAGTGCCTTGTGGATTAGTAGTAGAGCTGTGGAGCTGTGCTGCCAAGATGCCCCTGTCGTAGCAGCTGCTGTGAAAATAGCAAGGGTAGCAAAGCTCAGTAGTCACTGGGGAGCAAAGACCCTCCAAGCCCTTGCGGATCTTTCCTGTAGTTCCCAAGCTGGCTGTAGACTAGCTCGCTTCAGGTTAGCTTGAATATTGGTGGCGTATGGATACCAATATGGATAGGCATGGAAGGATGTTTCTACAGTAGCAGGGATTTAGTACAGGCTCCAGAGTTGTCCTGAGAAGGAAGGCAGGCACCTGTGTGTGGTTGCCCCATGCTGAACAGCCTTTTGTTGATGCCAGATTATTGCCAGTACTTGTGACAAACCATGATGTGATGATCACAGCACAAACTTCAGTCTAAACATAACCTTGAGAGTCAGAGGGGAAAAATTTTGATAAGCAAAGCTAAACTTTCTGTTTTGAGAAAAGCCTTCTGGTGTACAGCCCGTCATACAGCGCAGCAACCATTTCCAAGGTGGTTTGCATGGAGCTGACATCAGAGATTGGACAGTAGGAGGGTACATTAGACTGTATCAATCATAACTTTTTTCTTTTTTTTTTTTAATAGAAATTGTGTGTAGAAGAGGGGTTATTTATATCCCATTCACCATCTGCTATGAGAGAAGAATCCATCTATTCCATTCAGGTTTACAGTTTCTGTGTTGTCCTTTAATCCATTGTGTTCAGTGTTCTTTGGAGGAAAAAGCCAGGGGTCTGCTGTTGGAGAAGGTCAACACAAACTCCTCTTGCGTGCTGTGTTCTGCTGACTCTCTTTAGCAGGGGGCAAGTACAAACACCCATCCAAATCTGTACAATTCTTTTTTTCTGTTAGAAGGAAGAGGATTACTTCTCTAAACTGTCTCAACATCTTGTCACATCTGTTACATAAACCAAATATTTTATCTGTTTTCCCTCACACATACTCATATCTGGCTGTAGGGCATATTTTATGTTATCACTTCTTTGCTGAGCTTTAGGTCTCATCTTTCTTCATTTCATCATTTTGTCTCTTTTTGCCTCGCTTTCTCCTCCTGAACCTGTCAGGTTCTTCTATTTATAGGTACTAGCAACCATCAGTAATATACTGTGCTACTTCTCTCTATTGATACGCTTCTGACTGAACTAGTAGCTGGTGAAAAGGAATATTTCTATCTAATTATACTGAAGTCATTGAGTATTAGCATCCTTCTTGAGCCTGATGGTGTATGGGGCAGTGTCTTAGAACTTTTTGGGAAGGTGAGGAGAGCCTCAGTTATGCAGCATATTTGCTTGAGACCAAAAGGAGGAGTTAGAAGACCTCACTGGGATCGTGGAAGCATGATGGGATGGCTTACGTGATGGTGTGCTATAGTGGAGAGATAGAGCCTTTTTAGGAAGGACAGGCTGGGAAGGCAAGGAGAGGGTGTTGCCCTTGATGTGAGGGAGCAGCTGTCATGCATGGGGCTCTGCCTTGGGACCAGTCAGGACTCAATCAAGAGTTTGAAGATCAGTGGGGAGACCAACGTGGGTGGTGGTGTAGTGGGTGTTATCGATTTCCTGATCAGGAAGATACAGATGAGGTTGTCTTCAAACAACTGGAAGAAACCTTGTGTTCACAGTTCTTGGGGGACTTCAACCACTGTATCTTTTGGAAGCACAATAGAGTGTAGCTTAAGGAGATTTATTGAGTGTGTTGATGACAACTTCCTGATCAAGGAAGATGGTCTGTTGGACCTGATACTTACAAATGAGGCAGAACTGGTTGTGGTTGTGAAAGCTGGAAGTGAACTTGGCTGCACTGACCATGAAATAATGCAGTTCAGAATCCTAAGTGGAGGCAGCAGAGCAAAAAGCCAGGACTGCAACCTAGAACTCAAGGAGAGCAGACTTCAGCTGCTTCAGAGATTTACCTGGAACAATCCCATGGGATACAGCCCTGGAGAGACAAGGGTTGTAGGAGAGCTGGTGGATATTCAAAGGTCACCTCCTCCGAGCTCAAGAAAGGTCTATCCCAACAAGCAGAAAAGCAGCAGGGGGATCGCACAGATTAGCAAGGGCCTCTGAAGTGATCTCAGATACGGTCTGCAGAAGTAATGGCGGAAGAAAGATTAGCATAGGATGTGGATTCAGGAGTGAGTAAAGAAGTCTGAGCTGGGCTTTTCTCAGCAGTGCCTAGTGATTAAAAGAAAAAAATAATAGAAAACTTCCATTTGAATGCCGGGTGAAAAACAAACAACAAAGTCTAACTCTTTTTTTTTTTTTTTTTTTTTTTTTTCATTACTGTGAGGGTGTTCAAGCATGGGAGCAGGTTGTCCAGAGAGGTTGTGGAGTTTCCACCTTTGGAGATATCAAAAAACCTGACTGGGCAACCTGTTCTGGTCCCCCTGCTTCAAGCACAGCTGTTGGACTAGATGAGCTCAAGAGGTCCCTTCTAACCTTAATGTTTCTGTGAAAAGATATGCCACAAAACTGCATACTAATGGATAAACTGGTGCTCCTCCCCAGTGCTGTCACTTCCCCTTCTGCATTCCTCATCTGTAAACCTAAGGGGCTATGGCTGAGAGGGGCCAAACTTGTGCTGAAACTGCTGCAGACTTTTTTTACCATACTGCTTCACTGGAACTGTTATTTAGTCTCGCTTTTAGTATTTCCTTTTTTGTTCTTTCATCCCCTTTTCCATTAGTATTTTCTCCTCAAAGTTAAATTTAGTTTTAAGAAGCTGTTTCTATCTCATCTAAATTTACTCGTGTGGTTTTAAGGCCGTTAACTTTTTTGTTACGTTAATATACTTAAACAGACTCTATTTAAAGTTTGTTTAGTACAGAGTTCGTTGCTAAGCCATTTTTGGAATTTTGAAAGGAAAAGCTGTGGAATATATCCTTTAGAAATTAAAGGTATGCAAGCCTTCCAGGGCTATCTACTTCCTCCCCAAGGTACAGCTTCTACAAATGAAATGAAGTTGGTCCTTGAGAAAGAGAAACACTTTTACTGATGGGGAGATTCTGCAGGATTACAGCTGCTTTTAAGATCTGAGCTTGGCTGCCAATACACTATGGTGATGAAAACAAAAGCCCAGATCAATAAGCCACTAATACATATAAATTCTTAAAATTGCACAAAATTTGCTGTACATTGTGTACTTCTGCTTTTTATGCGTATGGTAAAAATGTTTGAGCAGTGGGAAAAGGAAATGGGAGTCTAGGTATGAAACGTACAGCTACTGATTTCCATTCATGAACTATGCATCTTGTTTTTTAGACCTTCTTTAACTCACTGTTCAGGTTTCGTTTGTACCTGAGAGAACAGTCTGACTGGCATCTTACTCCTGCAGACTGATCTCAATTTAATATTGATGTGCTTTGGGCTAGTCTGTCTAATTTTTTTACTTTACAAGATGCATGTTTCAGTGTCTCGCTAACTTAATTTTGCTTTGTAGATGTAGAAATAGGTAAGTGCTTTGATGGTAAAAGCAGAGGCAGCAAGTCCTGTTGTGTACTGGCATAATGGTAAACTGGGATTGTTGATGGGAACCAGCAGTTGTCTAGAATCTGAATAGTCTGAAGAATGTGTATGCGGGTTGTGGAAAACCAGATAAAAGGGCTGGACTGCGAGTACTGTCCTCGCCTCCTGCAGGTCTCATTTTTATACAGGGATGAATAGACAGCTTGTAACAATAAATATTTGCTTTGCAAGGCTGAAGAGGAAAAAAGTAATTGCCTGTTTATATAGGTTTCATGACCATTCAGAAAGGATTTAAAATATGAAACATAATGGGAACAGATTCAAAACAACTGTGGAATGCAATAATCGAGGCACTTCTAAAAGAAACATAATAATAAAAGGTTTGGGCTATTTATTTTTTTTAAAATGTTCACCACTTTTCACAAATGTATCCCTTTTTTTGTTCTGGCTGCATGGGCTAATTGAAAGAAAACGCTTAGGTTGAGCTAAAGAAAGGAAAGCGAGCGTAATTTTTGGAAAAAGGAACTCAAACCCTGAAATAGAGGGCTATGCAGGCATTTCAAGTGCTGAGCTAGGTAATGACAATCCTTTGCAGTAAATGCATTAAGTGATGTTGGCTTATAGGAAAGACATTTTGTAGTCTATATGAAAATGTGAACAGCTTGTAGGTTTTCTGAAAAAAACAAGAAAAAAATTGACATTGTGCTGGGATGTGTTTTTTGTACTGCGTAGATCAGGTGAAGCATCTGTTTACTTCTCTTTCTGCTCGCCTAT
Source organism: Limnodromus scolopaceus (assembly GCA_028565335.1). NCBI lineage: Eukaryota > Metazoa > Chordata > Aves > Charadriiformes > Scolopacidae > Limnodromus > Limnodromus scolopaceus. Next base: position 42,789,665 of record JAOXNO010000041.1, read on the forward strand.
CAAAAATTCTATTTTAATTCATTAGTTTGGGTGCTTTTGGTTTGGTGGATTTGGGGGTTTGGGGTTTTTTTTTGTTTGTTTAGTTGTTTTTTTTCTTGTAGTGTTTTACTGGGATTGAACTATAGTGTAAAGATTATGACTTGCTCAAAGCAATGAAACCTGTCACTGGTATTGAGGACCTCATCCAATGTGATACTTTAAATTTTGACAAGTATAATTTTCTTATCCATAAGCAGTGGTGGTGTTCCCGTTGTCGGTGATATTCCGATATTTGATTTAATTTCCCTATTATCTGTAGACCGCTTAGGTAATTGCAAGGAGTAACTGTGTTTGAGTAGCATGGGGATTTAGAAAGCTGTCATGAATACTCAGACTAGAGCTTTTGTAAAATACTCCTGAAGAAAATAATTGAAGAGTGAGAGCAGAAGGTAACAGAATACTGATTTGGAGCTGCTGTCTGACGTAATGAAATGCATCTTTGTAGCATTAGAGTGAAGGAAAAGAGTAGTGGCACAGATGGTGAATTAGGAAACAATTTCCACTTGTAACTGCTGAAATCAGTTGATATTGACAATAATAAAGCTTGAGTCTCTCAACAGTGCTTGGGTTTTTTCATGTGTGCCATATCATTATATTGGATTGTTTGGTGATATTCTGTTTTTCTGTATTCTTCTAAACTGCACTGTATATGGCTGGTTGTTGAGAAGCAGATTGTGCAACCACTCAGTGTAATTTCACGCCTGAAGTTGAGGGAGAAAAAGCAAGATGAGCTCTCTGCTGGCTTTCCTCAGTACTTTTCATAACTTACAAGTGAATACGTACATAATGCAATTTAGTGAAAATACTGCATCCAGGTTAAGTGTGTGTGAATGTGTATGTAGAAATACACACCTATCCTGTCATGCATGTGAGCCTTATAATATATATACACACAGTGGATGTGTATTGGGTTTGTTATTCTAGAAGATCTCTGTTGTCAGTTGAAACAATAAAACAGTAAATACACCATATGTTCAAGTCTTGTAGCTATTTTATCCACAGAATCCAATGCACATTCCTGAAGCGGCAGCAGCTTCTAGAAAATGTTAGAAATCCTTCTAGAAGCTTAAGGAGATACTGTAAAATGATGTAAAGCTCTTGGAAGTTTCCGAAAACTGTTACTTACAGAATGGTCTTTAAAATAAATGTGTGTGAATGTCTTGGCAGGAAAGAATTCTGTTTGAGTAGCAGAAATGCTAGTGCAAAGAATCTGATCAATCTGTGGTGAGATAATGTATTTTTGGAAACGACTGTGAATGTTTAAACAACTTCAAAACTTACTCTAAGAGTGTGTGATGACTAAGCTGCTGAAATATTATTTTATAAGTGTTTGCAGAAGGTATTAATCCATAAAAAGTCTCCATGTAGGTGTAGGGATGCCACCCCCAGAACAACTGAAGTACAGTCTCTTGTCTTCTGGGTGTTTGTGAACCTGCTGTGAAAGCATCCTACTCAAATAATGAGAAGCAGAACTCCTGTTCGTTTCAGAAGCTGGTGTCAGTGCGGCTACGACGTGCTTTTGGCAGTACCAGGATGTCTGTTGAACATGCAATAAGAATACCAAAGATAGGTTTGTGCGTGTATGTACACATACACACTTCACTTTACTGCACTTTTATGTACAACATGCTGTCTAAAGGGAGTGAGAAGTTTCCAACAGAGTTGAGTTCCTGGGTCTGGTGTTAAATTATGCAGAGAGAGGCAGATGAAGTGTTGCCTTTGGGCTGTTCAGTCAAAGTGCTTTTTCCATGGTTTGCACATCAGAAGCACTATCTGTAGGTTCATTCAGAATGTCAGTGAGGAAGGCAGCTGTAAGTGAGAAAAAGATGTAGTCTGCAGCACAACTGTTCTGTTGTGATGTGACCCATCTGGGCAGTTGCTTTATTTACCAAAAGATCTTTGAGTATTATCCTCATCTAATTGTCTTCGGTTGTGTGATGATGAGGACATCTTGAAAGGGGGTAGATCTTTGTATTTTGGGCATATGTAGATCACTGTTCCCGAGTGACTGTGGCATTCTTTTACCTGATGTACAGTTATGTGATGTTTATTGATACAGTGGTAGCAATATTATGCAAAATAGATTATATCCTTTTTGTGAAGACCAGTGTGTACCTGCACACAGGTAAACATCAACATCAGCTTTGGTCGCAAAGGAGATATTAGCATCTGGATTTTGTAAGTTAGGGATAATGCCTCCATCCTTTATATATGTATCTTGAGGAACAGAATTCCTTTACATACAAATAATGTTACTGTGTAATACTAGAGAAGTAGTAGTACAAAATGCTTCCCTGCAGTGCACTAAAAAGTGATCTGGGACAGTTACTTGTTCAGTCACTCATAAGCTTGGCTACAAATGCTTTTAAATACCCTGGTGCTGGATTGTTGCTAATGACCACTGATGCTATCCCTTTGGGTCCCTGTACTTATTAGAGTTCAGACCTGCCCTTTCCAGCGATTCCCTCTGCAAACAACGCTTGCAAGCTGCATTGCTTTTGTGTACGACGCCTGGCTTCTCCTGCTCACAGACCCTGCTACAGGAGACCAGTCAATGCTGAGACCTGGAATCCCACCTCAGAACCTGGCATAGGCAAGGCAGGAAAAAGCACAGGGCACTGAAGCGGCCAGTCCAGCCCAAACCACAACACATGGGTTGGAGTTGAGTTCCCATTTGTAGATGTGATGTTAACTCAGTGGGGAGATGGTCAAACGTAGCTGAAATCTGTATTTATAAAGTAGAAAGAAGGAAGTGGTAGGACTACCTCTTCCAAAGGTAGCTCAAAAGCTCTATTATTTAGTAGTAAATGAAGGTACTGCTCTTTTCATAGAAGAGCGATGTGAGGCTTGAAAAGTCTGTTGGCTTGTTCCATCAGGAAGTGAGAAGATTTTCCTTAATAAAATACAGATTTAAACCAGAAACCATGTGTGGAAGCTAATTTTCATTAAGGAAGAGGTTACAAAACCTTTCAGTTATTAATTAATAGTAATCAAATCAAGATTTTCTTAAAAATTCAGTTAGACTGTCAAACTGTCAGGACAATCCATCTGCTTTACAGCTTGAATGAGGAAAATTGTTAGCTGTTAATGGAAAGAAGTTGCTTTTCCTTTTTCCTGTCATTATATATTTTACTGGTAGAGAGGAGTGAAGTGGAGAGGTGATTCTATGGTGTGGTTGTTTGTTGGTTTTTTTTTAAAGCAGAATCATAGAATGGTGAACATTTGTGAAAATTGCCTACAGCTCCTCTTCCTCTAATTGCATAACTTTTTTACCAAAAGGTGGAGCCAATGGCAACAAATTCTGACTGCCTTTGTCTGAAAGTCATTCATACTAATTTACTGATCAGAATTGCGTGTTGCTATTTTTCGCTATATTTCAGTGACAAAATAAAGATATTTAGAGGTTGTGGTTTTTTCCTAAATACATTTGTTTTCTAGCATTTCTAGTATGTTTCCTGAAGACTACAGCTTGAAAGGATAATGTATCCTGTATGCCTCAATTGGACTAAGCGTCTTAGATGTGGGTAATGAATGATTTGTAACTTGTTGTGAATGCAAATAGTGTGGAAGAGAGCCCCATCAGTCATCCTCTACAGCAGAGGACTTATTTGCAGTGATGCTTGTCTTTGGAAATGTGGGTGGGTTTAGTCTGCAGGTAGCAGTGATACAGCCTCTGAACTTCATTTCAGAAAAATTGCATTAAAGAGACCATTTTTAGGGAGGTACACAGATGGCTTTTATTGACAAAATACCTCTGCTTTCAGCCAGCTATATGTTGCCTATAGTGCTTGCTGATCAGCCTGAAGATGCTGGATAGTAAGGAAGGGCAGGACTTTACCACCTATTCAACCTGCTGCTTAGCAGAATACGTCTACCTCATCTCTTATTTCACAGAATGTTAAATCCTTCTGAACTCATTTGTGAATTCCTCAATCCAGGATGCTTTTTTTTCTTTCTAGTTTTAGTACCATGAGAAGAAAATTTTATGTTTAAGAAGTAGAACTGCTTAAACAGCCTTAAAAGAGGACAGTAGTCGATCCCAGGTTTCTTGTGATTTTGGCTTTAACTGTTGACCATCTTGCATCTGTTGAGAATCTTCTGAAGGATAACTTGCTATTGGTGTGCTACTGATGGGAAACTTACTGTCAGTACAGATTTTACTTATTTTAATCATTTCATAGTGTTACTGAAGCAAGTCTAGAATTATTAATGGTAATTATTATAACTGTACTCAGACTTCAAAACTTATTTTTATTTGCCCAAAATACTGATTAAATTCTCATGTTTTGTTCAGATCATTTTGCACGTACCTGAAATTTGTGAGTATAACTTGTTATTTAGAGAAAAGCCCAAAGAAAAGCGTTAAACAAGAAGCCTATGTATAATGTTTTTAAATTTTGCTGCTGCTTATGTTTTGCAATTTAAATAAAATCAATTAATAATCTTACCTCCTTTCAGTTGTATGCTAATATGCAAAGGTTAAGTTCTTTGAGGTCCCTAAGCAGCATTATAATAATTTGGATAATACTACATTTGATTATTATTATTGCAATTCTGTGACCAGGAGGAAGTTAATCCAAGAGACAATAATGCTGATTAAATTGGTCTATTCCAATAGTGAAGACTGTTAGACTATTTGTGAATACTCTCATGAGTGTATCAGTCTCAGTGGTGAACTGGGGAGTTGCTCTGGCATCTGAGACGCTTGCAAGTAAGCTGAGGAGTGACTGAGAGAAAATTGGTCTCCTATCCATGGTGGATAGGACTGGCTACTCTCACTGGGATTCTTCTTGTTGTTCCTGTAAAAGAAGGGGCTTTTTTTTGTTTCTAGAGGCTGTGGAAATCTCTAATGAAGCTGTACTTTCTCTAAATTAGAGCAGTTGTAGACATTAGAATTTTTCTACCTCTAAGAACTCCAACAGTTTAAAGGTCTGTTTAGTTTTTGTTTGTCTGTTTAGGTTAAATGTTGACACACACTTGGGTAATGCTTTGCAGAGTTGTGTAGTCTGCTACATATTTTGCATTCCACTAGACTTCATGTAAAGAGAGATGTGGCTTAGTATGCAAATAGGAGCTGTCTTTTGGGTTGGACAAACTCTCATCCGCTCCCTGCCTTTTATTTGTTGTGTTTGTTGTTTTTTTTTTTTAAGTAGGTTTCTAAGCCCCCTGTGTGATAATCTTTCACCTATAGAACAGTTAAGACAATATACTTGCTAATTGTTACTGATTGCTATTACGATTTCATTCAGCCACTCTGAAGAGTTTACAGCTCTTACACTTGGACAGTGCTGCCAGTCAAAAGCATAATAGTTTTGAGTAAACCTTCTAGAGGTTTACTTTTGCTTTAGTGTCTTTGCTGTAGTTATTGCTATTGAAATTCTCATCTTAACTCTAACGCTACCACAGCGGGTTTGATACGAACAATCTATTTAAACTGTAAGTCTGCATGGAGTTCCGTGCACAATATAGTAAAGCACAGGGCAAGAGCAATGTTGTTAAGGGAGATCTGTGCGAAATTTGCTTCTTTTCATTACTGTGGAAGTGTTTGTGTAAGCTGGAAATTGTGTCTCTCTTTCGAAGCTAGTTAAGAGGCCAAAGAGGTTTGGGAAGCTCCTCAGTAGGTTCTTGTCACAAACTCACTGTTGCCATGTACCTAGGAAGTGGAGTGAAGGTAACTGCATCGTGCTTCTTGCAGCAGGTCTCCAGGTAAAGCAGTATAAGGCTGTAATTACAGAGACAAATCAGATCACACAGGGCCAGTGGACTTTTGTCTCTTCAGTGCTACTGCCCACCTCTCATTTCCCAGCTATGCCCAGCAGGTTCCATTATGAGGTGCTAAAAATAAATGCAATAATCCAGCTGAGAGCATTCACTGATGTGGCTTTAATGGGGGCAGTACCGAGATCAGTGTACCACCAATAGGCTTACTTTAATGTCCTATTCATTGTTCTGGATTGGGGAGTTAATGTAGCAGTTTACATGCCCTCCACCATTAATGTGGTCTTTGTAATATATAATGTGGGCAACTCTTTGCCTGGTCACCTAGAACTAAGCTAATTTATGGGCAAGCAGAGGAGATCTTATTGGTTATTCACCTAGAGAAGCACCATGTAAAATTAGTCCATGTTTCTTCAAGGATTTATTTCTATTCTGCCATTCTCATTTTCCCAAATTAAAACAGTCTTGACGTCGCCCTGCTGTCTTCTGACTCCCTGGAGAGTTTATCTACACTGAATGAGTGTTGGAATAGACTGTTCAAAGGATGGCAATCCAAGGATTGGTGGGATTGTCTGTAAACACACACACAAATTCCAGAGGTCTATCTCCAATGATTAAATTGGCAATCTGTCATTACCAAGCAAACATTAAAATTGTTAGAAAAAAAGACTTTATCCTTTTGGGAAGAAAGTACCTAATACTTAAAGGGCTTCCATTCCCTTACATTTTACCCCAAAGTACCTTGGGCTTTTAACCTTCAAAACTCTGACATTTTTTAAGGCAATTTTGGTACTTGTGGTAGTCCCTTTAAGCCTTGCACAAATGGAGTTGTTGTAATTAAGACACTTGGACTTACAGTTAATAAAATAAAACAAACAAACAAAAAAGTTTGATAAAGGTTTTGAAACTTATTTGTAGTAACTTCTGTAACATGGCACACCCCCATCCCCACCCGCCACCCCCCATACCCCCACCAAAATCCATGTGCACAGCACAACTATAGGATTGTTAAACTTCCTTTGCCCCACCTTTATTATATTATTTGTTAAATAATGTTATTTATGTAATAACTTATTCTGTTTAAAAAGTAAAACTGAGGGCTTGTAGAACTGCATTCCCTTTCCATCTGAGCACTTGCCCTGCTCAGTGGCCTTGGTTATCTCCCTCTCCCCTTCTCTCAGGGGCTTTTTCCTGGGACCCTCATTTCTTTAACTGTAGAAAAGGAATGCTACTTTAACAGGGTTTTCTTTTGTTTGTAGTTGCTTTGGGATTCTTGCATTCATTTTCATTTTATCTTGAACTTTAGAGATATGTTTTTGTTGTACTTATTTTCTCAAAACTGTTATTACTAACAGTTGTGACCTGAGGCTATTAAATTTCTTACATTTAAGAGTAATAGTTACAAAGCACTCACTAGCATTGCTTCAAAGGCAACTAGAAATAGCTCTTCTCCGATACCACCATAAATGCTTCACTTAATTATCTTGTAATCATTTTTTTGCCTTGTGGACCATCCTTTGAACTGGTCAAGGTGGGCAGCTACAGCCCCAAATTAGTAGTTATGATACTGACTAGACCTTGTACCCTGTCTCTTCTGACAGTTGGGTACTGTCCTTAACTTGTTTCTTTGCTTGTTTCTTCATTTCTTAAGGGTATGGTGGTTTTTCAGAACCCCTCCATTTCCTCCCACAGTAGTCCGAAGGCCCAGAAGTGGTTCCCTTCCTTTGTGTGGAATAAGTCTTATGGAAACAGACACTAACCTGTCAAAACCAGGAACCTCCATTTCCTACCAGTACAGGTGGTTTGTCATCATTGTTGTTTTAGGGTATTGTGCTACTAGTTTAGCTCAAACCAGCCTTCTTTTTTCCCCAAAAAAGATGCAGTTGGTACCAAAGGTGTAGTGTTACCAGGTATCATGGAAAGAGGAATTTATATCTGGTTACAAGGCTGGGCATGTATTAGGAGTCCTTGAGGACTGGATACTCGCTCAGTGTGCAGTTGAATGTGTTGGTCTTTATCAGAAGAAGTCTCATGAGATTTCTAGGGGTGGGGAGACTGACAGGTAAATGAGCTTTGCAGGCTGAAGTGCTGAAGAGCTCTTAAAAAGCAAACGTGGGAGTTGTATGGAGGTGGGTACAGCCCAGAGATTTGTATTGCTCGGGCTCTTCAGCGCTATTGACTTGTGAGGCAGTGCATGTAATGAAGCATCGGCCATGGAAAACTCTCGTGTCCAAATGGGTGAGAGTATGAAGCAGCTCCCTTTGCTTACATTTTTTTTTGGTTTGGTTTTTTTTTCCTTTTTCATCACTAGTGCCTCTCTTTCAGAGATGTCTTTTTCTGCTAGTAAAAAAAAAAAAAGTGACACAATTGCCTTCAAGTCCTGGAAGGAGCCTTGTCATGTGAGTGTCAAAAGCATTCAGTTTGAGTTTCCATTATAGTGTGGCTGTCCTTTTGGATTTGGAGCTCCACGTGAAAATGTTCTGTTGCAGTGTGGAGAAGTGATAGTTCCTTTTTATAGTTTTCTTGAGCATTTTAACATCTGCAATAAAAAAAAAAAAAGATAAATAAAAAAAAAAGATAAAAAACAAATCTTCCAAAAAAAAAAAGAAAAAAGAGTTTCCATCTCTGGAGCCATTCAAAACCTGCCTGGACACATTCCTGTGCAACCCCTTCTAGGTGGACCTGCTCTGGCAAGGGGGTTGGACTAGATGATCTCTAGAGGTCCCTTCCAACCCCATATTGTTCTGTGATTCTGTATGATGCAATCCTGTGGTTCATTATGGATGCATTTCTATACCAGGTAGACGATATACTGCAAGACCAACGAGAGCCAATGTTGAACGGTGTCTGGAAAGATTGATATCAAAAAGATGACCATAAGAGCGCTACTGGAAATCTTGATTAGAGGTTGTAGGGAAATGTTTAAAAGACATGGGTATGTAGCTGTTAGTGGAGCATGTTTTCTGGACTACTTAACTAGATAGCAGTTGCATGGGTGTTTTCAGTTGTTGACTGGACTCAATTAGCTGTGCATCCCCTTCCAGTCAAGTGTTCTTTGGAGTGAAATCTGTCACATTGAGTGTAGAAGAGTGCCACAACAGATTGTGTGGCAACAGAGTGCCTCAGCATTGAGGAGTGTGGAAAATCTAGTGGTATAAATGGTGGTAAGGGGATGACAGTGTATCATAAGAGAGACAGAGCAAGAGCAAAGCAGCTTTTTTTTTTGTCTATTTTTTTTTCCTGTAAGTGATGGAACTGCACTGTTTTATCTCTGCTTGAGTTAGATTTGACACAACCCAAGAGAATGTTTTGTTCTCTGAAATCTTGCCAAAGGGTGGGCAGGGGAACTGGGAAATTATCTCCTTACCAAATTTTGCAAAAGTTGAAGTTGGAGTAAAAGATTGATATTGATAAATTATTTCTGCCTGTCCCGTAAGAGTGGATAAATTTAACCCGGTATTTTCCCATCAGTGTCATTGGTTGGTGGGTTTTGATGTAGTCTTCTTCTTTTGTTTGCCATGTTAAAACACTCTTCTCATATTTTCTAATGAAGATACTTCGGAGAAAAATTTTCTTCACCAGAAGTTAATAGTAAAACTTGCAGACCAAATGAATTTGCTATAGTACTTGTGGACTTTGTGATTTCTTCTCAGAATTTTCTCCTGATCTCTTCCCTTCTCTTCCCAAACCCCCTTAATTTTGCATCAGGACTAATTTTAGTCTAAGCCAGCTTTCTAAATTACACTAGCCATACTTTGAAATTACTTCCAAAATTGCAAACTATACAGGTATGTGTTTCACTGTTTTGCAGTCTCATGTAGAAAACAATTCACTTGCAGTTATCTGTCTGATCATCAATTAAGCCACTCATCAGCAGGAAACAAGATAAAAAATATGGACTGGAAGCAGACATTTAAGACCAGTGTAACTGTCAAATCAAGGTTATGGTCAGAAAGCCAAGGTTAAAACCCAAACTTCTGCAAGGAACAGTTTTATTGCAATAAAACATTTCTTCAAGTCCTCTTGGTTGGATGAGAGAGTGTGTACAGGTGAAGACAGGCTGCTAAAACAAAGGCTACTTGGTATCTCAAATGCAAGGTCTTAGCTATGTGATAACTTAAAACGGCCGGATTTTTCAGGAAGTAGAGAGCACTTTTCTAATATCTATTATATTTCAAGGGAGCACCAGTATCTCATTTCAATTAATTTGAACCTAGTTCTATCATCAGTTTTGTCGTTTCGAGACTTTAAGGAAGACTGTGTCACTTGCCGTAGTTGAGCATTAGTTTACCCCACAATAAACCAGGCATGTTTACCTATTATAAAAGCAATAACAAAACGCAAAGATTTCCTTTATGAGAGAACCAACTTTAGTGCAAAGTGGCTGGAAGTATATTGTCCCAGACAGAGCAATGCTCAGCAGCAGGACCAGGTGGCAGCACTGATTTTAGTACCTGACAAGCCAGGAGAAAAGGTGGGGAGACTCTTTCCACCTTAAATGCCAACGCTGTCTTAATGCTGGATTTTTCTTTGTCTTCTTTTAGAGAAACTAAATCGTGTTAAGTTGTACAAGGGGAATAGTCACTTGTCAGTCAGCTTCCTGGCACTCCCAAGGTGTTTGCCTGACTTAGAAGCTTTGGATGCTGAAGTCCTTCTGAATTAAAATCAGCTTATTTGTTAAATTTCAAACACCAAGATATTGTAATTCCTCTTCAGTAATGTGGTAGGAGTTCATTTAATTTCAGTGTCATTATTGTTAGTTTTACATTAATTTTGTAGTGGTCCCACAGCATGATTTATTATTTATTTGTCTTCTGAAGTGCTATCCAATTTACATTGTTATTATCTTAGCTCTATGTATAATAACTCAATACTCTAAAGGAGGCCTCTGAATGCTTTGTCTTAATGCAATATTTACCAGTGAAGTAAATTTAAAAAGCAAGCGTGCTGTCTGTTCTTCATAATCTATTCACTTTGTGTCATGGCAGGTCCACTGTCTTACTGAAGTTTCATTCAACATGGTTTCCACATGCCAAATATATATATTAAAAAAAAAAAAAAAGTGGGTCATGACAAATTTCTTGCTTTTTTTCAAGATCATTTTTACTGCATAGATCTTTGTGGCCCAAGAAATCAGCACATCTACCTTTCCATTAGAGAAATCAGTAGAATCTGCAATGGACATCACTAACAGGTCAGATGAGGACTTCAGGGCAACATATTTCTTGCTTGCTTTTCTGGGGCATTGCACTGTAGTGACAGGAGTTGCTGTGTCAGTTCATCTTCACGAGAGAGTTAATGAGCCAAATTAATCCTGGATGCAACTCCACTGAAATTACTCACAACTTGATTCCATCTCTGATGTGGTATTTCCACTTAGCCTGCTGTGGAGAAGCAGGCTGCATTTCAGGAGGGTTCAGTAAAATGACATGTTCTGCATGTGGAGGTCAGAAGATGGATTCACGAGTGGCTGATTTGCAGAAATGTTTGTGCATGCTTATTTGCTTTAGAAAAAACAGGGCACTCTTGTAGTTCCTATATTTTTAGAAACTATTCCAGAATTTTACTAGATTCTATTTCTAGTAGTGTGGTTCTGCAGTGTAACAGAGTTCTTGGTAATTTAAGAGTCTTTTTTGTTACTGAGAGAGAGGGGTAAAAAGAAGTTGCCCTCCCAGCAAAAACAGCAGTTGCTTGACTTCTGTTGATTTTTTTCAAGTGTGTGCCTAGGAATACAAATAAGCCCATGTACAATTTGGACAGAAATATATTCAGCAGTTAATATAGGATCATAACTGCAAGTTAGTCTGCTCAGTGCACCCCTCTCTTTCATTCCTCACTCCAATAAAAATATATGCACGTTCATGGTAGAGCATGTTTATGATGATATGGTGGTTCTTTGGCTGCTCTTCTACACGTGGCAAGGTTACAGAGACTTGGCAATGCTTGTACGTGTTACGTGGACTGTCAGGAAATATTTGAATCCAGAGCTGGATGAACATACAGTTGTGCTTTGCGGAGCTGCCTAGAAATGCCCAGGATGCTGCTTGCCATCCTTTTCTTTGTTGTTCTGCACTCTGAAACATTATTTTCATTTTCTTCTGAAAAAGAGCAAGAGGTCACTTGCAAATGCTGTTTTCAGCGTGAAGACCGGCAGTTTGTTATTATTCCTCAGCTTTGTGTTTTACAAAAAGCAATTTCCTACCTCTGCATTTCTTTTCAAATATCATGTGCATGTTTGCACTTAGCAAAGCATTTATTTTTAGTTATTCCTTTGGCTTCTTTATTCCCAAGGGTCTTTTCAAATGATGTAGTCTTTCTTTCCTGTCACCTATTTTGTATCTGTCTTTCTACCTTAAAGCCTGTCCTTATTGTTTCCTGCAGTGATTGTCCTTGCTGTGGGCATGCTCTCCTCTTTTCTGCTTGAGTATGTCATTCTATGCCACTTTCTTTTTCAGTATATCCTCTCATCTTTTACCTGCCTGCCTGCTAACTTCTTGTGCCCATCTTCGTTTCCAGCTTCTCATCTGTCTTCCAGATTATCTGGTTGTTTGGGCTTTTTTTTTGTTTGTTTGTTTCTTGCTTTTTTGCTCAGTTTTTTGGGTTGGCTGTTAGTGTTTTTAATTTCAGCGTATGAGCCTTCGATACTAGGAGGGGTGCTAACCAGGCCATGCAGCACAGGCAGAACTAGCGGTGTTATTTCTTCCAAGAGACAAGATAAGAGATTTGTGACTAATTTTACTTGGAAGGGATATCCTGAGTGGTTTGGTTTATTATGCAAAGTAGGTTTCATTGGGTCAGTTTGCAGGGCCTTGTCCGGTGAAGTTTTGAATATTACTCAAAATCTCACCATCTTGAGATTTCCACCCTTATGTCATCATAAGCCTATTTAACACCTTAAAGACATACACAAAAGTTCTCTAACTTGACAACCTTGCTGTTGGACGCTGTGGTGTTAGAGATCAAGCGCTCCGTGCAGGGAGCTTTGCAACAAGTGGCAGAGCCTTGCGAACAGAATCCTCCACAGCATTCAGATGATTACCTGTGGCAGTGGAGATAAGCAGGTGAGAGAACATGCCTTGCAGCTCCAGTAAGATGAATGCAATTTTACTTTCTTGTGAAGAATTCATCACATTTATACAACAGTTACGTAAGCACCTTCCTAGTACTATTAAAAAAATTCTAATCAAAGCAGAACATAATAGCAAAATGAAAGATTAAATTAAAAGAGCTAGATGCAAACATCATGTAAAAATGATGGAAAGATGCTGGGAGCTGTCAAGGAGAATATCTTGAAATGGGGTTAGCAGTCACAGACAGTGCTACAACCAAGCCTTTGGGAAGCTGTGTGCTTTGGCTGTTCCTGTGAGGAAGTCTATGGCAACAGCACACATTACTGCTCTCCTGGTTGTTGGAATTAAACATAGCATAGGCACACATGCCAAAAGTATGAGAAGGAATTACATAGTGGTGCTGACATCAGAAGGAAAGGGCCTGAAACAAAAGAAAAAATAAAAGTCTTTGGTTATTTTTTCTCAGCAAAACTATGTGTTTCAGCCCCTTTTAGATCTGCAAATCAGAAGCTTATCAAAACTGTCATTCAAACCGTAAATGAGGGAAAAATATTACTTTTGGTACGTTTTGTGCCTTGTTTATTATGGGTGTTGAAAGTGAATTGTTGTGAATTCTGGTGAGAGTAGACAGTTTGTCATCTCTGTTTTGTGACTCTTTCTCTGTGTGGGCACTCATGGAATGGCTGCTTGACTTGGCTAAATTGCAAGCACTTTTCTTTATCAGTGATTTTATTAAATCCCTCAATAATGCATCGATAAGTATATTTAGTGTGAACTGTTGACAACAATGCCTGACCGCATGCCTCAGTTTTACCAGACTTATTCGCTATATTCCTATGACTTCCTTGAGATAAAACTCATTTTATGCAAAGCATCAAAATCACATCAGTTTAGTATACGAGTCTTGACTGTACTCTCTGGATTTTATCTAAACGTAGATGTTATATCAGTATAGTGGACAGAAGCAGCTTTCATTCCTGTCTCCTGACAAAATCAGGTGACAAAGGAGATTTGCTTGAGTCTTAGCAAGTTGGGCAGGCTGGCTGAAGAAACGGATAGGCTTTCTTAATGGATAGCGTTGGCTGCTCCAAACTGTTTATTCAGCTTGCAGCTTATCAGTTCCTCCTGGCTATCCATGTAGTGACAAAAATAAATCACCAATGTTTGCTCAAAAGGTTAAAGCCTTTCTGTTCGCCCTGGGTCACTTCAGCTGTAACTCACACCAGTGGAACCTCCAGGTTGCAGAACTGCAGCATGAACTTCATAGTGATACTTTCAAAGTGTATTTGAGCGTGTGATCCTAAAACATCTGCAAGTGTTGGATCCTGGCTCTTCAAGATTGTATCTCTTTTTTTAGGACATTGTGGCAGCTGATCACAGTGGAGGTGTCTTAAATTGTACTTCTGGGCTTGAATGCAAGGGATCTGGGGACACAGGATCTTCTTAGCAACTGGGGTTTCATTTTTTGTTCTTTCTTCTTGTTGTACCATCAATTTCTGAGCTCTTTTGACTAGCAGATCTATATTTCATAACTTGATCTGCATGCAAGCTTTCTCCTGGTGAAGAAAGGCACTGGGTAGCACAGGAGAAGGCTTTTAATTTTCTGGCTGATTAGGAAGTTCAAGTAAAAGTTTATATTGTACATATATGGGGGTGTTTTTTCTTATGAAGTTTTAAATTGTCCATGTATACAAGATGTTGGACCCGTGTTAACAACTGAGCCACTACTTGTAATTTTTGTCAGGAAGAGCTTCCATTGTCTATAGAGGCTGATGCAAACCTGACTGTCTGCACAGAGCTCTAGTGGATGTATGAGGAAGGTTTAACAAGAAGAACTGGAAACTGGGGAGCGTCAGGTATGTAGAGTCACATTTGCCACCCACTCACTTGTGTTGCTTTTAGAGTAGGCTGTTCTTGTGATTACTTTCATATAAACTTTTCCCTCTATGTTGCTAAGGTCCCTAGCTAATGTACTCCTTCATGACAAGATTAGCACTCACAGATCATGAACATACCGTAGCTGGGATTAATTTAGTTCCAGCAATATCCAAGCTGAGGACATCTGGCTCTTCCAGATCTTTGTGGCCTTCCCAGCGTTGCACGGACGTAATAAGCTTATGTTAGCACCATTGCAAGTAGTTGCTTTCTTGGCCATGGTTTCTTAGCATGGTAGAACTTGTGATTCCTCCTGAATCTTGCAGGGAAAGAGTCAGAGGCATAACTCATAGAAATGAAAGTGACACAGAGAAAATTTGAGAAACCATTTTGGAGCCACAGATTGCTCCCCATTTTACCCAGTGACTTGTCAGGGATTAGAAGAGAAGCTGAGGAAGAACTAATTCAGGTCAATCAACTCTAAAGAATGTACTGGAACCTCCCAATGTATTTGTAAGTTATTTCTTTGCCATAATAATTTTAATAACTTCTAACGATACCTTAACATTACCAGCCATAATCTGTGGGGAAAAATAACACTGATGGCACTAGAGAAATAAACCATTCATGCTCAGGGCGAAAACAGCCATTTACTTTTGCTAAACACCCATTACAGAGAGGCATAATATTTTTCAAGAAGTCTATAAATGTTGCTGTAGTATAGGAAAAACCTGTTGTATCCAGAGAAATATGAGTGTGGGAACTTCAGAATCCTCTGCCTCTCTCTTCTGTAATACCTCTGTAAGAAAAAGAGAAATGCCTCTGATTTATTCTATGGCTATTTAAGTATAAAGCTCTTTGAGGTCACTTCTCCTTATATCTGTTATGTATCTGTAGTGACAGGATAGTGTAAAGTGTCAGCTTCAACTAATTCCATGATTGTTGAGTTTTGCAAGTTTGAATACATTTTGAATGTTCCCAAGGGCTCATGCAGTCTGTCTGTAATGTTGAGGTTTTCCCTCTCAGCCTTTAGAAATACGTTTTTTTTCCTTTCTCATTTGATGCATTGAATTCTTTTGAGAGTGTAGGTGAGAGAAGAAAGCGGAGAGAAAATTTTGAAATAATATGGAAATGGCAATTTTTGACAGTTTCTGATAATTATTAAATTTGAAGATAATTGATCATGATTAAGGCCCTTCCATTAGTATACCTACGCTATAGGTAGGATGCCATTTAAGCTGTTCAAGTGGCGAATGTCCAGCTGATTCATATTCTGTGGAGGATTGGCTCAGTCTCATTGGACGTCAGAAAAAGTATCAGTGAAAGAAAAGATTTTTATCCCTATAGTATTTCCAGGGTATTCCTTTGTCCTAGTTACTGTCTGCATTTCTTTGTAAGAAATTCTGGAACTGTTTTTGCCTTTTAAGACTCCCTATGATTAAGCTTCACAGATACCTAAATTGTTATAAATACATATATTTCTCCCAAATGGTTCCATTTTAGAAAGGTTTATAATAGAAGTAAAGGATTTATTAGCCTTGCCAATCTATAGTAATTTCCTGAGATTCTTTACAACTCGGGCCTCTGTCATCAATGCGAAAGACTTCATGGTGGTGGGACTGTTCACTATATTCTGACCAGTTATGGTTCTGCAAAACTAGTGTATTGCTTGTATGGATGTAAGATATACTGAAAGTAGAAAAGGAGGATTAGGAGGAGGTGGTAGAGAAACTTCAGGCTCATTGCATCAGAAAAGTTAACTTTCTTTTTGCTTTGCATCTCCCCACCATGCCTTCCCATGCGCATACTTCTTTTGCTTCAGGATGGTGGCTAGTAGAAACCTTCTTTGTACTAATGAAAGCCAGGCTGAACTCAACCTTCTGCTACAATTTCACCCCAAATACCAACGACAAAAGTTGCTAGACCTCTTCATCTCTGATGAAGTTAGTTTTAGCTGTAGTTCTTGTCTTCATGAAACTGGATGTTAACAGAATATATGAGGTACAGGCGTAGCAAGGGCTCTGGCCTAAAGGCAGAGAAGTGATTGCATAGCATTAGTGTCAGTCTTACAGCTAGAAAAATTCATCTTTCCTTGAGTGGATGTAAACTCCGGGTATAACAAAATAAATGCCTCCTGTTCTAGCTGTGGTCACACGCACACATCATGTCATGTTAATAAGAGGGTTGACACTGTCAGGAAGGAAACTGAAAACTGGCACAAACAAAGCCTTGGTGAGGAGTTTTAGGCGTTTCTCTGTGCAGTCTGGCAATTTGACTTTAAAAGTAGTTTCCAGCATTTGCTCGGGATGAGAGAACTACAGGAGAAATGTGTCCTCATGCTTTCTTTTTCAGAGGAAATCTGTCAGGTCAGGTGCATTGGAAGTGCAGCCTGTTTCTCTTTGTATTTTATGGGTTTATGGACAAATGGAAGCATCCAGAGGACACTTGAGGGGCACGGGGGATTGTAGTATTCGTGACTGTGACTGGGAAGGGCTTGAGTTGAATCACTGCTGTCATGAGAAACCCCAGAGAGAATGTGGGAGACTTAGTACGATTACCTGCTCAGGGGAGCCTTGGTTTCCTCTGTGTTATTCCATAGTGTGGTGCCAGTGACTGGGCTGTAGCAGCCATCTCTGTAATGGACACAAATGAGGGGTGCAGGAAGTGCCCTCAGTATGAAGACCAAAAGGATCAAGGTCAGTTTTGGTGAGAGCAAGCTCTTTTTCTCTACTGATGTTTATATGTAAAATCCACCTGTTTCTTTAGGGATCATTGTAACAGATTATACTGTAGACATTTATGCCATTTTAAGAATACATTCCAAAAGAATAACTTAGATGGAAAAGGTGTTCATCTCAAGTGTGTTGCAGAACATTGCTGCTCATTGAACAGCAGAGCTGCTGGTCAGTTGAAGCTCAGAGACCTGAAGTTAATTGGGGCCAGTCCTCCTGGGTGAGGACACAGACTTGTGGTTGGTGTTTTTGCTGCCTGATGCTAAGAATGTTTTTGTCTTAGTCAGCACATTAGCTAAATAAATATTGATAAACAGCCTACATCCATAGGCTTTGCCTGAACTGCATTTTTATATGCGGTTTCTCTGAATAGAGGCTTTTCTCACTAATACTTTGTGTTTTTTCAGCAGTAGTATTGCTGAAAGCAGCTGCCAAGTAGAACTAGATTAAGTGTTCCATTTGAACGGTTTATTAGCTGAAAAGTGCAGATTTATGTTGACTGCATCTACTTGTGAATTTAGTTTGAACTTGTCAAGTGTTTATGAAAAAAGAAATGGCAAACATAAAAATATTATGACATTTAATATATATATATTTTTTTTAAAGTCTCAGCATTTAATTTATTCAAAAATTATCTCCTTTCCCAGTCAGTCACCAGTGAACAAAATGTTACCAATGGAACAAAATGTTTTCATAGAACAATTTAGGTTGGAAAAGGGGTCTCTGAAGGTCTGCAGTCCAACTCACTGCTCAAAATGGCCAGCTTTTTAAATTTTTTCTTAACTTTTCATCTTTTGGTCACTTCAGACCTCCTTCTACAACTTCAGACTTTCAAAGGTAATTGAAGGTGTTCCTGCATTGTCAGGGGCTGGCTCCCTGAGTACATTTAGATGCAGCCTTTCTGGTCCAATGAATTTATATATGTCAGAAACTTTGGAGGCCTGAGGGCACACCTTACCATTGACTACCACAGCAAAGCAGGCATTGTCTGACTACTTCAGCCCTTTTCAGCTTTGAATTTAAAAAAAAACTCCTTGCAGAAGTGCTTCTGGGATGTTTTGGGGAGGGAGAATTTTTTGGTCCAAAAACCAAGGACACTTTCAGGTTGGCCTGAAGTGATTTTGTTTTGCTTCCTCTATTTCCAGTTTGTTCATGAACAGCTTTCTGTCCTTTTTATTCCTCAAATGCCAAATATGATCTGTGCTGTGGCAACACCTCTGTGGTCCAATTCTTTTTCTGCACACGTGTTTGCATATAGTATCAATACTCACTTTAATGTCATAATCTGATATAGACAGTATTATATTCTGTCAGCTAGCATCATTCAGCAGATAATCGGATGTGGTTTACGGAAGAGGAAATTCACAGAAAAGGTGCATTTTCACATTCCATTTGTTTATATGCTGAAGGGGTATTTCTTTATGTGTTGGTGAGAGCAGATGCTTTGTGATCAGTTTTGACTTTGTGGCGATTGCTTAGTTGCCTATAAATATAAAAGACTAAACTTGCTGATCCAGATGGTTGTCCTAGATTGGTGTTCTCATACAAATAGTCTTTTTATGGTTCTTTGCATGAAACCATGTGCCTGCATTTGATACATCATTAAAAGGCAACATCGGTATAAAACTGGAAGCTGTCTTGCTTTGTGATGCTAGTGATGCTGAATAAGAAATTAGAAATCTTTTAATTCTAACTCATCACAGTAATACTTGGCACTTCTTTTTCTCTTTACCTGCTTGAAATTACTAGTGATGTTAAGCGATATTAGAAGTGACCCAGTTGCCTGCAGGCTTGTGCAAATGGCTCGGTTTACAGATAAAATTTCATTTACCTATTTGATATTAAGCATCCTTTGCATTATGCAGGTGTTTAGCAACTTTAAAACTGGACTTGGGAATGAATGAAAGATGGTACATCTGTAAACGCTTTGCTTCCTATAAAATTGGAGTTGAAATATAACAGCATTCTGTCATTTATTGAGACTGAATTTATGTACTTTTCTGTCCGATTTTCCAGAGTGATGTGCTTTATAGTTCCCATTCAACACCTCTGAAAATCAAGCTGCCAATTGACTTCATGCAGACAACATTGATTAAAACTGAACTGCTACCAATTTGAGATGCTGTTCATTAATCTTTGCAGTGAAAAAGGGTCAGAACTTAACCTATTTCTTTCTCTCTCCCCCCAAAAACCCCACAAAAAACCCAAAATCCAAAAAAACCCAAGAGAGAGGTAGAGAACCCGGGGCCTCGTTATAGGCAGAGAGAAGGGTACCAGTACCAGGCTGTTGGTGGGGAGGCTGCAGCAGCGTGGTGCGGAGGCCCATGGGGCTGCCCACCAGTGTGGGCACTGCTGCGGTGCATGGTGGAGAGTCTGTCGGTTAGACCTTGGCAGTACCAAGTAATGGGGACAGTGTGTGAGAGCTTGAATAATAACGTATGAAGTGGTTAGAAGGCACAGGGCCGGGGCGCTTGCCTGTCTGGGGTTGGTTGTTGTTTAAAGAGCAGATGTGTAGGCTTGGTTTCAGTCTTTTTTCCTTCTCTTTATCTTCTTTCTCTTTCACTTTTTGGTATAGGCTAGATGGGTGGCAGGAAAGATGTCAAAATCAGTACTGTTCTCTAAACACTGAAGTGTTTGGTTAGCCTATGTCACCAGTAGGGAAATTTAGGAGAGATTTAGACATTAAGACTCAAGCTGTAAGAAGAGTGTGCAGATCTGAAGCACACAGATTAGTATTTTTCTAAGCGTTCTTCCATGTTAAATGTCCCTTTAACTACTCAGTGATAAATGCCAGGCTATTGACTGGGGAAGATTTCTTGGCCCTCCGTTTTGTACAGGCCATCCAGCTCCTTCTCAGTCTGCTGATTGGAAATGCTAAGCTTGATATAAGCTCCCAAACCAGTGAGAAGAAATAGTTTAGGAACCACCATCTAAAGCATCCATTACCAATACAGATTAAAAAAAAAAATATATAAAAAACTAACCATAAACTTAGTCTGTAGTGCTGCTGAGTATTATGTGGTGCTTTATTTTAGAATACCCTAGTGAGATCAGACTTATATGACACTTGCAGATCAAAGTATTTATTTCTATAAAAACCTGACTCTTGAAGAACCAGTACTTTCAAGATTTGGGAACAGGAGCTTTCTGAAGTCTAATCCTCATTCTCTGGCCTCGGCTATTACCTTGAATAATCAGTTAAGCCCTTACTTTCCCTACATAATTAATGTTCCTAGGGGTATGATGAGCTAAGTGATGGCATTTGTTTTTCCTGACTTAATTCTGCAATGGGATTGTAAATCTTAATGAAACATCCGAAGGTGTCTTATCCTTTTTCATTTAAAAACTAAAGCAAAAAACTGAACATCCCCCAACCAAAAACCCTTCTTGACAAGAGTGCTTGTTGCCCTTGAAATCAAGGGAGTTGTATAGAGCATAAGACCCTTGCCCTATATAGTAGCCTTGATTATCTGTATCATGGCCCATGTTAGCACTCTGGTTCTGGGTCTCGGGAATCCATTTTCCTCAACTGATTGACACTGAGGCTTTGATGATCTGTTCTAGTTACTGTGGTGTTTACCTTGCACTGATTCTAGAATCTATAGATCCACATTTTAAAGACAATCTGTAAATACTCTGCTGCTGTGATAGTTTTTAAATTATATATTTGCCAATGTACCGACTGTATAAATGTTAGTGGTGATACAGCATTTTTTCTATTTTTTTCTAAACACGCATAGATTAATTCTCACAGGGCTCTTTTGAATGATAAAAATTAGAGAGAAATATTGGTTTGCTCAACACTGCAGCACACCAGCTGTTCCCTGGCTAGAAATTAAGACATTGTGGGGAAAAATACACAGGGAGAGAGGTGTGTATAACCTACCCATCTCTGTACCAACCACTGCCTCCTTTCCTAACAGACAACTGGAGAAGGAGTTAAAGAGGCTGTGGGGCTTTTGTGTTGGTTTTTTGTGTGTGTGCCTTCCAAAAGGCAACACAGAAGTCACGTTTTCTCAGAGCCAAAAGGATGTCTTTCCAAACTTCCAATGGAAAACAAAGTATGCTTGTCACTAAACTTTCAACAGGAAATGAAACTACTGGAGAGATTTGTGACCAGCTCATGCCATTAATCGCATTCTACTGGTTTTATAACTTAGCCAGAAGCCAACATATACTATTGCTTGATAGTCAAATAACCTTATTGCTTAAATGTCTCTGGAACAGCTTGAACTAATATGTAATCCTAATACAACCAGATTATTATTTTTTCCTTTAGAAACTTTAAGGTTTCTACTACTACTGCTTTGAGTGTGGTGCATAAGAATTGATGACACTTGTAACTGAAGAAGGCTGATGAACATGCATAGGCTATAAAGTCACCGCTTTCCTTCCGTGTGCTTGATTCGTTATTCGTGCTCTTACACTGCTGTCAGAGCTCTGGGCTTTTTAAAGTGAGCATTAACTGCTCTGTGTTGGGCAAGAAAAGGAGAATAAGCCTACTTCTTAGTGGGAAGAGATTTGCTGGCTTTCTCTCTTGTCTTTCTCCTGCTCTGTGGCTGTTCTAGGATGATTCCTTCCAATTAATTCTCTGGTGTAATCCTTTCTAACTGCATTGATACTAGAACTACACCTGGATCTTGTATGAAATATACAGGGTCTGTATGAAGGTATACATATGAAACTGAGTGACTCGGGAGGTATGTTTGAGAAGAGGGATGGCATCAGTTTGGATAATAGATGCTGTTTGTCACTGGGAGCTCTGGGGGCAGAGAAGTGTGAATATGTTTAAAGCCACATGTGCTTAGCTTTATCATTCTCTCCCCTCCTTCTCCCAGGGCATTTTTAACTTTACGTGTTCCTTAGCTGACATGAAAGCTGTGACTTTTAAGTCTGAATTTCAAAGGAGTTCTCAATATTTGCCTCAGATGTCATCTTTATCTGTAAATCCTCAACTATTCTTCAGTCTGTACTGTTGATCCCTCAGCTTTCTAGAAGCACGTGATCCTTCCTTGGAAGCTCCTTAAGCTAAATAAGGACTCTCTTTCATGTAGGTCGGTGTACCACTTGTCATCCTTCTCATCTGGGTTTCTCAGTTCAGGTCAAAGGAACCAGTGTGTGCTACCAGTAGACTGGAGATTGGTGGTGTCTGTATAAAGCATTTGATACTGTCCCACATGACATCCTGGTCTCTAAGTTAGACATGGATTTGATGGATGGACCACTTGGTGGATAAGGAATTGGCTGGATGTCTGCACTCAAAGAGTTGTGATCAACAACTCGATGACCAAGTTGAGACCAGTGATAAGTGGTGTTCCTCAGGGATCGGTATTGGGACTGGTGCTGCTGAATATCTTTGTCGGTGAGATGGATAGTGGGATTAAGTGCACCCTCAGCAAGTTTGTTGATGACACCAAGGTGTGTGGAGGGGTCGACGTGCTGGAGGGAAGGGATGCCATCCAGAGGGACCTGGACAAACTTGAGAGGTGGGGCGATGTGAACCTCATGAAGTTCAGCAAGGCTCCTCAGTAGCCTGTTAAGCAAAGTAAAGTGACTCTCGCTTGTACAACTTACCTTCCTTCTCACCAGAGTTTCTCAGTTCAGGCAAAGGGACCAATGTGCATTTCCAGTTACACACACACAGTTTACCAGTAACATCTAAAAACATAAGGTCTCCGCTTGCAAATTTTGGTTGCTGTTTGTATTTGTTAATAGTATGATTTCTGTGCATATGATGTTCTCCTAGTACCCATGGGGTTTTCGGTAGGCTTATAAATACTGGCTAATATGCAATGGAGAATTTAAAAACTACTCAGCTAGCACCATAGATCAAAAAAGAAAAAGTGGCAAACTTCAGAATGGAGGTAGCATTGCAAAAAGAGAACTAAACTTCCAGAGTGTGTGCAGTGTTTTGTACCCCCTGCAGAATCCTGCTGGTTTTGTAATCATAGTTGGACATAATTTCTGTGATGCTAACTGTTATGTTCTTAGAGGCAGGTTGAACCTCGTTCACAAAATAGTCCTAGCAACCATGGAGATAACTCTGTGTGCATTTGTAACACCTCAGGCACTCAGGTGCCCCAGGGAAAGGTACCTTAAATGAGAAAGAAATTTAGGTCTTCTGTGATCTGGCTCGTCTTTGCCCTTGGCATCTGAATAAAGAAGCCCTGGTAGCAGGACTGTCTTCTGTTCTTATACTGTGCTGTTCGTGAGGAGCCTGTAGTGTGTCCTAAACAAAAGTTTATTATTATTTTTTTAATTCAATATTTGGGACTGAAGATTTAAAGATCTGGGTTATTCCTCCAACTCAACTGTCTGCTCAAGTCTCAAATGTGTCTTTGGGAAAAGGAGTCCCTTTCTTTGCCATTGCTTTCTGTGTTCTGAAAGAAGGGGACAAAGATGTTGTTAGAAAGGGGGCTCTGATCCTTTCCTGAAAGAGCTGTATGTGCCATTACTGTGAGGAACTGTATTGCCACCTCTCAGTTGATTTGTCTTGCTTTCTGATCTTGCTTTTTAGACTTAGATGAGAAGTAGCTGCAGTCAAATTATTTCATTGCCATTATATGCGTGCCTGCATGATACGTGATACAGCTCGCTCCAGTTTTTTCAGCCTTATCTCCACCATCTTTTTCTTACTATCATTGTGATTAATCCACTTGTTTTGTAGCATTTATGGAGAGATTTGAGACTAAACAGGAAGAGAAACTCCAGTTGTCCTACTGGTAGTAGTGTAGTCCATCTATGCTTCAAGTAAGGCACATCGATGGGATTAGCAAGAAACTGTGTGGTTTTGGTACCTTTGGTACTATTATATCTGCCCAGAAATAAAGAGAAGAATTAAATCTCTAGCTTTGTTGTGCTGCATGCTGCTTTCATTTTGTTTCCTGTGTCTATGGAAAGCTAATAAAATGTAAAGCAGTCTTAAAATAGGATCTCTTTACCTTTTTATTACTGTTGTGGTCTGCAGAAGTCTCTGCATAATTGTTGCTGTAATAGTTAATTTAAAATTCTGTCCTATGGTTAAACTTTGTGAGGTTCTGCATGTTTCTTGAGCTATAGGCTCATTTCTTAGGTGGCAAACTGCATCCATGAAATGAATATACCTGAAGTGAACAAATATTTACTGTTACGGAGGTGAATCTGGGTTCAAGTTCTAGAGTTACTTTATTCATGACTGAGGTGTGGTCACCTTCAGCGCAAAATATATCAGCTGGTGAAACTCTGGAAAGCAACACTGAGTACTGTGATTTCTTTGTACTTAAATAAATACAGCTGTCTGAGCAGCAGCTTTAGTGAATGTGGCTGTTTCCCTCTAGTGGCTGCTCTCTGCAGTCCCTGCAGTAGAAGCTGCTCCTGTGATTGCCTGGCTGCCTTACGCTAATAGTTCTCATGAACTTTGCTTTCTGAAAATCTAGCGTGTAAAAATGTTTCCTTAGGCAAATTGTAGATGAGTCACAATATAGCAGCTTCTGAGTTCTTTATACCTCTGCTGAAGATTTTGTTAGGAACAGGCATATATGGTATTGTCACCAATACGAAGTGTTTCATATGACAGCCCTGTCTTAAAAACAACGGTAGAGCAAGGCTGCCTGAAATCACTTTGAAGTTAATTTAATTAAACAGTTGTAAATCTTAATTTTAAAAGCATGAATACTTGATTATTTTTTTCTCATACTTCCATGTCCTTTTTTTGACCCCCCTGCTGGTTGTGAATATAAAATAAAATCCCTTTCCTTAAAAATGGAAATAGCTCCCTCAATAAAAAAGGGAAAACATCTATTACCATTAAAAATGAATAATATCTTGAATAGATAATAAAAACCTTCATTTTATTTTTAAATGCTTTTTCATTTAGCTTGAAGTTGAAACATTTTGAATGTTTTCGAAGTTAAAATAAATTTTTCTTCAGAAGAACTGAAACTTCTTTTCACTGAATATGTAATCTCATATTTAAAGACTTTTGGGGGCATCAATTATCTTTTAATGCAAATATTTTTGTGATGTGTTTTAAAAATGATTTTGATGTAGAGACATAGAGTAATTATGTAGTCTCTAAAAGTCTTAACATTCAGCAGCAGTAAAATTGAGGCAAACAAGGAGAATAACCCACTGCTCTTGATGGAAAAACCTTGACAGAAGTGCAATTTTCTGCCAGGTGTGGCCTTTACTATATATGCTATTAAATAGTATCCTTTTTATTCTTAATCACAAATTATATTCCCATCAGATAGAAGACTCACAACACAATTTCTGCACTAAGTTTTGTTTAAGAGCCATATGCACAAGCTGCCATCCTGTTGAAAGCTGCCTGATTCCATGTTGAGTCTTATTACAGCCATTGGCCTGTACAGAAATACCGGGTGTTTGTAAACGAAAGCAACAGTTATTCAATGTGGTGCTACGTGTATTTGTAGCAAAAGCAAGGAACTTCAAAAAATAAGGGCAGGTTTGGGTTTTTTTGTGTTTTTTTTTTTTTTTGAAAGGGCATTTTAAAATAGGTTTTATCTAAATAGTTAAAGTTTATAGGGAGACTAGTGGCCTTTCTACTTTTCATCTATTTGCTGAGCATTTAATTCCCTGCGCTTGATTAGTTTGGCTGTTGGAGGGAGTTCTTATTTGCACTTGTGAAGCTAATTGGTTCTGTAGGTATTTAAAGGATTTTGTGTATGCACTTTTTATTGCTGTACAAATGTAAATAATTAAACTTTGCTTCTGGGTAGGCTGGTATAAATCACACTCAACTTTATTGATTTCCCAATGAAGCCACTCTATAAATCTGTAAACATACCTTTTCTGTAAGTCCTCCTGAAAGCATTTGTTTCGTAACTGTATGTTATGTTTGATTTAACCTGGGGTAGTACATGGAGGTGACCCTGTTCCTCGAGGAAGCGGAAAGGTTGGTGCAGGTAAGGTCCCCAGTGAAGGTATCGACTTCCTGTAGGGAAGTGCTACTGCTTATTCCTAGCTGGCAGCTAACCTCTTCTTGAAAAGGGGATTCTAAAACCTGTATATGAGCAAAACAAGTGTGTATATATGTGAATATGTGTTGATTTGACTGGGATATCTACCTAAATGTCTGAAATGTACTGAGAGTCTGGGGTTGCCAGTTGTTTCCTAGCAATTAACAATGCTCCTGGAGTTGGACAGTAGATCCCAGTGAAGAAAAAGACCTTCCTAAAACACTTTGTCCATACTAGTGCTGCCTGAAAACACCCAACAAAATTTAAACTACTGACTTAAATTCAACCAAGAGGGAAAGTTATTGAAGGTTTTCAGAGCAGTTTCTAGGTCTGCTTTTGACCCATGCTCGTGCTTTGATATTTGCAATATCCTTTGTACGAACTTGCTACAAATCAGGAAGCCATAAAGGTGTGTGAATAAATGGCAGCATCTTTGGCCTTAAACCCATTTCTTCCCCCTCCTCCCCCCACCCCTACCTTGTTCAAACCTGCCTGCAGAAATTGTGGCTGAGTATCTTTGGACCTGGAATATCTTCTGCCTCTCTTTTGAAAAGACAATGTATGGAAGGAGAATTAATGTGTCTAATATGGTAACAGCTGCATAAAATACAATGTCTAAGTAGGGTGGGTCAGTTTCTTGTAAGCTTGGAGAGGAATTATCCAGCTTCTCTCATGCTTCATTTTCACGTTTCCCAAATTGGTGAATTGATACACACGTTTTTCACAGCAAATCACAACTTTTCTAGTCATTTTGTAAAAGTGTAACTAAAAAGAACCAATACCTTCCCTCCCCCCCAACAAAAAAAAAAAAAAAAAAAAAGACAAAGAACCTTCCCAGCCCCTCCCTATCTTGGAATGCTGTTGGCATCCCTGAGGGATTTTGTCCTGTATAAAACAGACACAGAAATGCATTTAGCCACTGAACAAAGCTGAGATGGCAGCTGAGCATTTTAATTAAAAAGAAAAAAAAGCAGATAAAAACTTTTTATTGTAACTGAGGGTCTTCTCTAAAAAGCATTAGTGTATCCCTGTAGAATTATTTATCATTGTAATTGTAATGAGGAAGAGCCTTTTCCATTGTCATCAATCTGGCGATGTCCTTTCTGGTTGTCTCTTCTGCTGCTCTGTAGACTTGAATGACCTCTTCTGTAATGTTGGATAAGATATGCAATAATGAAGATAGCCTGGTTTCGCGAAGGTCATTTTAATCATATAAATGGATCAGATAATGACAGCCTGCACCAAGGGTAAAAACACACTTTTTCATCCACCTGTGAGGAAGTGGTGAGGGGGATTAACCTTCTTTCTCCTTTGCCTTTTGTAGGAGGGAAATTCTCTGTGCTGTTAACCACTGAGGGTAGACAACAGCTGGTGTTTTTAAAGCTATTGTTTTAACTGCGTCCCTCTGACCAGTTGTTTGTTCTAAATGAGCAAGTTCTTGGGGGCCAGATGGAAAGTAACTTGGCATTTTCAGAAGGCATGAACTTTATACTTTGGCATGTCTATTCTTGGCACTTTTATATAGCCTTTTTGGACCAAGCTATTAATTAGCAGCAGTGCACTTTTGATATAGACATAATGATTGGGACATCCTGGGCATATTGGATGGAGTTCTTCCATGTTTGAAAGCATATACTAGTTGTTTTTTATGACCAATATGCACACAGGTTTTGAGTAGGTGTCAAAGGATTCATGAGAGCATGAGGAGGAGTCACTGCAGCTGAATCAAGTAATATTTGCTCAAGAAGCCTGAACTGCAGTGTAAATAATATTTTTGCTTCTGATTAAGTAGCGTTTGCTACCACAAAACACCGAAGAACTGCTCTGCCTCATATGAGAGGTAGTGGTCAATTCTGTATGATATACAGTTCCTCAGAGGACATTAGGAAGGGGGATGCGATGACTGAGAAGGCGAGAGACACCAACAGGAGTCATGCTCTGGAAGCCTAACTATTAAGTTATTGCTACAGTAGAAACTTTCTTATTCTTTCTCCTGTTATGTTGTCTTTTATTCTTCTCACTTGTCAAAATTAATTAAATTACAAAATTTACCTAATGCCCAAGTGCCATCTAATCAAAAGTATTATAGAGTGTGTTTCCTGGTGTCCAGCTTGTAACATTGCTGCAATAGTTCCTTGTCTTTCCTTGTCTTTTATCATAAAAAAGCTGTCACACAAAGGGAAGATACAAATCTTTGACTTTTTTTGGTCTGTCCAGATAACCTTCTGCTTTGCTTCCTTCTACATCTACATTATCCTAGTTGAAGGGTGATGTAGGTGCAGATAGCTTGAAAGGAGAGAAAAAACAAAAAACCACCACCAAGCCCAGCAACCTTGGTCTAAACTTTTTGTTCTATGTGGTTAGCTGTAAGACCACAGAAATGTCTTAGTGGGTGCTAAGACTAAGATCGTACTTAGAGAGAACATTATCTTTCTACTACATGTGGTCCATTTCCTTTCTATTTTCCTCAGCATGTCCAACTGTTGGATTGGGCATCTTCAAGTGTTTGTTTAAAAATTAATTGCACATGAATGTCGATATAGTAACAGCACATGTAGTAATCATCCTCAATGAAATGAAGTTTGTCATCCAGATGTGGGAGTCCCTCTATACACCCACAGTTCCTGGAACCACTCAGAATTCAGTGGAAACTTATACAGGGAGCAGCAATTCATTTGCACACTGTCAATTGAAACATGGGGGTGTAATTTTGCTGCTTTTTGGGTTAAAAAGGAAAAAGGTTGGGTTTTTTTCAATAAGTATTTGCTCCCCCCACCCTGGCGTGCTTTCGGGTGGTATAAAATCACACAGATCCAGATGAATTTCACTGTCTTCCTACCTGGAAAGTGCCTGTGTGGAACTATAGTAACAGATGCAGTATATTTTGATGTAGGCAATCATTTTGCTGGTCATCCAGAGATGCTATTTTGTGATATGTGCTCTGGGATAAAATGTACTCACTCGCTGATATAAATCTAGCATAACTTTCTTGGACTCTATTTAATAGAGTTTTGCTTGTCTGGTTCCAAAGAACTTAAGCTTTCTGGCCATGATCTAGCTGCCTGGTACAGCTGGATTTACGCTTGTGGTACAGTGTGACATTTGCACATGGGTGAGGAACTGCTGAGGTTATTGTTCACATCGCAGTAGAAATACTTTTTTTCCTCTTGCTCTATGGTAAAATTGGCTAGCAATGGGCTTTATTTGAAAGGGTATTAAACTCCCTTTTTATTAATGTGAACTGTATGGTTCTTTAAGGAGAATAACATTATTCATTTTGCTTTGGTCGCCTTCCATAGGATTCCCCTACTACATGTGTTATATATCCTAGCTGAACGAGACACCACCTTCTTTTGCCCATCTTCCCCCTCAGTCAGAAGCAGTCACATTAATGTTGCTAATTAGGCAGCATGCATCCTGTGGACTATGTATGCTATGTAAGTCCCTGGATATTTTTCCTACCCCTTCCTTCAATTCTGTCTCACTATGAAATATGCTACTCTTGTTAGTCCCCACCAGGACACGGATCAGAGTGGGTGCATCCCCTTATGCAAAGTTTCCCTTGAAGAAATGTACAACATCTTATTCTCTGTTCTGTAGCCACTCCATTGAAAAATGGTCAAAATAAATGCTGTTCTTGAGAGATCTGAGTAAAAAAGATTGATTTGCTTGTGTTGAACAAATGTAGAGAAATAATCTGCATATCTGACATTAGTTTTACGAGTACAATAAGCTGAGCTGTAGCAGTGTCTCTTGTTGTCCCTGTCTACCTCTTTTAATATGTTCAATGTGTCTCATGTGTCTTGCTTTTTCTTTCCTGGGTTCCCCTTTGGCCAATTTGGGAAATGGGCCCAGACCTGACATGCAATAAGTTCTGCTGTCCTCATTATGCATTTCTCTGATATACATGTATCAAAAAACACTCTAGTACAATACTGAAATGAGCATGGATGCTTTTAATTTAGCACACACCATTATTCAGTTTCACTTACCATTTGACATAAGTGAGGCATTCCAGTCTTGTAATCTGAACAATTAATGTTTTAAGTAATTGCCTGTCAAGTGTGATGGGTGAGCAGCAAAACTGGACAAATATGGGTAGCACTAATGCTGTTTCCTCAGGAGCATTGTTTGCAAGGGCAACTGTGTTCTTAGCTTTTAGAGAAGGAAAGGCTTCTTTTCCTTTTGACCTGTAACTCAGGGGGTGAAGTAAGCACCTTGTAGGCATGCTGCTTTGCCAAAGAACCATAGAGCAAGCAGCCAGGTTGGTGAGTGGTTGTCTTTCTGTGGTTTTAAACTTCTTTAAAAAATCATTATTATTTTTTGAGGGGTGGGAGTTGAGGTTTTGTGGGTTTTGGGTTTTTTTTGGTTGGGTGTGGTTTGTTGTTTGGGATTTTTGTATTGTTTTGGTTTTTTTGGAGACTGAAGACTGAAACCAGCCTGGTGTTTGATACCCAAGTGTTGAGAGATCAGTGTGATTAACTTTGAAGAGAATCCTAAGCACCTTGGGGCTGTTGTAAATCCAGATTCTTGGGAGAGCAAAATTCTGCTGTAATGGCTCCACTCCAGAGACGTTTCTGTCACTGGCTTGTTTTTCTAATACTGGAGTGCTTTGTATAATGTGATGTTTTGGAAATGAGTGCCATAACACGAGAGGGATTTCTACCCCTGTATTAAACGCACGTGACCTCTGGGCTCTGCGGAGGAAGGTGCTTCACCAAGTGGAAGGGCTTGTGACCCCTGCTCCTTCTGAGCCAGGAACGTGTAGGTGTGAAGGTTGATTGCAGGTCATAATACACCTACACAATCTAATAGTCTATATCACACCAGGTTGATTTTGGTGACTTCTCCCATTGAGCAAATACTAAACTAACTGGGTATCTGACTTTAACTGTGGTACCTGTCACCATCCCCAGGCAAGGGACCTGAAACTCTCTATGCTGGGCAGAAACTCAATGACAACGAGTGGCACACTGTCCGGGTAGTTCGGCGAGGAAAGAGCCTCAAGCTGATGGTGGATGATGATGTTGCTGAGGGTAAGCGCAATATATGAGTGGTTTTTGTCATTATCTTTGTATCTCTGTTCACAGTCTCTGCCGTCACACCCTTTCTCCCTGTTCTTGTGTATCTTTTCCCTTCCTGTTACTTCCGGTATGATTAGTGTTACTGTGCTGAAAACTATTGTTCAGTTCTGAGAGACTAACTGTTCTTAGCCAGCACCAGACACTTCTGTGACAACTGTGATGATATGAAATGCGGGATTAGGGGATAGATGAGCTTGCACATACCCAAGGACTTTCTCTTGTGCCAGGCTGTTTGGGGTACACTGTGAGTACACCTCATTCCTGAGCTGCAGATGCAGCCGTTTCCAATGGTGTGGAATCAAAAGCAATGCTTGCTCAACTTTTTCTCTGCACAAGCTTTTTCTTGATGATAAACCTGCATTTGATAGATGTGTTAGAGAGTATGGATTTCTGTCTCTGCTGTTGTGTTGGGTTTTTTTTCAAGTTCCTGTGCTCATGGCTCAAAGCCATCCAGAAGAAAAAGCAAATAGAGCAGTTTGTTCCCAACTTTGGTTTAGAGGTTAGAGAGGACTCTAACTCACCAGAGTATATCATATCATAAGGTGTACTGTGATACTGGGCGCTGCTGCGGGAGGTGATGGCCACCGCCGACCTGGAGAGCGTCACCTCCAAGGAGGTGGGTGCCACCAAGCTGGGGGTGCTCCTGGTGGGCCGAGGAGCTGGCTCGCGGGCAGGGGGACAGGCCGGGGGGCCATCCCTCACCCCACGGCCGTGCCCAGGTACGGGAGGAGCTGGAGCGACGCACGGGGCACAGCCTGGCCCAGCACAAGGACTTCATCGACAACGAGATGCTGCTGGTGCTGGCGCAGATGGACCGGCCCTCCCGCGTCTTCCCACACCTCTACCTGGTGGGCAGCGGGGCGGGCAGGGTGGGCAAGGGGTGGCGGGGAGGTGCCCACCCCTCACCAGTGCCACCGCACAGGGCTCCGAGTGGAACGCGGCCAACCTGGAGGAGCTGCAGCAGAACCGGTGAGCGTGGGGTGGCACGGGGCCATCTGGGGTGGCACGCTGGGGTGGCACAAGGTCATCTGGGGTGTGAGGGTGGGGTGGGCATAGGGCCATCATGGGGCAGCTCGGTGGGGTGCATGGGGGTCATGTGGGATGTGATGGTGGGGTGGCACAGGGTTATCTGGAGTGTGCTGGTGGGGTGGGCATAGGTCCATCGTGGGGTGTCACAGGGTTATCTGGGATGTCCCAGTGGGGTAGGCACAGGGCCATCATGGAGTGTCATGGTGGGGTGGCACTGGGTCATCTGGGGTGTCACAGTAGGGTGGCACGGGTTCATCTGGGGTGTGATGGTGGAGTGGGCATAGGGCCATCATGGGGTGGCACAGTGGGGTGGCACTGGGTCATTTGGGGTGTCGTGGTGGGATGGGCATAGGGCCATCGTGGGCTGTCATGGTGGGGTGGCCAGGGGTCATCTGGGGTGTCCTAGTGGGGTGGGCATAGGGCCATCATGGGGTGTCATGGTGGGGAGGCACTGAGTCATTTGGGGTGTCGTGGTGGGGTGGGCATAGGGTCATCGTAAGGTGGCACAGTGGGGTGGCACAGGGACACCTGGGGTGTGATAGTGGGTCGGGCATAGGGCCATTGTGGGCTGTCATGGTGGGGTGGCCAGGGGTCATCTGGTATGTCACAGTGGGATGGGCACAGGGCCACTATGGGGTGTCATGGTGGGGTGGCACTGCGTCATCTGGGGTGTCATGGTAGGGTGGGCATAGGGCCATCATGGAGTGTTGTGGTGGTGCGGGTATGAGGTCATCGTGAGATGGCTCGATGGGGTGCGTAGGGGGTCATCAGGGGACACTGATGGAGTGGGCGTGGGGTCATTGGGGGACACCCATTGAGCTGGGCATGGGGGTCTTTGTAGGGCACCCACCAGGGCGGGCATGGAGTCATGATGGGACACTTGGCAGGGTGGGTGCAGCAGGGCGGTGGGCCTGGGGGACTGTGGGGCACCCCATGGAGCACGGGCAGAGCCCTAACCCTGTGCGCTGGCCGTGCCCCCCGGCCCGTGGCACCGCAGGGTCACCCACATCCTGAACGTGGCGCGGGAGATCGACAACTTCTTCCCGGCGCTCTTCACCTACATGAACGTGCGGGTGTACGATGAGGAGACGGCCCAGCTCCTGCCCCACTGGAATGACACCTTCCACTTCCTCTCCCGTGTCCGGTCAGTGGGGCCAGGGCAGCCCTAGGGCACAGCCGGGGGGCCATCAGAGGGGGACACGATGTGGGCACAGGGTATGGGGGGGTGTGGAGGGGCGGGCGGGGGGGGGTACCTGGGATGCCTGAGGTTCTGGGGGGGCATCGGGGCACTGGGAGCCCTGGGGACACTGGGAGAGAGCACTGGGAGCTGGTCCCTGTGGACACTGGGAGACCTGAGGACCAGGGAACCCTGGGATGTGGGGTCACTGGGGACATGGGGAGCCCCGGGGCACAGGGTCCTTGGGGACACAGGGAGCGCTGGGGACATGGGGGGCCCTGGGGCACTGACACACTGGGGACAGTGGTAGCACCGGGGACGGGAGAACCATGGGCCACAGAGTCCCTGGGGACATGGGGAGCCCTGAGGACATGGGGAGCCCTGGGGTATGGGGTCCTTGGGGACATGGGAGCCCTGGGCACACGGGGAGCACTGGGGACATGGATAACTGTGGGGACATGGGGAGCCTTGG
Source organism: Limnodromus scolopaceus (assembly GCA_028565335.1). NCBI lineage: Eukaryota > Metazoa > Chordata > Aves > Charadriiformes > Scolopacidae > Limnodromus > Limnodromus scolopaceus. The sequence goes on from JAOXNO010000041.1 coordinate 42,823,821, forward strand.
GGCACTGATACACTGGGGACAGTGTCCCTGTGGACATGGGAGCCCTGGGGACATGGGGAGCACTGGGGACATGGATAACTAACTGTGGGGACACGGGGAGCCCTCAGGACATGGGGAGCCCTGGGGTATGGGGTCCTTGGGGACATGGGAAGCCCTGGGGACGGGGTGGTGGAGGCCCGGGAGCTCGGTGGCAGCCGGGTGGGTGCCGCAGGGCCGACGGGGGCCGGGCGCTGGTGCACTGCCGGATGGGGCTGAGCCGCTCGGCGGCCACGGTGCTGGCCTACGCCATGAAGGAGTTCGGGTGGTCCCTGGAGCGGGCGCTGCGGCACGTCCGGCACTGCCGCCCCGGCGTCCTGCCCAACCCCGGCTTCATGCGCCAGCTCGACTTCTACCAGGGCATCCTGCACGCCAGGTGGGCGGGGCGAGGGGACGGGGCCACGCCCCCCCCGGGATGGGTGGGCGGGGCCTGATGTGACCACACCCCCTTGGGCGGGGTCTGCTTGGACCTGGTGGGTGGGGTCTGTCATGGCCATGCCCTATATGGTATGGTGGGCGGGGTCTTTCATGGCCACACCCTATAGGGCATGGTGGGTGGGGCCTTTCGTGGCCACGCCCCTCGGGTGTGGTGGGTGGGACCTTCCATGGCCGTGCCCTTTAAGGGTATGGTGGGTGGGGTCTGATGTGGACATGCCCTATATGGTATGGTGGGCGGGACCTTCCATGACCACGCCTCTCAGGTGTGGTGGGCGGGGCCTATCATGGGCACGCCCTTCAGGTGTGGTGGGTGGGACCGTCCATGGCCACGCCCTCTGGGTGATGGTGGGCGGGGTCTGTCATGGCCACACCCTTCGGGTGTGGTGGGTGGGACTGTCCATGGCCACGCCCTCTGGGTGATGGTGGGCGGGGTCTATCATGGCCACGCCCCAACGAGCAGTGTGGGGCTTTGGTGGTGCCCGTGCCCCACCCTCTGACGTCACCGCCGTGGAGGCGGAGCCTGTGGGTGCCCCGCCCTGACTCAGAAGGGGCGTGGCCCTTCACGGGGGGGGGAGGGGGGGGCGTGGCCAGCGGCTGATGGCAGGTGTGTGGCAGCCGGCACAGCAGGCTGTGGGAGCCCAAGGCTACCGAGGGGGTGACCCAGCCCCAGGAGCGCCCCGAGGCCACCCGGGGGGAGGAGGGTAGCCTGTCCCCAACGTCCCCGCAGTCCCCGGGTGGGCCGGGGTTGTTGGGGACCTCCCGGCGGCCCCGCATCTCCCTCTGCGCCGTCATGCGGAGCATCAGCCAGCTGGAGTCCCCCGAGCCCCCCGAGGCGCTGGGGGAGCCCTTCGACGAGGAGGTGAGTGGGAGGAGG
>JAOXNO010000041.1:42825268-42940272 GCA_028565335.1 Limnodromus scolopaceus
TCTTTTTTTTTCTTTTTTTTTTCTTTTTTTTTTCTTTTTTTTTTCTTTTTTTTTTCTTTTTTTTTTTCTTTTTTTTTTCCATTCCTGCATTTCCTCACGGCTTTTTGAGCTCCCTCTTCTTTCTGTAGAGAAAACTAGTTGAAGGGGGGAAGAAAAGTTCAATCACACTCAGGAAAGCTGGTGTCTCCCAAGTTATAACATTTGCATTGAAATGATTAAGGTACTTTTGATTTATCTTTTCTTCCTTACAAATTTTTAGGTGATACTTTTCTAGTCCATTTTCCCATAACAGCAAGAGCCAGAAACTTATTTTTCTTGGTTTTTTTTTTGAAGGCCTGAAGTTCTTGTAGTTGTTTATAACTGTAAGAACTGTTTTTTAAAGAAAACACCAGCAGCCTGAAGGCTGGTAATAGAATCACAATGAGTGGTAATCTTGGATGCAACACCGATATGTGTTGTGATCCATGCTATTTTGCCAAATGCTGATGTCCTCTCTTCTGAGTAGCTTCTGCTCAAAAGGAAACTAGAAGGAATGTCTGCCATAGGCAGTGCTGGAATACTATATACTATCTCTGCAAAAAGTTCCTTTCTACTTTGTGAGTGCAATTAATTTTAAGTAATGTGGTACTTAAGTTATTTGGAAAGCCATGAGTCGGGCTTTTGAAATAAGCCCAAAGAAATGAGTTTGCAGGAAAATTATTTGATATGTATTTTCTCTCTGAAGTAAATATATGTTGTGCTGTAAAGGCTGAGAATTTGCAAGAGAGAATCAGAAGAATATGAAAGAAGAATCTTTCCCTCTCCTTGTTGGAATTGGTAGGGGCTTGGTCAACGTTAGCTTGCAGGAAAATGAAGTTTTATTTAAGGGAACTTTCTGAATTAGTTAATCATGCTGATTAGTTAAACACTTAATCCTGTTCCTGTATGTAAGGAGAACAGTTGTTCTGGCTATGCTTTTTTAGAAAGCACCATGAGGTGGCACTGTCTCCATTAACAACTCAATCCCCAAAAAGCCATCTGTTTTTTTTGAAGTCTTTTTCATGAAACTGAGTTTATAAATAACGATGATACAATCCTATACTAAAATAGGATATGCATATGTACATGTATATGAATTACATAATTAAAGATGCATTACAGCTAAAAATATCTGTTAAAAGAATGCCATCATGGTAAAGTCAAAAGTCAGAAAAGCCGGAGTTAAGGTTTTCTGTGCAGTCTGCGTCCCACCTCCTTGGGAAGATGATATAGTTTTCAATGATGTGGTCACATAGATTTTTCCACAGGATTCTTGCAGTCTTCAGGCATAGATCAGAAGTCTAAATTGGGCCCTCAGAAAAAATAAACTACCTATTTGATTGCTGCCGCCTTTCTTATTGCTTGTTTGGAACAACGCGTGCCAACTAAATTTTGCTCTAACTATAGAGCTGTTGTTTTTGTGTGTGTGCTATGTGCTACTCATCAATATGTTTATACAGAACTATGAAGCTGTAGCTGGATTTATTCCCATGTCTGTGTTATATGGAGTAGGCATCTTTTTCCTATTTTACAGGTTTGGAAACAAGGTACCAGATTAAAGTTGGATGTGTTTGATACCAATTTGGCATGATTTTTCAGTCATTTGCATGCACAAATATTCAGTGTGTCTGTAAATTGGATCCTGTTAGCTCAACCTTGCTACCTGGAAAATTAGGGCTAGACAATTAATGACCACCTGTGAAAGATTTGTAATGAAGTGACTGACTTGGCTTCCTGCAGGACATCTAAGGGAGAGACAAAATGCATTTCTCTGGACAGCATTTTGCTGCTTAATCGAAAAATTCTCCTCTTACATTCCCACCCCCGCTCCCACCTCAGAACAGACCTCAGAACATCAGTGATAAATGACACACAAATATAGCAGTCGTCTTCCTCCCCGCAACATCTTGCACCCAAATACCGCAGTGGAGGCTGGATTTTTTTTTCTGTCTGCTACCACTTGAACTAAAGAGCTGCTGATTGCTGTTGTAGTTACAATACTCTCTACAGAGAACAGTGGAGGAAATAGAGGTGAACTCTGCAGGTGGGGCTGACAGCTAATGAGATCAGAAAATACTGGACTTCATGATTTCTTAAGAAAATGCATCTCTGTCCTGGTTCTGGTCTTGTTTTGTCATGTCATTTTCAGTTTTTCACTGAAGTACTCATAACTTTCTGCTTTATCACTGTTATCACTGTCCTATTTCTCTTAAGCCAGCCTCAGTTTTCTCATTTTTCACCTTCTTTAAAATTCTGAGATCGCTCCTTCCAACTTTCCTCACTTCTTTTCTAATGCCCTGCTGTATCTGGTTTCCCTGTCCCAGTGTACTCCAGATTTTACAGGCTTGGCTTTTTTTCCTACTCCAGCAACAACTTATTTGCATTTATCTAGTAGAATAGCTGAGGAGGGGAGTTTTCTTGCTCTTGGTCCTTGATATTTCTACATATTATTTTTCTAATCTTTTGAATTAAAGAAGCAGATTTTCTTTAAAAAGTGATTTATTTTTTTTTTTTAAGAAAATGCAATTCTTCTTGTTTGGAGAAACCAGAATTTTCTGTTTGATAACACTAAAACTGGAACAGCCCCTAACAATCACAGTAGTGGGATTGTTTGTCTAAACAAAGTTTCCCATATATAGTTGCAGTTCCTGTGAACTGGCATTTTTCAAACTACAATAATATTATTTCTGGTAAAAAACTGTTTCAAGATTTAAAAAAGTGCATTAGTATTGACACTTAAACTTCTGAATAGTCAGAAATATGTCACTCTTTTCAGCTGCTTGTAAGTTTTTCCAGCTGTATATGCTTGGGCTGAAGCTTTCCATGTCAATGGTCTTTGTATTAATAGTCTTTATATTTAGATCCACTGCTAAAATTGGGAATAAATGAAAAAAGAAAATGCTTTGCATAATATTTTCTCTTTGTCTTTGGAATAGATTCTTGAAAACTTTTTTTTTTTTTCCTAGTAACAACTGGGCTTGTTTGCTATCTTTGCAGAAGCTTGATCACATTTGGACAAAGTATAAGTATAAAAATTGCACTTTGTACATAATCATCAGATGGGAGTCAGGAATATTTCAGTGTTCTAAGAGAACCTAAGCAAGAAAGAGACTATCAGTTTGCTTGACCTGATTCTTTACGTACCACAAGACAGGATGTATCATCCATGTTTCTTATAAGTGGTGCAGGGGGATGGGGAATGGTGGCTGTGGTCAGTCTGTATCAGCTCCTCTCTGCTGCTCCTTCCTCCTTATGCTTTCTCCCCTGATCCAGCATGGGTCCCTCCTGTGGGTGGTAGTCCTTTATGAAGTGCTCCACCACGGGTCCTCTCCACAGGCCCTCAGGGAAACCTGGTCCAGTGTGGGCTCTCGGTGGGCTGCAGTTCCTTCAGGAAACATCCACCTGCTGTGGCATGGGGGTCCTCCGCGGGCTGCAGTGTGGGTGTCTGTTCCCTCGGGATCTGCTCCCTGGGCTGTCGGAGAATTATCACTTTGGTGCCTGGAGCACCTCCTCTGACGTTGGTGTTTGCAGGCTTTCTGAGGGTTTGGGGGTTTGTGTTTTTCTTTTTTTTTTCCTTTGGTCTTTACTCTTGGGCAGCATTTTGCCCTTTCTTCAATGTTTTCACAGAGGCATCATCATTTTGGCTGAGGGGCTCAGCTGTGCCCTGCGGTAGGTCCATTGGAGCTTGGCTGGAACCGGCCTCCTCCCCTCATGGGGGCTGCCCCGGCCTCCTCTCCTCACGGGGCCCGCCTTGCGGCCAGCACCTCGCCATGTAAACTCAGTACAACGCTGCAGAAAATTTCCTGAGAGAAATAATAACGGTGTATTGGTAGCAGAGTTTAGTTTGAAGAACTGGTTGTATGTTGAATCATGAGAAAACAGTTGAATGTTGAGTAATTGTTCATGAGTTTAATATTATTTGTGTTGTATGCTAAGTGGCATGAGGCCTGTGTAGAAAGGAGGCTTGCTTGTGTGACCAAATAGTTAAATCTATCTTAATGAAGAACTACAGAGGAGTAAAATAAGCTTGTTTGTAGTGGTTTTCTGCGGCACAAGAGGCACTCTCCTAAGTGGTGAAGCGAAGTTGTTTCACTTTTCCAGCATATATAGTTTCTGTCTTTTGATCACGTGTTGTACTCTTTACACAGATAGGTTACAAGTGGACGTCCATACACGGTTGTGAGCAACACAATTGGCTACATTTAAATGTTTATCCCACCTCACTAATGAAATATTACTATTTTGGTACACTGCTATCTGTTTGCTACATTTCACACCACACACACATCACCATATAAGGACATTGTTTTACTGATCCCGAGGCCTCCTTCCCATCAATACAAGAACACCTGCCGAGCTCTTGCTCAGCAGCGCGTCTCCAACTTTCTCATTCTCCACAGTTTTCATTCTGATGTTCCCCAACTTGTCTTTTTACTGCAACTAGTCTTTTAGCATAGAGTTATGTTTCATCTGTGTGGGTTCTGTGTCCATACTGAAGCCTAGCACGCTTACTGAAACATTTAAGTATGCTTAATGAGTAGTGTGACATAGCTGATATACTGAATAGCTTGAATATTTTAATTGAGAGGTTAGAATCTATCACAATGTGGCAAATAGCCCAAGTGGTAAGTTGATGATTTAAATATATGGAGGGCCCTTTGCCTGTTGCATTCCTGTGTGTTTTCCTCCTACTGTGAAATAATGTCAGGCATCAAGAGAGAACAATGAAATAAATATTAGCAGGTTTATTACTGTTCTTGCTTCTTGTTCTAATCTTTTTATATTAATCTATGTTTATTGAGTGTTTTCAGGAAGCACATTTCTAAGAGTTGTTTCAGAGGTGTCTGAGTTGTTTGGCAGATCATTGGATCAAATAGATCACTGTAGGCTTTAAGGGAGAGACACCGTTCTTTTCGCAGACAAGAAGGTCTGTGAAACACAGAGAAAAATACAGAGCTTGCTGCCCATCGTCCTTTAGTCCTGTCTTCTCTCTTCTGCCAAGTTTTGACAACTGCTAGACTCAAGCCTCTCCACCAAGAGTCTGTACTTTTTTTTTCTTATGCAAGCCGATGACCAGTGATCAGATGGAATTAGTTAGTACTGCAGTTAGCCTGGAAACTGGAGGGTGAAGTGCTCCTTATAACCTGCTACTGATCCCTGGGCTTTCTGTATGTTCCTCCTTGTTTCTGTCCTTCAGGCACAATGGTTGGTGATCACACCCGCTTGGAGTTCCACAACATCGAGACAGGAATCATGACAGAGAAACGGTACATCTCTGTCATCCCCTCCAGCTTCATTGGCCACCTCCAGAGCCTCATGTTCAATGGGATGCTCTACATTGACCTGTGCAAGAATGGTGACATTGACTACTGTGAGCTGAAGGCACGCTTTGGTCTCCGCAACATTATAGCTGACCCTGTGACGTTCAAGACCAAGAGCAGCTACCTGAGTCTGGCCACCTTGCAGGCTTATACATCCATGCACCTCTTCTTTCAGTTCAAGACCACCTCAGCTGATGGTTTCATCCTCTTTAACAGTGGTGACGGCAATGACTTTATTGCAGTTGAACTAGTCAAGGGGTAAATGACTTTCTGCTATATTCTACTGGCTTATTTATAGATAAACTTACTTATAGGTAAACTTAAAATGCTTGCATAAAGAGAAATTCACCTCATACTCATGTGTTCTGTTTGCTGAGGTATTATGACAAAACACTTAGACATAAACACTGAAGTTTCGTAATTTTTATCAATGACTTGCCCTGGAACTGAGGGAAAGACAGTTCTACAGTGTGAAACGTTAATGTTTTGAGTTCTTTGGATCTAATTAAGCTACAGTTTTGTCCTATTACCCTTGCTGAGTAGTACAGAGGAAGAGGAAATGTGCTGAGGGCTCTGAGTCTCTCTTCCTCCTTTTATTTATTTTTTTTTTCCTGCAGCAGAACCATTGTGTTTCTGTACCTTCACTGAAGGAAAAAAAGGAGTATATGGGCTGCTGAATTTGTATTTCTGCTTGTGATGATAGAGGAAAAGTGAATTCAGCTTGCTTTTGAGCCGCTACATTCTTTTCTCAAGGGCAATAGCTTATTAAAAAAAAAATCCTTTGTTAGCTGACCAAATTTTGATCTCTTACACTCATCTAGTCACATTAGCCATGTTTTCCATAAGTACAGTTTACTAGTCCTGTTTATTTCATTATAACTGTAGTTTAATCTGTTTTATTTTTAACTTTGCACATACTTCTGTAAGTGGGACATTGAGTAATAAAAAAAGAAAGAGTCACGAGCTCCTGTGCTCTGTTGAGAGTTGAATTTTGTTGTCTTTTTTTTCCTTTCTAAGTAGAATATTTCTCTTCTATTCTCAGGTGGATTTCTGTGTTTGAACTATATAAATAATTCAGGGTAACACTCCCATGACTTCAGTCTTCGTTAAGGTCTTTATTTTTTGCCGAAAGCTTTGCTAATTGTTTTCCAGCTGTTTGAATAAGCCTAGAATCTCATGTGAATTTTACTACAATATTTTGAGTGAGTTTCCCAATTAACTTCTTAAGGGAGTTATTCAAAACTCAAAATTAATCTAGAGAATATATGTCCCAAATAAGCACATCTAGTGTTGCTCTCCAGTACATGTATTGATATTGCCAATTTAAAAAAATAACTATATGCACTGACAGCGGTTTTGTGGCTCTGCAAGAACTTTGTGAAAAAGAACAATGCTTCATGGTTAGAATCTGATTACTCCAAATGTTGTGATCTCAAAATACTAATCCTTACTTCAAATCACAGGCTAATATTTTTTCTTACTAAAATTTCTAACCCAGAGATACTTCACTTCATGACTTCTGTAAGTTAATTTATCAACTCTGGCTAGAGTAAGGATCAGTAGCGCTGGAATTCTAACACAATTTTAACTAGTTCTTGCTATGTTTACAGGTATATACACTATGTGTTTGACCTTGGAAATGGACCTAATGTTATCAAAGGCAACAGTGATCGTCCTCTTAATGATAACCAATGGCACAATGTCGTCATCACCAGAGATAACAGTAACACACACAGCCTAAAAGTGGACACTAAGGTGGTCACTCAGGTTATCAATGGTGCCAAAAATCTGGATCTTAAAGGTAAATTCTACAAAACTGACAGTTTCTCCCTTTGTTCTTAGGGCTCAACCAGTAAACAAGAGAAAAATTGCAGAAACTCTGTTACAGAACAGTAAATCTGGAATTTTCTGATTTTGGCTTTCAATTTCATTTTTCTCTTTCTGTTTGGCAACTTCCTGTAGCAGAATACTTTGTCGTATTTTGCTTTTTCAGAAATTTATTGTCATACTGCAGTTTTTCCTAGTTAAGATGCAATTACAACTGGGGTTTTCTTGGGTTTTGTTGTTTTATGGTTTGGGGTTTTTTTGGGTTTGTGGTGGATTTTTTGTGGGATTTGTAGGGTGTTTTTTGTGGTAAAAGAGGCAGAGATGACTTCTTGCACAATATCTTGCTCTGCTTTTAGCTTTTTCTGAGCAGCTGTTCAGCTTGCTATATTCATGTCTGGTTGTGGGAGGAAGCCACTCTATGAGGTATGTAACTTCCTCCTTGTATGTTTACTCCTTTCTCCTCTAGGTGATCTCTACATTGCTGGCCTAGCTCAAGGCATGTATAGCAACCTCCCAAAGCTAGTGGCCTCACGTGATGGATTTCAGGGCTGCCTGGCATCTGTGGACTTGAATGGGCGCCTGCCTGATCTAATCAATGATGCTCTGCACCGCAGTGGGCAGATTGAGCGTGGATGCGAAGGTATAATTGATTTCAAAGAAGTTCTTCTCTCAAGCACTCCCCTCTTACTCCATTGCTGCCCCTCCTGCATCTATTTGTCCACCTTACTGTCCATATCATTAATTTGCTTTCCTCATGACATCTTTTACTACACTTATGTATCCCAAATGCTCCCAAAGGCAGCTGAAGGATAGTTAGCTTCTGCAAGCAGCTTAGCATCTGTTCTGTTGCATACTCCATCCCCTATGAGGTGATACCTCCAGTTGTGCAAAGGATGGCACTTGAATGGACTAGTACTTTTCTCAGAGCGGCTTATTAACATTATAGTGCTTTGAAAGAGGTTCTGAGCCTTCAATTCACTTGTGCTTCAGAGCGCCTGTTTTGGGGATGCACAGAAGTAAGTATTTTGAAGACCAAGTAGGGGCAGAGGAAATGGGAGGTAGAAGGAACTGAAGAGTGAAGATCAGACCAAAACAGGAGTTCCTTTTTGAGGAGGTGGGTCTCCAGTGAAAGCACTGGGGGCATTGTCACTGCTGTCTGGAAAATCTTTCCATTCTGTAGTTTCTGTTTTCCAGCCAGTTTAGAAACAAATATGATGAGTGACTTTTTGAAGCATGTAAATAGTACTGATTTCTTGAAGCTTCTTTAAATTATTTACTGTTCCTGCTAAGCTTCCATTAATTGAAAGAGTATTGGTATTAGCAGGACTGATTCAGTAACATGCATATGGCATCAATTCCCAGAACACTTCAGGTAGTCACCATCAAAAAACCCAAGGTTTTGCTGTCACTAGAGGAAGACAGCTTTATCAGTAAAGTTGTCTGGTATGCATGTTTGCTAAGAAGATGTATGCCCTGAACTGATCCTTCAAGACAGGACTTCATAAAGGGGAATTACTCCTTGATCATATTTCCCTACTGTGTCAAGATTACAGGTTACGTCATGCTGAAGCCTTGCCACTTGTCTGAGCAGTCAAACCCCTGGCTGTGGAACCAGCCCTGTAACCATTTGTAAACTTGCCAGTTTTGACTGGCCCTTTCAAACCCCTGCAAAAAAAAAATCCATTTGGGTTTTTTTGAAAATGTCTTTTCTGATTATCCTCAGTGCATTGAAAGCTCTTTAATATTAGTAATTTCTGGTAATTCTTCTATTTAAAATTAGATTAATCTGTTGGCTATACAGCCTGCATGTTATCTCTAGTAGCTCTTCTCCTTCAGAGGACCACTCAACAGACTAGCCTGTTGTTCTGTCTGTTGCTCAGGAACACAATCTTAACGCTTTCCCAGAAGACTCTGCACCATTAGTAGAGCTATGGTGTTCACATCTCCTGTACCCAGTATACTTCTTTGATTTAGTGTCCTATTACTGAGGTTGCATAATGTCATTGTCACCCCCAAAACATGTAATGTGGTGCTTGCTTTGTCTGTGTGACAACCTGGTACCAGCACAGCTGCTGCTTGAATGTGGAGATTGGCTCACTCTTAAAAATGTGAGTTCTCCTTCTCTCCCCTTAAACAAGATTTGAAGTTGGAGACAGACCTAAAAAAAAAATGGGTGGGAAGGTCAATGACAGCTCTAATTCTGCCTTTGGATGAGCTTGATCTTGCAAAGCAGTGCCCATGCTGTCTTCCTGAACAGTCCCTGCTCAGTGCTAAGTGAATTGCTGAAGAGGAAGCCATTCTCTTTGCCAACACGTTTAGGATTAGTAAAAAAACGTGACAATGAGGTCATCAGAAAGCTGTTTCATTTGTTTTGTGAATCACAGCAATCCCTAAGGTTTCATCTCGCATCTTAACTGCTGTCTGCTGGTGCCTGTTCTTACAGTTGCCGCTGAATAGTCACACCTATGTCCCCTTTCTCTAAGGAAATTAAAACTCTAAGCATGTTTGGTCCTTATTTAAGTTTCCCTATTTTGTTTCCATCTGAAGTGATCTTGGTCGCAGTCTTAACAACGTTTTGAAGGGCTGAAGTCCCAAGCAGTTCTTGCTGTCTCATGATGTTTAAATGTGTTTGTAATAAACAGTTGCAGGCTTTCTAGGTGAATAGTTGTGCTGTGTGTTGATTTGCAGGACGTGTAGTTATTTCATCATGAAGGACAGTGGGACCACATACATGATGAGAACATGCAGACTTAAAGAAACATCATTCCATCCCCACATAGGAATCTTGCCTTCCCAACGCGGTGTGAGAGAGATTTCTGCTAATGCTTGCCTCTTGTTGTGGCTTTACTTTCAGAAGCAGAGGACATTAAAAGTGGAGGCTGTTTTCTCTGAAACAGTTTGATCTCAGCGCAGAATCAAAGAATGTGGGGAGGAAAGAAGCCTAGAAAACAGCAGAATGCTAGATGTAGGTCTGCAGACAGCACTGTCCCACCTAAGACAGACCAGTACCACCACAAATGGGTGACATTGTTGCATCCGGTCTGCATTTGTTATCTGTATTCGATAGCCTATTCCATACCACAAATTAAGATTCAAAAGTTTTAGTAGGAACATTATATTCTTTATTGTCTCGGTTCTACTGCCACCTCCTTTTATTCAGTTTGAGCAAGCCGTTGAAGTTCCTTGGCCACACTGTTTCTCTTATGTGCCGAAGCATAATTCAGCCTCGCTCTGCTTCACAGCACAAACCTACCACATTTTACAATTGCCTGCATTCCAGTGACGGGTAAGGCAGCTTTTTATTTTGGACCTGGAGAATCTGAAAACATTCTTAGGCCATATATAGGAGTCATAAACTGAAATTCAGGCATCCTTGAGACTGAAAGTGGCTGGTGTCTAATAGTGTATAGCAGTGCTAAAAAAATAAGCAGTTCAAGACCTAAGGCTAGAATTACTATATCTCTGCCTATTAGTTTTATTCCTATAATTCTTTGAATTATCAACTATGGGATTTGTCTAGGATAGTACAGCTAAGTAACCTCTTTATCCTGTTTGTTAGCTGAAGGGTCAGATTCCTTTTGCATTATGTCGTTTGTGTGCTGTAAAAAGTTAAGGTTTTGGCTCTTGAAGTCTGCCACTCAAGCAATGGTGTGCTGGACAAGATGATAGCTGCCACAGAAACCTGTTTTGTGTTTTGATGTGTCCTGTAGGACCATCTCTTTTGGCAAAGAATTTTGTGGGTGATACCTGGAAAAAGAGAACCCAAGAGTGTCTCAAGTCAAATGAGCTCATGGAGTTAAAGCTCCACACACCCCTTTGGTTTTGCTTGTGGTGGTCCGGTTTATTTTTCTTGCTCTTTTGCAATTGCTGCATTTCTGACTTTTTGGAAACAACAAGCAGCTCTTCATTGATCTTGAAGGTCTGGTAAGATCTGTAGTGGCAGCTTGTGTTTCCCTGGAAGGTACTTGGCAAAGCCAGAAACCTTCTTGCTGCCTTGTGTGTAAAATCTGTTTTCTGGGCTGATGTATACTGCACACAACTGTGAGAAGAATGAAGTGTCAGGGTAATGACATTATACCAGTAAGTTTATTCATTTTCCACAGAGTATCTTTGGCTCTCGTACTAACTGCAGCTTTCATTACAATCTTCTACGTAACAAGAGGGCCCTTCCCCCTACCACCATCCAAAAAACAGGGGTTTGCGAGAGGGCCTGAGAGAAAAGATACAAAGTGGTTAAGACTTAAATAGTCCATCTGTCAGTGTTGGGTCAGGCTGTCAAATGCTCTGATGAGACAAAGTCAATTCTCAAAAAGGACTTCATGTCAGGGGCCCACTTTTACTGAAAGCTTGCAGGGAAGTCTGCTACCTATTTTGGGCCTTGCCCTCCCCACCCATAAAATAGGCACGATGGGAGATGCGTAAAAAATTAGAAACTGAGGAAAAGAAGCCCTCTATCATGACCTGGTTCTCTCCAGTCTCCAGCTCAAAAGCCTATGGACTGTGGTTGAAATTTTTTATACAACTCCTGAGTTTGAGTAATACATGGTATTTCCATTTCTATGTCAAACATACACAGCTTGGGGGAAAAGATGTCTGCACTGCAGTATGTATCCAAGAGTTGGAGGATGGAAGAATTTGTTACATTTAACCTTCTTTCCCTCCTTGAAAGTAAACCCATTTAAACCTTGGATCAGGTCCTCCTTGGTTCTAGACTTCTAAAATCAGTTCTTTTTTCTGAGCACTTCATTCCTCGTCTTACTTCTAGATGAATGGAACAGTTTATTCCATCCACAAAAGTCAAGACTGAGTGACTCACTGCTTTTTCCTCACTGGTCCTTGAAGAAGTTAAGCAGATGTCCAAACATTTGTGGAATTTAAAGATGTTTCCCTAAATATTAATGAATACTTCCTGCATTTGAGGTGTTTTTTCACCTCTTCATTAATTTGTCATATGTTCTCCTGTGTTTTCCTTTCCTTTATTTGGACGCCCTTATGTTGCCTACCATGGGCACTAGAGCTATCTGAAATTCAGCTGCGTGTTCTAAATAATCACATTCACCCCATCCTACCCCAGCCAAACAAACCTAACAGCAGTGGTTAAAGAGTATTGTATTTCATCTACAAGGCAGTTTACCATGTGCTTTAGAGATGTGGCTTCTTCCTCTCTTCTTCACCTTTCCTTGTCTGTTCTACTCCTAACAGCTTTTCACAAAGGAGAGTGATTATTACTAGACTGGCTGACACTGTTCCAGATGTTTTGGGACTTTTTTTGTCCTAATTTAATCATCTTCCTGCACTAAAATCATAATGTTGTGCTACTTTTCATTAAATATTATAGTTAACCTTTGGAATTCACTGGTGAATGAAAAGCATGAATGACATATACAGGCTGGATAATCAGAAACACATTTTGCATACCAAGCTGTATGGGGGAAAACAGAAAATCTAATCTCATGCTTAAAATCTCACAGCAAGATGATGTCAGAAAGGATTTCACCCTTCATCTGCTCAGTAGTGAAACTTCAAATCTGGTGATATTTCACTTTCTCTGTGGAATCAAAGGTTGTCCGTTGAAGAGTGTTACTTTACTCCGTGATGGTTTGACAGCTGTCCTGTTCTTTATGCTTTTGTATTCTATTGTCACAGTGCTACTGGAATTATGGAGCAAGTATAAGCTTTGATCCAACTCAGCTACAAGGAAGATGAGGAGCAGGGCAGTTAGGAAAAGTGCTTGTTTGTTACACAGAAATTATTTGTTAGAACATGTGTTGAAGAAGCATGGGGAAATGCATCCTCCTCCTCTTTCCACCTCTTTCCCCTTTCTTTTGTATTTTGTTTGAAGAACTCTGAGGATTTTATGGGTCTATGTAGTAGAGCAGTTCCAGAAGTGGGAATTAAAATTTGACTACGTCAAAAGGGGAGGTAATTGCCATTTTGAGTCATTTGTGGGCTGTAAAAAAATAGCAAAGATTCAAAATATTAAAATTGATAGGAACCATGGGAAATGGCATCTGTACATGCCAGTTCTAAATTATTGGGTTGTAAATGTAAAAGGAGACAATGGGAGAAAGGGAGAGCTGCCATCTCTTCAATATCAGCTGTGATATTAGACGTTTTTAAGAACAGGAGGTTATAAAGGTGAGTATATACTTCCTAAATACCTGTCTTCTGAGCAATGAAGTCAGTGATTTGGTGTTTTGTTGGTACCATTGTGCTGTATAATAGAAATATGTAACCTTCAGCAGCAAGGGATTCAGGAGCTGCTGCCTGGACTCCCATCTGTCCTCTGCTTTTTCCATGCTGAAAGAGAAAACTTAGAATCAAAGAATAACACACCAAAAATCTATGTGGCTTCCTTGTGAACTAGACTCCATTTAAAAAAAAAGATAAAAACGTCTTGGGACTCGATGGAAAAACATCAGTGATACTGTTTTGCTTTGATTTTTTTTTTTATGCTCTGCAATTTTCAGAATGTGTACTTGGATCTTCAGTCAGTCAGACTTGGTAGATTTATGATTCTCTTTTGCCATGTGGACTATGATTTGATCACAGATAACAGATCATTCCCACCTGGGTGAAAGAGTGAGCTTGTACTACTGTCATTTCTGTTGATTGCTCTGAGATTGATGAAGAGATTATATGAGTCTAAAGCCTGAGCTGTCTCTTTCCCTGATGATGTAAGTTTTCTTAAGGATGTGTTGAAATCCATGAGCAGTCAACAGCTTATGAGGGGGCAAGGTTTTACTGTCACTTTACATCCAGTGTCAAGTTCAGTTCTTGGGATAAACAGAGGTTGTCATCTTCCAGAGTTATCCGTCCCCTCTGGTTTACTGGCAATAAATCCACTTCGGACAAACAGCCAGGGCAGTCTGTGCTTTTATGAGAGACAGAAGATTTAAGTTCAGATCCAGAGCCTGAATGTAGAAACAAAAGAAAAATACTCTTGACTAATGTACTGAAAGTCAAATAGATTTTTTACTTAAATAGATTCTAAGTATTTCTCAAATAAGACAAAATCTCTCTTAAATTATCAGTAAATGCTGAGAGATGGGTGTTAAGAATGTGATTTTTTTTTTTCTTTTCTTTCTATTATCTGTAAATTCTGTGATCTCGTGTGTGAATGAAATGTATTTCCTCTCTTGTATGTGGTTTTGGTATCTGTTGCTTGGTTGGGTTAAGGTGGTTATGTCACTCTGCGTCCTTGTTGCTTGCATTATCGTTCCTGCATGCATTGATTATGTGCGTTGGCTGTCATGGTTATACCAATTGCTTTTATTTATCTAAAGTGTGATGTGACCCTGATTTATCTGCCTTTATACTAACCTGTTGTTTATTGTTTTTGCTTCTTTTGTTTTTGTTTTGTTTTGTTTTTATTTTTTGCTAACAAAGTTGAGTTGACCAAAGCTGACCTGCAAGGTAGAGAAGGTTCTTCTTCCCCATAACTGGTTTGAACTGAAAGATGCTTTTATGTAACATTTGGTGCCTTTTACTGGATGCAGTCACACCTCTAAGACAGGAACAAAATGACAAACCCCAGTCCCTCTGGAGGGGATATCTGGGTTGAAAAAGGATGTGGCAAACAATGGAGGTGTTTTTGTTGACCTGGGGGGTTTGACTGTATCAATCTCTGAATATCCATAAGAGCACAGGTTGATTTCCTGAAATGCCTAATGATTGTTCAGGCAAATAGCTGCTGTGTATAAAGACGTAGAAGGCCCTCAGAGCTTTACAAAACAAACTGACTTGTATTCTTCAGCTCTGATCTTAAGGACTGAGACCAGAATGTCAAAGCTAGTTTTTTAACTTAGACTTCAGAAAAAAAAACCCTAAAGAAATAACTTTCTGGAATTTCAGTTTTAAAAAAAAACCAAATAAACCAAAAACCAACCAACCAAAAAAGTCCACAAACTATTAACTAAAAATTCCCTTAGGAGTTAGACGACCTTTTACAAGCCATAATTGATCAAACATATGAGTGGTCACATCTGATGCTTTTGTACCTCTCATATGTCTTTTTTGGAACGTTTTACTGGATCATCTCTGATCTTTTTCAAAGCAGATAGGGCTCTTCATTATGTTGACCTTCACATGAAATTCTTACTAGCATTTTTTATTACTCTTGCCTACTAAGTAGAAAGGTATCAACCAATGATGTTCGAGGTTGCCATGATAAAGGATGAGATTTGAAAGAATAGGAAAGATACGTGGGCTGGGACCGATGTGATCCTGGAAGTACACTGGGGTGTAAATAGCTTTAGGATTAAGGTGTTCTGTGTCATCCATTAAAACTGTGGCAGGGAATTTGGGACATGGGTTAGACATTGGCAAGTATCGTGTCTCTCTGGCCACAGCCTCTGTTTTTCTCTCTAGTTACTTGTGTGTCCATCAGAATTCAGAATACATGTCTAGGAGTTCCTGCTGAATTTTTTTTATGTCTGTTGAAGAGGATGCAGCATGAATAAGAGGTCCCAGAACAAGCAGATTTGGTTGTTATTTTGATTTTTCCAGAGTTCTCAGAACATAAAGGCTTGTTACAGCTGTGAAGATTATTCCAGCCCAAGCTCATGTTATTACAAAAGTCTTAACCTTATAGGATTATTTGCCCTTCATATGGAGACACCTGATCACATTGAAGCCCAAGGGGAAATGTTTGTCTTAAGTACATAATGTGGATTATTGGGTTTTCAGGAAACCAACCTTTGCTAAATAGGTTGGGCTATTTCAGAATAGTCCATGAGGCCTGGTACTTTTGTACTGCTGTGATTTGCAGTGGGGAAGGGTGTTTTTCCAATTGACTGTATTTTTCTTGTACACATATAACCTTTTCAGGTTTTCCTTTCTGCTTTTAGTTTCTGTGTCTGAATGTCTGAATACTGTTTACTTTCTCTACTTCATTTGCATCTCCCTATCCCTTGTTGCATCTCAGGTCCAGGCATACTCCCTTTTATGCAGTTGTATTGTTGGGGTTGTTTTGTTGGTTTTTTTTTGTTGTTGTTGTTCTTCTTCCCTCACTGGTATGTGTATAAGTATTTTGCTCAAGAACTTTTAGGTTGCTTAGAGTTGGAGAGCGGCAGGGTGACAATAAGGGAGGAAGATAGGTATATGCCAGGTATCATGGAGGGGAAAAAACCTTCACCACCTTGTAGGTCCGTGCTCTGTGGATTGCCATTGCTGCTGATTCCCTTCTCATGTCACCTTGAAGTAAATGTGCTTTCCGTGGGAGACTTGCGTATTTGTTATTTTAACTAGTTCCAGTCCCTGAAATTTTTAGACCAGCCACGTATTTGGAATCAAAGCACTCAGCATCATAACTGATGTCAGGTGAATGAAGAGTTTCGGGGTCTGTTGAGGCACTAGAATAAACGGCTGTATTTTTGGAGGACTGCAGAATGCTGGCTTTGGAGTTATTTCTGACAATGGGTAACTTTAAATATGGAACCTGCCAGATTTCTAACCTTATTTAGGTGATGAAAGGGATGATGAGTTCTTAATGAAATCTGGAACTGAAAGAGCTCAAAGAGCTGGCCTTCCAGTCCTTGAAAATCCCTTTTGGTTTTTTTGGTTCTAGTTTGCAAAGTTGATGTTGCTCTGTGATATTCCTACCTTTTACCCCTTTTGACTCAAAATACAGGATCTAACTTTCTGAATAGTGCACTGAATCTTGACTAAACTTCAGTTTTTTACATTTGTGCAAAGTATGTGTCAACACACCACCATAGGTATTTGATAGTTACAGCATATGAGGTATGGTCCATCTGGTGAAGTGATGGTTCCATGAGATTTAGTCTCAATTTTGTTCACTTTTTGCTCAGAAAAAATACTTTTTTTCCAAATTATTCCAAAATTGGAAAACTTAGCTTCCTTTTCTCCTTAACCTGCAGTAAGAATGAGTCCTGGAACAGGTTTATATTCTGCCTAGTGCATATGATTTCCAAGATCTGATGCCTCTGAACTGTACTGGGCCTACACATTGCATTTAAAAAAGCAGACTAGCACTGGTTATGAAAGAGGAGTGCTGACAGAAGTAGATGGTAGATTTATCACAGGTATAAATTGCCCATCATCTAACTGGTAGTGGTAAAGATATTTCAGTGTTTGATGGCATCTGCAATTTAGTGACTATAGGACAAAAGAAGCACTTTATTCAGCAAAGACAGTGAAGATGTCTCGTGCGTGTTACTTTCCTATCTCTCCTAATGTCTTTGAAGGTACAAGGAAAAAAGATGGGAGCATTTAGGGAGATGGAGAGTGAAAATGGACCCATGGTGCCATTGAACCTTGCTGGTTGCAAATCTTCATCTTACTGAGAAAATAACGTTAAGGCAAATGGTAGATTCAATAGGAGTGAATTTTTGATGTGTGAAGGAAGGTGTTATGTCCAAGACCAAGATGGTGTGCTTGGCTTAATGCTTATTGCTAGTCATGATCAAAGCATGACTTATAACATAACTGTGTTATAATCCTGCAGCTGTTATATAAAGAAACTAATTCCCTATGTAACTTGGAAGAATGATAAACACAATACTGTCTTTTATTCCTGAAGTTCTTTCTTCTGCAAAGAGCTTTCAAATGACACAGCAGGATGATTTCTCTTGCCAGAGAAACGTGCCCACCTGTGGGATGAAACATGGCAGTTCTAGCAGTACGCAGCAGTAGAATTCCAATTTTTTAGTTTCAGGGCAAAGATAAACCTACCATACACCTGAAACTGCAAGAAAGAGGGAGACAAAATAATTTTTCCAAGCAGAATATAAATAAGAGATCTGGTTACTGTACTGTTCTGAGTTGAATTTCTTCAAATACGTATTGGTAAAACTAATAAGCAAACCATACATCTAGCTAGGTAGCTTGGAGGAAAAGTGTAATACTGAACTCCTTCCCAGGGAGGGAGACCCAGCAAGATCTCAGATCCTGCAAGTCCTCAGATACTGAGCTGTTCCAGTAAAAACTAGAGATGCAGAAATAAAGATCAAATGGACATTGTTGAAGAATTCTGTTTTGCCATCTCATATGCTGAAGGAGACACCTCTGTTGGTAGGCTTGGTTCGGACAGGAGGAGACAGAGCAAGTCAAGCTTCTGCTAACAGGGTTGCTTTTCCGCACTGGGGACTTCACTTTTATTCTATATCCTCCATCCACTTGCTCCCCTTTCCAATGTGCATGTGGCATGAAGAAGACAATGTGCCAAGCCCAGCTACAAACACACAACAAAAACAAGGCCTTTGAACAAAGATGCACTCAAGAGAAATAGCAAGTGTTGCCAGTGTGTTGGAAATTTAAGAAGGAAAATCAAGTCAGCATGTATATTTTGTTAATTAAAAGTATAGGGTGATTATCTCAGATGTATCTCAAATATATCTCAGAATATATAGACTGTTTCTGAAACTTTGCTTTTAAATATTTTAACTGCTGTAGGTGAGAATAAGATCAAAACTAGACCTGAACCCTGATGGCATCGGTGTTTTAGAACCAATTGTACTGCTGTACATATAAATTGTTTGTTGTCTTCTCTTTCCTTGTTCATTAACACTAAAGGGCATGTGCGTGGTAAAACAGTCTTCCTGTTTTATGAGCCTTCCTGTGCTTTTGTTGCTTTGCTCCCTAATCCAAAATCCTAATCCCCTGTGACATCCCTGTTAGTTGTTCTCAACAAAACGCTGTTGCCACAGATGGAGGATTATGACATCAGGCAAGGACTGTAAGAGCAGGAATAGATGAACTCTGAGACAAAGATCCTTTTAACATGCAAATGGCCCATAGTACTAAGGAGTGAGGCAAAGTGTAATACCCAGCATCTATGCTGTGCCGTCACAATTGACGGCATATCAGGCTTCGAGCTTCCTTGTGGTATTGTCAGGCTTTCAAAATTCCTCATCAGTGTGTGGATTTTTTTTCTTTTTTTCTTTTTTTTTTCTCTGGCTGCTTTGAAAGTACTGTTTCCATCTTCACAACTGGTTTCTATAAAGTACAATTCAGAAACCACAATAGTGGTCATGAATTCAAGTCCTTTGGCTCTCTGGGCTCTCTCACTATGAGCATCTCAAGCTACAGGTACTAGACCTCATGCAGTCTTATTCCTGGAGTAGACTACTGGTCCTTTCTCTTGTGGCATCTAGACAAAAGATATTCTCATTAGATGATGCCCGTTGTGAAGTCCAGTTGTTGATTAAAGTGTTCTCAGAGGTGTAGGAAGAGAGGAACAACATTGTCATTGAGAATTCTGTTCTGCTTTGCTTCTGTGTAATGGTGTTTACAGTTGGTGCTGTAGCAGATTTGCATAGAGTCACAATTGCTTTCTAGTTTTATTTTTTAAATATATATATAACTTGCCTCTAGGAGTATAGGCATTCATATTTAGGGTTAGAGGTTTGATAATGGGATAGTGAAGTAAAGGAGAGGTATCAGCTCCTTATCCAAAGATAAGGAATAATTCAGAATTTTAGGCAAAATGACAACTAAAATTCTATTTCAGATTTCTAAGTGTCATCCCTTATTTTGCTGGGCCAGAGTAAGTCTAAAGCAAGTGTCAGACCTCAGCCTGATGCCTATGTATCTACATAGTTATAGCCATGTCTTTTATAAGTGTAAAAACAGGAGGAAAGCATGTACATACCTGTGCCTACCAGCCCACTCTACAAAGTCTGTCAGCACTGTTGTGAACCTAGAAGTGATCTGTTAACTTCACACTGTGCCAGTGAGACCACTGGGATTCATACAGCTGCGAATGAGAGTCGGGTGGGTGGGAAGAAGAGGCGGAGGGGAGGAGAAAGGCATTGAAAAATACTGTTTAGCTTTCTGTCAGTCTGGTAACAAACAGTTCTCGTGCTGTGGCTGCCGCCGCCACCTCTTTTCAATTGGTGAATTTTCTTTCAGGGGTTTTGTTGTCTGCTTTTGTTACCCACACTTACGCTTCTACCTAGAGGTTTTGGGTTTTTGGCTTTTTTTTAACAGTGTAACAGATTGGAAGAAACTCAGATTTTTGTTAATGTTCGGTTAAACTCTCTACCTACTGATAGTCACGTGTTCCTTCTCATTGTGGGAGAGATGTAAGGAAACACAGATAGCTAAAAAGCTACTGACATTCACCCATTCTGTCCCTGAAGTGGGGAAAGATGATCTGGTGGCAAGAGCAGGAACTCTGCACCAAAGCTATAAGGGTCTGACCCTGACTCGGTCTTGGAATTGTTGGGAAGACCATGCATGATGGTTAGATGTGGGTTCTACAAGGGCTCATAAAGGTGGAAGTGCCCAGATGCACAATCTGAATATCAATCCTGTATAATGATGAGTGAAATTGCTGTGGGTGGTGTCAGATGGACAGATGGGTTAAAACATTTCAAAATGCTGTCTCCACTTTGGTGTGTCTTATCTTTTCTATTAAGTACAGATGGTGGTGCTGATGGAATGGTGAGATAAGGATGAAGAGTAGGATGAGCCTCATGGAATTGCTGTTGCAAACAAAGACTGTGATGGGAGATTATGGGTTGGGTAGGACAGTTGTTGCTTTATCCTTATGCTACTGTCTGAGCTTGGAAGTGGTTAATAAAATGATCTCAGACAGCCTAGCCAGTTGGTCCTCTATTATCTACTTTTTTTCTTTTGCTGCTTCTTTTCTTCCATCAAGTGCAGGATACAGAATAGTAGGTACGACAACTACAGTTGTACATTTTATTTGAAGTACTGCACAATAGGAACAGCATACCTTTGTCTAGAGTGCTGAAGATAAAATACTTTCCCAGGAAATAACTTCTAAACTCACGTTCTTATAATCTATGGCTTGCAGGTTCACGTCTGCTCTCGGGTGATTCAAAATCCAGCTACCTCCTTGTGAATGACATACGAGCTGTCATTCAAAGTCCTTCTGATCTGAAGATCACCTTTTTGCTTGGGTTGCATCTTTGCAAGTTTTATCTGAGTAGGGTAACAACTGTTAGCTACAAATCACAGAATGATGAAAGGCTGGTCTGTTAGTAGTGGCTGCTTCCTTCTCTGCTTCCCCCAAAGTCTGTGGAAGCCAGTCCAGAACAGAGAAGCGTTGTTCTGAGGACTCTATTGACATGTTTCCAGAGGAACCTATGTAATGGCACTAGTCAGAATCTTTGGGGCTTCTTTATT
The DNA here is from genome assembly GCA_028565335.1 of Limnodromus scolopaceus. Lineage (NCBI taxonomy): Eukaryota > Metazoa > Chordata > Aves > Charadriiformes > Scolopacidae > Limnodromus > Limnodromus scolopaceus. The sequence continues at coordinate 42,846,550 of JAOXNO010000041.1, forward strand.
TTTTTAGTTTTTGTTTTTGTTTTTCCTTAACCTCTAAAGCAGAGTTGTAGCCAAGTGAGTTTTGGAAATTTCAGTTTGAATCCACGTATCAATGTTCTTTGGGTAGGATGAAGCATGAAGTTCATGGGCTCATTTCTTAGCCTTTGTTTCTACAAGGGGATCAAACTTCCAGGGAAGCACAACAAACTGGCAGTATTTGTTATCCTTGCATCACACCATATTTTACAGTCAATTTCTTTGAGCAAGCACTAAACATGAGTTTGGCTTGCCTAAGAGGGAATGTGTTGCTGCTGACTCTTCCTCCTTGCTCTGTGTTAGTTTGCTGTTTTGTTGTGGAGTGTACAGTTGTCTTTGTGCTCTTTTTACCTGAGTTTCTTGCATGTCTAAGAATGGGAAAATGTTTGGTTAGTGCTTTTTCTCTTCTGCATGAGGATCCTGATGGTAATGGTAATGATAAATTGGAGCTTTTGTGGGCCTGATTGAAATAATTCTCTCAGCTTTGTTTCACCCTTTTCTTGTCACCCTTCTCCAGGACCGAGTACTACCTGCCAGGAAGATTCTTGTGCAAATCAGGGCATCTGTAATCAGCAATGGGAAGGCTTCACCTGTGATTGCTCCATGACTTCATATTCTGGGACCCAGTGTAATGACCGTAAGTAGGCTTTTCCATTGGATTGGTGAGCTGTGAGTTCTGATGGATAGGAACACAGACAACACATAATTAGTTTTACTTTCAATTGAAATACAACTCCAAAGCCAAACTTTGTTTCCTGGAAAGTTTCAAAAGCATACAGCAGTTCATTACTTTTTTTCCCTCTTTAAAATGAAAATATGCAATTTGGTATGTGTTGGGGTGTTTTTTTCTTCTTTTTAAAAGATAACTCAACCAGACCAATGATAGGAGTTCATGTTAACGGAATTCTTGGTTTGGAGAAACCAGAAATTACTTGAATATATTGTAAGTAATATTTACATAGGTAGAAGATGGCTATGTTTTGTGTACTAAATTATGCTTTGTACATTTCATTTAAAATTTGGTGACAAAGACATGGAATCCATGTAAAACTGCTGATCAGTGTTCTAGATTGTCTTCTACTGAATTACTAGCTGTATGCTAAGAAGAAAAATTGGGTATTGTTTGCTAGGATGGTCAGTTAAAACCAGGTGGTCAGTTAAACATACAGCAACAGTTTTATGCTTCATGGCATATTGATTTGCTTGATCTCAAATGATTGGATGTTCTTCTTGGCCAATTACTATTAAAATCTCTGATGAAATAAGACCAGAAAAGGCTCATCCAGTCTACTCTGACCACCTGCATCTCACAAGCTGCTGTTTTTCATTAAGGGTATTTGAGGTAGACTTTATTAGTGGTACCAGCAAGGTCCATGTAACATTAGTGCTACAGCTCTGTCATATTTGCAACCCTTCCCTAGAAGTTTGAGATGTGGCTGAAATGATGGCACATATGACAAGCTGTTTAACATGTGGTGACAGTGTTTCTGCTGAAGGCCAGAAATCCTGCTTTTCTGTGTCATTCATAAACTGTGGTGTTATCTGTTTTGGTCTCCCCTTTCTTCCAGTTCTCCCAAACAGCTGTTGTAAAGGCCTATCAACATTTGTATTTTGACAGTGGCTTTTTAAGAAGGGTACTACAGACGCAGATTTATAGGCTGTAATGCCACATCTAATTTTTGGTTATTTTGGAATCCAGAATGACTCCTTTGGGTCCAGAAGGAACATTTCATATTGGAGCCACAAATTTGGCTCTGATTTTTCTGTTTTGGTTTGCTTTTCTCAATTGGACACCCAGTTTTCCATTCTTGCAGTACTTGTTTATATTGTGCTAAGCATAGCACAATATAAACCTGTTGTGTAAAAGAAAAGCTACTTTGAATCCTATTGGGCTGTATTTAATTACATGTCCAGGAAATCTCTGAAGAAATTATTGATACTGTTGGTTTTTTTCTAATGTGCTGGGCTTCACAGCTCTAGAGTGTTGCAGTGCCCTTGTTATGCCATTGCTAATGACTTAGAGCAGGCTCTGAAGTGTCAGGAAGTCAGATTCCTGCGTCCGTAATTGGGGATTCCTTGCTGCTTTTTAGAGCTGGCAGCTGGACACCATGCAGAGCAGAGACGGGGGTTTGACAGACGTGGGGATGATGTGGGCAATGTAGGAGCCAGCCACCCAGTGTCAGGCTTGGCTGGTGATTTAGAAATGCAAGGGGTGTGGGTTTCAGAATGGTCTGGAAAGGTAAGTCATGTGGACTTCCCCTGGAACATGGTGAGACTTCAACCAGGATCTTCAAAAAGTACGTATAACATCTTTTATGTGGGGTTTTTTTTTTTTGTGTTTGTTTTTCTTTTTTTAAAGTCTTTTCCATATATCAGAACAATGAAGAGTTCTACTCCTGGTTGCCTGATGAAGTTATGAAGTGTTGTGGGGAGGGACAAGGTTTCCTTCCCGTTCCTATCTGTTAGATATGGTTGCCATTATACCCGAGTCTAATGGAAGTATAGGCACTTGTGTGTTAATTGGATTAAATGTTCTTTAGACTGGATTTTAGTGCAAGTAATGGCAGGGGGAGATAACTTCTGTGTAACCTGAAGCTTTGCTATTATTTAGAAATGCATCAGGCTCTTTTGTAGAAATTTTTTTTTTGCCACAGGAGTCTAATTCTATTAATTTTGTAGATGGCTATTTCTACTTAATGAGCAAATTGTGGTCTCTCACTGATATAAATATCGAATATTGAAGTCAATAGAATAGGTCTAGATTTACATAATGTAAACAATAGCAAAAGGAGGACTACTGAATATGTTTTGTCTTTCCATTTCTGCTGTATCAGCTCAAGTGTCCACACTGGAAAACTGGCATTTCCATGTATTTGATGCAATATATTTCAGTGTCTCTGAGGTAGATAAATGGCGTGTCTGGTGTTCACTTTAGGTATTATTGATGATCTCTTTATATCATTCCCAATTAACTATTGGTATGTATGATTTGTTATTTGCTAGTGTAAACTTTGCAAAGTCATTCAGTCTTACTCATAAGCAAGGAAGTTTGGTGTGCCAGTAAGTTTTTGCTTTTCATTTTTGTCTGGAAAAAATGGATTGGGCCATTGAGCTTCCCAATTCAGATACAACTGGCTTGGAATTGCTGATTCTGAAAAGGTGAAGGAGAAGCACTGGTTTCAGGGATGCACGTTATACATCTATAGATACGTTTGTACTTTCACTAGTGTTGTTTAACATGACAAGGTTTAAAATTCCTAGAAGAAGTGATGATACAACGTCAATTTTTAGCTGTTGTATAGCTCTCATTTTGATATTTTTTTACACAGTAAGAATCAAGGTTCCTCAGAATAAGAAATGAATAGAAACTCTAGGGTCAGAAATTCAGTTTTAATATGCTTCAATTTGAGTTGTATCACTTCTTGTACCAATGATAAGAAACAAATTCAATGAAAACCACAGCCACGCCCTGCCCTCAAATTTATTTGAGAAGGTCTGTTGTACAAAAGGGAATCCAAGGGTCTACCTTGCGCACTAGCCAGCATTAAGACCTATCGAGAATGGTAGAAGTAGAAGCAATGGTACTATTTGGGATAAACTTGTTCCATTCTCCTTGCCATTTGAGATCTGTTCTTCATTTTTTGAAGTGGTCCCTCATTCTTCAAACTTTAGAGATATTTTAATCAGTCTGGCTGATTATCTAGGCTTTTAACCTGTTTACAGAATTTGTTTATTACTCTGTGATGCAGGGAATCAGCATTAATATACTGCATTTGATAATTAAGAAACAGCCTTGGTATGCCAAACTGTTACTTAGACTGTTCAAATGTGTAACTTTGAGCAGATAAGGTACCAGAAAATGTTAGTGAGGCATCTTGCATCTGGAGTCAACTCCATCCTGTTACTGTTCTTCCCCATTATATGAGACAAAAACATGGTAGTTAGAGATTCCAAGTTATCTGGGATGCGGCATGTATTTAAACTGTTGTACTATGAAAAGCTTTACAGATTCTTTAATTTATTTGTGTTCTTTTCTATCTGCTCAAACTATGACATATTTTTTTTTCTGCACAGAGAGAATACATAAAAAAAATAGGCTTCAGCAATCTAGGTAATGGGAATGGTATATGTGTGCCAAAATAGATATAGAAAACACTGCTTGTTACTCAGTGCCTCATGCATATGAGTAACACTGAGGGTCAAGCTTTCCAGGATAAATTGCCAGGCTAACACAAGTATGTATTAATGGGAGGCTGTTTGTCTGTAAAAGATCAATAACCTGCAGCAGTGACTACTGCAAGAAGAGTATAAAGCATTTTTTCAAACAGCTTTTTTTTTTTTTCTTTTGAAACAGTTGTTAAGTCCATCTGCTGACTATCGATTAGCTTTTTAGGGGGGTATTTATTAACTTATTTATAAACTCTGGGTTGTAATATCCACATGGTTTAAAAAAAAAGTTTTCCGTTTGATATGTAAAAAGAAAAGACAGCCCATGTTTGTCTGTCCTCTTGTGTGTGTATCTTCACATGCTTCCAGTCTGCATGGTTATCAAAGAGCCTGCTGATAAGCAGAGCAATCCTCTAAGCTTCCAGTGTGATTGTTAAGATAAGTGGTGCTTGGGTTTTTTGTCTGAAGAAGAGGTAATATACAGGGCTGTTGTTCTTTTTGCACAGTAAGTTGTATTTTTCTTCCAAGATCCCTTTGCGTGCGATGCATAACCTATATGCTTCTACTGTCTTTCTGTGAATCACATTTGGAGGAGGGAAGGATTAGAGGGAAAGGGAGTCATGGTGACTTTGTTCTTTTGTTCATTAATTTAGCACTGTCATAGGCAGAGCTTTTGATAACTTCAGTTCTGTAATCATAGTGAGTGAGGCTTACTCACTAGCCAAAATATTTTTTTTTTCCTTAACGTAAAAGGAAGGATATCAAAATTAACAGAACAAGTCGAAGACCAATACTTTAGAGTAAAGCACAGAGCATTTTGGATTGAATGAGGATGGCTGAAGCTGGCCTCTGCCACATGTGTGTTCTAGGTGAGGTGCCAGGGATGTCAGAGCAGACCCATCCCTCTTCCCTAATGCCCTTCTTTTTTTCCCCACTCTACATAAATGACTGAACGAGTATCTAAGAGGATTGATGCTTCTGGACCATAGTCTGTAGACGAGGTTGCGAACCGGCAGTGTTGGAACCAGCTTCCCTTGCCCCTGCTTAAATAGCATGGCAGAAGAGTCATGAGAAGAGACTACGAGCAGGGCAAATGGCTAAAGTAGTAACTGTTACTTTATGGTGAAGGCTTTATTCTGACGTGCTTACAACCCATTTGCACACCATACTTGTTTTGTCTGCATCACTGAACAGTTACAGCTATCTCCATGGCAGGATTCAGACACCCTGTTGGGAGATGGACCCTATTCCCTCTTTCTCAATATTTAGTGTTTTTCATCACCTGGGCCAATTTTTGTCCAGACTTCATGACCTCCCTTAATGTCAATGCCAGCATGCTCAGCTTGATTTACTTACAGAAGCCCTTTTCGTTGTTCATGTTTAATTATCACCCATTCATTTCTAATGTGCCCAGCTTATCACTTACTGAGTCAGAGAGCAAGAGGTTGCTAGTGTGTAGAAAATAAATCTGCGTAGACTTCGTTAGTCATGCATGGCTAAACCAGTCAGCTGTTTAAATATCAGCACGCTTAGGGATTTGCCTTTGATACTACAGAGACATCCGCCCAACACTGAAGCAAGAGTCACCTCTGATTTATCTTGAGTGAATCATACTTCATTACAGCAGGTCAGGCACCCTGCCTACTTCTTACTTCCCTCCTCACGCTTCGCCCTCGCTTACTGAGTGCTCTTTTATGTACCCTCTACTATAACTAGTGTTTTGTGGCTGATGGCTCATTTTCAGTTTCTACCCTAAGTCTTTGGTGTCTCCTGTCTCTGAATGACCTTATCCTTTGAGAACCAGGATAAAAGGGGAGGAAAATGCAACTGCATACTTCAGTATATGATGTAAATTGTACCATTGTGACTTGGGTTGTGAACTCTGCTTTCACCCTTCTTACCACTGTTTGTTTTCATTTGTGCTGTAACTCCAAGAACTGTAACATCTTTAGGACAAGGATCTAGTGCTACTTCTTATTCAAGCACCATGCACTTCTCTGATGCTGAGTAATAACCTGCTACATAATTGCTTTAGCACTTAAGTGTTTTAAGAATGCTTGTTGCTTTTCTGTGTACTGAGGGGCATTTGCCTTCCCTTGAGTAACAGCTGTAAAACATGAGGTTGGGCTGCAGATCAAGCGCTGGCCTGCCTTGTGTCCCCTTTGGGATCCATCTGGGATGGGTAGAGTTGTTGACATCTATGTTTTGGGTGAGAAAGGGGGAGTTTGAGTGACAGGTGCTTTTTGGAATTGCTTCTTCTAAACCTTTCAACTTCTCAAGGTGCCCTGACAGAAAAGTGTTTCCTTTTTTTTCGATTGTGAAAGCTAGCCAACTTTATCCTTTTGTGATGCCCAAAATGCAGCTAGGTCTCTAGTGAGTAATTTAATTACTATTGCTTCAACAGCTTGGCAGAAGGAGCATTTAGGATGAGAGCTGCAATCAGTCACTGATATCTGTGCACACCTGGCTGCTGTCAGCACATAAACTATGGTCCAGCCGTGCTACAGACTTCAATAAGGTGGAAGGAGAGAGACTTTTTACAGGTGGCAGTGATTACAGCTTCTGTTATCAACCTTTGAGCAGTTCAAGCAGTTAATTCTCTTCCTGACACCACTCAGCAGCTATGCCATTTTCATAAACATGTCACAGAAGGGTCTTGCCATAATTTTGTTGCTTGTGATCTCTGCTCTCTTTGACAGTATTTTTTTTTTACGTGATACTTTTTGTTAGCCATGGCAATAATTATCACATTTCACGTTACAAGTAGCTGAGTAAGTGATATTGTGTCCTGCATATTTTGCCCCATGGAAGAGCTGGTGTCTGAAGCTGTTCCTGCAGTAATGGCACACCCAAGGTGTGATCTCTGATAAGACGTTAATGTAAGTTGGCAGCAGTAAGAGAACTGTGGTACAGCAGAACAGGAGTCTCTGTTCTGTTACACCGAGCTCCATTTGCCGCTGATGATCTCTAAGCACATCTTTCCACTAAATGTAAGTTAATAAATTAAGCTCTCTAAATTGTCAAGTGTAACAAGGATTTGATTAATTTTAAATGTAGCTTTTTCCTTGTAATATCCTGTACGTGTTCATATTTGCTTTAAGAAGTGGTAGATGTAAAAACTTAGGAAAACTCTGAAATAAGCTTCAGCCATCAATTTCACTCTTTAAAGATTCTTTTCTTCTTGTATCAGCTTCTTCATAGAAAATGGGTACAGTACTGAATTTGGAAGCTGACGGCAAATGCAAGTAGTGTTGGATTTTGTAGGGTAAAGTTACCCCGAGCTTGAGAACCATTAGTTTAGGTGGATTTTTTTTTTTTCACATAATGCTATGAAACTTCTATCCTCAGTTGTATTGCCTAAATATTGTAGATGAATCTCACACCAGCTATGGTTTCATCAGCATGAGGTATTTTGGGTGCCACATGTTATGCAGATGGTACCTGTACTTTTGCAGAGAAGGGAAAAACCTTTGAAAAAGCCTGTTAATCTTGTAGCTGTTGCTGTTGATTTGCAATAGGATACCCCAGTCAGCAATCCAGGTGAAGGCACAGGTGGCTTTGCTTCCATTCACCCATGAATCTGCCATGACTGGCACTATGGATTATCGAAATGTGAGTCCCGTGTTGGGCCTAACAATCCTGCATGGAAGCTCTGGCTTGCAATAATCTTTAATCTGTTTTGGTTTTTTTTTGTCCCAGCCAGGTTTTATGTGGTCTCCCACCTTTGCACCACCCAACTGAATTAATGTGTGCTTTTAATCCATTGCTCTAAGTCTGATGTATAAGTGGAGCGTAATGGTGTTAATGAGATGGGATAGGTTCACATAGTGCTTTGCCGGACATCATGGAGTTCTCTCTTGTAGCACATGCTGTATTGTCTTCTTATTCCTGTAGGGTCCTCGGGGTGATTACTGTTTATTTCCCAGGCTGCCTACATAGAAAACAGTTTGCAAAGAGGAGTCTGCATTAATGGGTGAGAATAGATAGGTGGAGATTGAAGTTGGTCTTTGTATTTTATGGTCTAGACTTCGTTTGCAGTAGCACTTATAAATACAAAATAATTCCTTTGATTTGAATAAGGTAACTTGAGATTTATGCCAGTATTGGCAGATCACAGGGATTCTCTGAGTCCACATATCAAATATGCTTAAATGTATTTAAGACTTACATGTATTTTTTTAATACCTTAGACTGAAAGCTACTTTTACTATTACAGTCATTAGTGTGGACGAATGTAGGTCATTAAATATTTACAGGTCACAGGTAGCTGAGAGAATGCCAACATGCAGAGGAATGAAGGCATGTGCTTTTTTTTCCCCTTGCTGGCTTGAGCCTTCAAGTCTGGGGCTACATAAGGAAGGAAGCTGGGGCAAGTAGGGAGAGAGAGAAACATCTTGTCTGCTTATCTTTTTTTTTTTGCAATGGAAATTAATAACAGAAAAACAAAGGCAGGAGGAATCAGAGGTCCTGAAGGAGATTCTTGTTCACTATCCGGGCTGCCTAATGTTCTAATTATTGCCTGTCATTGGAAGAAGCCTAGCTATTGATCTCCAGTGGAGTTTAGCTGTATATAGGGACATATCTGTATTACGTTGCAATCTTGTTACCCTGGAGCTGCTATAATAATCTCAGCTGTGGAACATTGGGGATTAGATGCAAAACCTTAATTACAGTTTAATGATCCCCAAGGGGCAAGTTGAAACTGGCTGCTTGGGTACCTGTGAAACAAGCTTTGCAAGGGGAACACTTTTTGGTGGATTTGATTATCTTTGTGGAGGTGTTTCACTGCATACTGACATCTGAGGCCTGCGTAAATGCTGAGAGGTGAGTCTGGGACTTCAGGTGCCTTTTGCTGTCAGACATTTTGAGCCACAAAGGATTTTCTCTGACTTTGAAAGGAAGTAGGTTTTTCAGTAAAAATAAACCAAGAACAATCAAATGGCATGGTTTCTATTGGGAGATAAGTGTTAACTGAAACCCCAGTTAGCTAATGGGTGTCCACAGAAGAAAAGGTTCCACATCTGTGAATGTTCATTTCAAACTCTTAGATACATACAGAACTGGTGAAAATTTTTCTTGGGTGGTAGTTTAATCAGTGAAAAAAACACATTTAGGGCAAGCAAAACTTTGCATATTTCAAAGAAAATCTTAGAATAGTTCAGAACAGAAAAAATGAAGTAGGAATAAAAAAGCAGAATGTGGTTGATTTTGTCATTTTCAAAACAAAGTTCAGGATTTATTGGCTGCATCAGAATTATGACTTTGTCTTGAAAATTAGCAGAGAGAGTTTAAAAACTTGAGAAATATGATGACTAGTCTTAGTTTCAAAATATTGACCTAAGTTAGTTCATCCTCCTCTGTCCAGATTTTTATCATTTAGGCAGCCTCTCGCTGAGGCTGTGTTGGTGATAAGTGTGGGCTTGTGGTGGCCTCCCTGGCCTGGGAGATGCCTTTCAAGATGTTTCTATTGACAGGGGCGTCTTGAGAGGATGAGCTTGAATGGGTTGGGGAAAAAGAGTAGGAAATTACTCCTTCCCTAGGAAAGGAGAATAGACTGATCTTTGTAGTGTACTTTTTGTTCAAATGCCTCTAGCCTCATGCTGAGGGTAGTTGTGCTCATGTCCATTGAGTAACCATTTCAGGTAATATAACTGACCTCTAGACCAGAGTGTCTTGACTAGACTCTGGCTTTAATAATACACCTGCCAAATATAAGCAATTTTTTCTTCCAGAGAGACTCTGACATGTTGATTTTAAAGGAAGTGTGGTTGGAGCTCTAGCCTTGCTCTTGTTTCTGGTCTGAAACCTAATTGCAGTGCTTGGCCACGGCAAAGCTGGTGTCAGGTTTGCTGGCTTCCCATAACTATCTGTCATACTTTTTTTTTTTTTGTCTTTTTCAGATTGCACTAAATGACCTTCTGTCTGTTACATTTCTGCCCTGCTGATCTCAGGCAAATCATGAAGATAGATAGCAATATCACAAATCATCCATCATACAGTTTGTAGGTCCCTTAGAAGCATCTGTGTCTTTAATAGTTCATCTGTTGCAGATATTCTCATAATTGAAGACCGCAAAATGCTGAAGAGAGAGCTAATATTGGTATTTCTTTTTACTGCTGGAGACTTAAGCAGTCAGGTGTTTTTCACTTGGAAATGCAGTCTACCATGAGAAGTGCCTGTGCACCGGGGTTTAAATTATGAATCCAAGCCCACTGCATGTTATAGAAGGCAGCTGACATCAGCAAAGACTCATTTCCCTGCTTTGCTGTTGTAACACTGGGTTGGTTGTGCCACCAGTGCAGAATGAACTGAGTAGACCTGGTTTTCAAGCCCTTGCTCTGTGTAAATAAGCAGAAGTTCTTGGAAGCAGTGACTGTGAATCTGACTTCCGGCAAGTGGTTGGAGGCACTCCAGCTACCTGATACAGGGCAAGAGAAAAGCTGCCCCAGATTTTCTGGGAGTGTGTGTGTGAGAGATACCAATATCGATCTCAAGGCCAATGGGCAGAATGTTTGACTCCAGAAAACATGCAGAGTTACCCAATGGGGTGTGATGTTGATCTCATAACAGTAGTCAGATGTGCAGTATGTGTGTGTGTATATATATATATCTGTGGTAGATGAGTTGCCATATGGAGATACCTGAAATACCTGCCTGAATTATTGCTGAGTTGCATGCTTTTGCCTAGTATGTTAGACCAGGTAGGACACCATGCATGCTTAAATTAGGATTAGCTTGGATTGCTCCATGCAGCAGTTAGTGCGGCAGCATGGAGAATATCCTGACAATTCATCTGGTTATAGTCACTTCAATGCTGAGAATTGAGGTCAGGCAGAATTGTCTTTGCTTCCCATTGTTTAAACACAAATCACAAGTTAAGTGTTTGTACTGACAGGAAAAAAGAAAAAATCAGCCTGTTTTCTCTGTTTTTCTCCCCTCTGTTTTTTACACTTTGTTACTAGTGGCGAATTTACTCTGCATGTCCCAACTGGAAAAGGCTGGAGGCTTAAGTCCTTTACTTCCTCCTGCTGAAATAGAGATACTTCTGAATGGATACTTTGGACACAAATTTGTGCTTTGTCTCAAGAGAAGCATCCTCACAGACATCCCCACTTGGCTGTGGAATTGCTACTGATGGCTCGTGTGCACGGAAGATTGATAGATCAAGTCATTTAAACTTAATTTAGGCACACCAGAGAACATACTTAACCCAAATATCACACTTGAGAGACCTATACTAAACTCATTATGGGAGTTCTTCAAACTACATAGACAGTATATCATAATGCTTTCTGTTTTAAATAAATTTTATCCTGGAGACCAGGATGAAATAAGAATAAACTTGGAAACATACGCTAAAGTGGAGCTAAACATAGCAAATACTTGGAATGGAGCAGAAAGTAAGATCAACTACATCCTCCTGCACAGAGACCCCTGTGTTTGCCCACCTCTTTTAGAAGCCAGGACACCTAAATGCTTTCTGTTGCAGAGATGAATTTCTAACTGAGGTCAGTCAATGAAGTAGAACCTAACCAGGTTTTCATACTTTCACTGGTGCCAGGAAATTCTTATTTATGACCAGTAAGGTGTGAACCAGCTGGGTAACTTAAGTTTCTCTCTCTCAGATGCTCTGGAAGCATACCTCCATGTTTAGGTATTTAGGAGCAAATAATGGAAAGGGTGGAATAACTGCCTTTCTGAGGTTCCCCCAACTCCTCCTCCTCCTCCTAAATGAAAAGATGATTTTTTTTTTTTTTTTCTTTTCCAAACTGAAGAGCTGGAAGTATAGGTCTTCAGTCTTGGCAAGTTTAGTACTTGGAGACTTGTTTTCTTTGCCTACCTTAAGCACAGGAGATTCAGATTTGCAAGAAAAGGATGCTCGCAGCTGCGTTAGGCCTGCTGGCAAATAGCATTCAGTACAGATGGTTGTCTGCCCACACGTCTCTATTTATGAAGAGGCCCCCAGTGTTTATGTTAATGGTGATGAGTTTGAGAGCTAAAAATAGGGAGTTGTTTGTTGTTCATTTGTTCTTTATAGATCTGCAGTGAACTTTTTTTTTATAAAGCACAAATTCGATAGAGAGATTTGTTAACCTGCTAGAAGAGCAGGCTGTCAAAAAGCCAAGCTGCAGATGTCTGAAATGCTGAAATACTTATTCCTTGTTTCTTATACTTCTTCCCTTTACTCCACGAGATGGTGCTGTGTTCCCACAGAGCCCAGGCATCCTTTGTTTGGCTTTTCCCAGGTCCTCAGTGGGTATTTGGAAAACGAACACCTGAAATGAAGTTAGAAAGAATCTCTCCAGTTTCATTTTCCTCCTCTCCAAATTAATCTCAAAAAGAGGTTTTCCAAAATCACCTAAGGCTTTGTATAGTCCTCTGCAGTTTACGTCTGTCTTGATGTTTATGGAGTCCTGTAGCTTTGCCATGATTTAAGAGGACTTAGGAAACCCTCTGAAGGCTACTTCAATATGCCATAGGTTCAGAGCAGCCATACTAAATAGCAAACAGTGGAGCTGAGACTGTGTCTTATTGTCTCTGGTCATTCCTTGTTGAGAGCCTGCTAAGTCATGAAGGAGTTTGCATGTTGCAGGGGTCTGTCTAGTTTCACATTTATTTATGATTTCCAGGCTTCAGCCCTGCAAACTTAAATTATCTGATCACATCACTTAAAGTAATTAGCAGTTCTGCTCTTCTCCTTCTCCTACCACAGGCTTTCCTATTTATGTGGAGGCTGTGGTTTTGGGAGATCTTGTGTATCTTATTTGTCCTGTTTTCAATTAGATTTGGGCTAGAGAAATATTGATCTGAGAATACTGTCCTTGCAAGGAGGCAGCATTGGAAGCTGGTGTTTGAAAAGGCTAAAGTCCACCGCGCTTCTGCCGCAAGGTGGAAAGAGGCTCTTGGGGAATATGAAGAAAAGTAACTTTTCACAAGCTGGCCAGGGTATTAGCCTGCCTTGGGTTGCTAAAATGAGTTTAATGTCACCATGGAAAGTGATAGAAGTGACTCACTAGTTATTTTTGTAGCTGTGGATAGAAAACTTCCATTTGTTCTGCAGAAAAGCTTCTTTCTTTACAGAAACAGTTGCCTGGGGTGAAAGGCTTCTTCACCCACCGAGTGTCCCTGGAGCCTGCCATTTTAGCTTCCTGATTACCACACATACCTTCCTGCATTGTAGATACACGTTCAGTGTCTTCACAGCTCTGCCTCGCATTTCCTCATGCTTCCGTAGAGAACGGTCTGACCTTGCTCATCCTACCGCTTCTGTTCTTAGCATTTTCCAAGAGATTGAACTTATGCTTTACTGTTTTCTGCTGACTGAGAGTGGATTCCTGATTTATAATTTCTAGTCTCAAATCCCCGTAAGTGGTGTGGAGGTTATGAGTAGAGAAGAGGTACGGAATCCTTACATGCCTAAATGAGGCTGAGACCAACTTCCCTCACCGCTTTTTAACTCACTGTAACTGGTCCTAGTTAATGTGGATCAGCTACAAGTTCAGGGCAACTCAGTAATGGTTTTCCATTTCAAATACTTTTCAGCAGGACTCCTAATGTACATCTTACAATTTTCATAACTATTACATTTCACTCAGCTTGGGAACTTTAGGACCTAACTAAAATTGATGACACCATCATATAAGGATTTTTTTCTTACTCGCTTAGGTCACATTCTGGAAATGAGATGCAGCTTCTGCCAACAACCATTAATCCCCATGAGCTATGGCATGTAAATTCCATATCATGCATCTTCTCCAGGGAAAGAGAAACTTCTTATCTGGATACCTCTAGCAAGTTTTGGAATTTTCTAGTAGTTGTTCCAATGCTCAAATCTCTTCTTTTATTTCTCACTCAAACTTTAATACCCAGATACAACTTCAGAAACACTTTTGAGTGTGATCAGATACACACCAGAGAGATTTTTAACCGCAGGGGTGGTGATTCTTGTCACTTCTCAGTCAGAGTCTGAGTGCTACTATGAAAATTTAGCAAAGAATAAAAGCTAGGGTGAACTGATTGGTTTTTCTTTGTAAGTCCTCCCCAGAAGCTTATCTGGAGTTTTCTTGTCTTGGTGTAGTAGTTACAGCTTCAACGTACAGGGTGTTGAAAAGTATGAACAAGACTTTATGGATAACACTATGAAGGTGTTTTCTACATACAATGCGACATTCCCTTTACCCTCTTCAAAAATATGCATGTTAGCAAATAACTATACTCTTCTTGCTGTTCCAATTACGTGACTCATGTTTACTACATGTAGGTTTTACTGAGCTTTGAAGACCAGACTGGATCACAGTGTGTCAGTAACTCGGGGACATTTTGGATATGAAAGCAGGGGCATGGGTGAGGTAGAGCACAAAGCATGGCCTGTTCTGTAGAGGGACTTTCGATCTTACGAGAGTAGCATCAGCTAAGTACAGCTTCTGCCCTGGCTCACAGTCAACACTGGTATAATGCAGACTTCTGACTTCCTTCTCTGGTGCTGTCTTCTCTCTGATTCAGGGTTTGCTATTTTGAGTGATGGAAAGGGTTCTTTGTCTTTTCCATGTGCTTCCTTCTGAAGGCAGCCCAGGGCCTGCACAGAGCAGCAGCTGTGAGTTGACAGAGCTTGCAGTTAAACAGCAGGACGACACACCAGAGCAGAAGGAATTGAACTCTCCAGAGATTGAGTTTTTATACTATTAAGCACTGAGCAAAGTTTCCCTTGCTCCTTGTTTGCTGCTTGTTTGGGTTTTTTGTTCTGATTTTAAGGGCTCTAGGTTCCCTTTAGCATTTGCTGCTGGTGTTTTATATATCTTTTCAATCTGGGAGCTGCTAAATACAGCAGGTTAGTGAGACTGTTTCATGTTAAGCGGAGCTTCCTCTTCAAAAGGCAGTTGGAAGATGGCAGGGACTAGCTAGTATAGTGTTAGTTACATATCTGGCTCTGGATCAGGTCTGGCTCAGACTCTAAGAAAATAACAGCCGTTACACTTCTGTGGCAAGTAGGTAACTTATGGTGGGGGATGTTTTGGGAAATTGGAAGGAGATACTGAAAAGTCCTTGAGGAAAAGCTTCAACATCAGTACAATTTTGGCTCTGATCAGGGCTTATAGTCACAGCAGAGAGGTCAAAAGCCGAATAAACGTTTTATGTTTCCCAGGTAAATAAATGCTGCTCAGTGAATGCTGAAAACTGTAGTTTCTCTTTATTGGAAATCCAGCAGGAAATTTTGACTGAGCCACTGGTTGTGATCTCTAGCATTTGCCCTTTGCAGGCTTTGACTTGGTTGGTATTCTGTTAGTGCTAGTCCTCTCAGAAAACAAAGGTTAAGCTCAGATGTTCTCAGAAACCTGTAAAACTTGTAAACCTGGTAGTGGAAGTATCTCTTCCTAACTGCAATAGGAAGGTCCTTGGTACCAGAAATTCTGTGATTTCAATTGCTCACCAGGACAATACAGACTCCAGGAAGCACAATGACCAGCTGCAGTAATCTCCAAAGACACTTCTGAATAACTCTGAGGAATCCACCTGAGAATGATCTTCCATTTCACACACCAAAGAAAAGGAAAAACCTTCTTAAGGCAAATAACTATTTGCCTTAAGAAGTAGGGCATAGCAAGGCCCAGAATCCTTCTATGCCTTGAACATTCTGACCTGGGCAGTAAAGCTGTCTGCTCTCTTTTGATCTAGGAAATCTTTTATAGCAACAGAGTTCTGCTGGACTCTGAAAAAACCAAAATTTTCTCTTTTAATGTGATGTTAGTGTTGGCATTCTCTTAACTGTTTCCTTTCTGCATGGAAGTTGTAGAGCCTTGTCCCCTGCAATTTGTAGGGAGCAAATTCTGACTAAGATTTTTGCTTCTAAGTAGTCACGGGGTGTTGTGGAGGCCTTGTCCTGGGCTGTTGCAATTCACATGTTATTATCTTTGCTTTATCTGTCCATGAGCTCAACTGAACTTCACTGGTTTATGTTATAAGTAGGTATAATCGTAGGTCCTTTTTGAGTCTTCTGCAAGCTGCCTGGTAAGTGTCTTCACAGACACAGCTCAAGAACTTGAAAATGCATGTTTAAAGTTAGATGGACATAATGTGCAAGTTCACCACTGGTTCTTAGAACATCATGCTCAGTGTTGGTCAGGTCATCTAAAGACACACTCACTAATGAGCTTTAAGAAAGACTTTAAGAAAAAGAAGATAAAATGAAGACTCTAGTAAAATAAAGGGTTAAGTATTTAGAAAAGAATTTGAAAACAGTTGTGGGATGGGAGCTTCTGAAAGCCTAATTTATAAGCTTTTTTCCAAAATTCTTTCAAAAAGCAATTTCATACTCCTGAATTAGGTTTCTTGTTCTCTTGTGCCTGGTGTTGGTGTTACATACTCCCCTCAGATTTGCAAAGAGATCAGTCAAATCAAATTTTGTATCTCTGCCTGTCACTTTAGCTCTCTGTATGGGTTTCCTTCCATATTTTTTCCCCAATTTGCCACTCAGATATTAGAGTATGTGGCAGTTCAACCGGCCTTTTCCAGTAGGCAGCTGTGGAGGATTGCTGTCTGAGTGTTCGCTTCACTGTTCAGAGCCCAAGTAGAGAATTCTTTTGCCACTCTTGTCTGCCTTTCTGCTTCAGAAGAAATAAACCTAAATATGTTTCACTTGCATATTTACTCATCAGTGGTAGAGAAAAGAGTGCTAAAGATGGTGCTAAATAGTTTAAGACTGGTTAAGTTCGGACTGCATGGGAACATCCTCCTACTTTGCCAACTAAATGGAGCACTTGTTGATGTCAGGTTGCTCCAGTGCTATGAAGAGGCTAAATTTGATCATGACTAAGCACAGCTGAAAAAAAAAAAAAAAAAAAAAAATCTGTGTTTTTTATCTCCTGCCATACATGTTACCAGTTTCAGAGGACCTTATTTCAGTGTTTCTCTGACATCGTAGGATCTGTTCCTGATTACATGAATGGAGTTTGTAAGTTATCTCCTATGAAGAATTAAAACTCATTTCTATCAGCTGGGCAAGGATGCTTAAAAGCTGAGAAGATTCAGCAGGGAAAGTGGCTGGAGGCATGAATGTATATATAAAAAAAGGAGTAAAGGAGCAATCCGTCTGTGTCATAGCCAAAGTATTTATCAATTTTCTGGGAGTATGTCTGGATGAGAAAGAAGGATTTTCACTATTTAAAGGAAGGAAATTTAATGGTAATTGACAGTATTAATGAATAAGCCAATTTTAAAACAACCTCTCAAAGAATCCAACATTTTAAAAACAACAAAAAAAAAGGCAAAAACAAACCAACAAACAAACAAAAAGACCAAAGCAAACCCAAACTTCTCCCAGAAAAAAAAAAAAAAGAAAAAAAGAAAAACTATGTATCTGCTCTGTTTCTAATGGTCTGATGCTTCCTGGTGATGAAGATTGGTAGAAGATGTGGATTAATTCCTTATGCTTTCTGCTGCTGCTTGTCTAGTAATTATACAGCATGAGTATGTAGTCAATCAGAAGGCAGATATATTCTAGGATTGTCTCCCATCCTTCCACCTTTGCCTTAGTTCACAAAATAAGTTATTCTTTCTTTGAGGAAGGACTTAGTAGTGAAATGACTTGTTGTCATGAAGGTTACTTCTAGATATCTCTAGAAGTGAGTATACCCACTCAGGGTTAAGCCTTGTTGATACAGCAAATAAATCCTTTGGCTCTATAGTACCCATGCATTTGGACTTCACTGAAGATAAAATGTTATTTTGTGGATGAACATTGGACAGAGATGAATATCATATGAACGTAGAGAGAAGATAGCACTACACCATTGCCTAAACTGTTCCTGAAGTTCTGGAAGTATGTAATAACAGTAAGTAGCTGGAGGTTTGTTTCATTCTACATAGGTTGAGACTATTTCTTTCTGGTTTCCTTCAGCTGGTTAGATACGCTGCACTGAGACAGTATTTTTAGTACCTTGAAAGGGTAATATCACACACAGTGCAATGTACTTTCTTTTTGGTGTTGATACAGCTCTCTCTTCTGAAGTAAAAATCCAAAGTGTTAGATGGGGATACTTCCCTTTCCTACTTCTTGTGTGGGGATCTCTGTCCCTGAGCAACCTTGGAGAGCTGCTATTCCTCTTCATCTTGCAGTGCTCCTTTTCCTGTCAGGAGAGCACCCTACTGCTGCTCAAGTGCCAACCATTTGCTGTGTTATTTGGTTAATGTGATGGATGCCTCTTTCTCTGCCTTCTCACTATTTGGAGCCAAAACGTGGGATTATAAATTAGAAGGTGATTAATCTTTTCTAATGGGACTCAGGGCTTCAAGCAGGATCTCACCCACCGCGTCTTCATTAGCCTTGACCAAGGCCTGCATTACCTCAGATTAGGTAATTGGTCATTTATAACACCGGAGAAGGAGGAGAGAAAGAGCTTATGAAAAAATGTCAACTAAATTAAAGGCATTAAAATTTAATTCTTGTTATCCAGGAATTCTGGGAGGCAGCATTATTTAATCAGGCACACAGTTGAAAACCTCCCATAACCAGAGGATTCGGTCACAGTGAGAATGGTCTCAGTCCTTATCTGTTTCCATGTTTTCTCAGGAGCAGTCTTGTCCATATTAGCTTCTCCTTGGTCTGTTGTTGACTGAGTATCCCAGGGAACATCTACTGAGAGTCTAGGACTTTCTAAACACTTTTTCCCTCAATGCTTAGAATATCTTCAACTGTCCTGATAATATGGACTGTAGGAATGACTGCCAAAAGGGAGCTGTTAGATTACATACAGTCTTTGTGGCAAATTCTCATTTTGTTTTGCTTGATCCCAAAAGAATGATAAAATATTGGATGCGGCATGTCCCCAGACAGTAAACATGATGCAGCCATAACTAAGGAAAGAAGCAAATGGCCAAGCTATGTAATTCTGCAGTACTTCTTGGAGTCCATAAAAATTGCTTTCCTGCTGTGCTGTAATGCTTTAGGCACATGCACGTGTTGGACAGATCAGACATTTACAAATGTCTATGGGCTTGCAAAAGATTTGACTGTGTCCTACTCATAAAGAATGAAGGCAATGCGTGATGATAATATTCCTAGCCATACTGCTAACCTTGAGCGCCATCCTTGTATTTTATGGAAAACCTTAGTAAAAATAAACAATGAGGGAGAAAAATAATTGGTCTTTTGATAAAGGTATTGCATGGACAGAAGAGAAAACTGCATCTTCCAGTGACTAGTGGTCATCAGGAGGGGTGTCTGGCATGGAGCAATGTGTTGAGAAGTTTTCCTGAACCCAGGAGCCCCTGGGATTTTTCAAGAGTTTTGTTTTATGAGTTCTAAAAGAGATTACATGTCTGTGGCTTTCTTATCAAGATAATGTAAAAATTCAGCTCAGGCCTTCTTCCCAGATGTCCCTCCCTTAGAAGCTGTCTTGCTCCACTCTTCAGCAGAGTCCAGCCAGAATGGTTCTCCATGTAGTTGCTCTGGGAGGCCAAGGTATTTCAGAACTGCACTTTTGAAACATTGGCGATGCTATGAATGGGTTTTAGTGTGAAATGCAGAGAAGCAGAAGGCTGCAAGGGACCTCAGAAGTCATTGTCTCCTGTACTGTGCTTTCATAGGGAACCATATTTCATAATACCTTTTAGAAATACATAAAGCTTTATCCCTCAATTAGAGCATCTTTTTGCCCCTGTTCCCTGGAAAGGCTTTTTAAAAGCTTCATTGCTCTGCTGATTAGAAACCTTTGTCTAATTTCCAGTCTAAATTTATACTTTGGCAGTTTATAACCATCTGTTCTTGTACCAGTATTGTCCTTTAGTTAAATAGTAATTTCCACTCCTCAGTTATTTCTGCCCCCAGGTATTTGTGCACAGTAAATGTATCCCCTCTCAGCATTTATTTAGCTGGTTTGAACAGGCCAAGGTCTTTGAATATTCTTTTTATCAGATAGGCTTGCTGGTCCCCTGGTAGCCTTTCTCTGCATCTGTTTCAGTTCACTTTTCTTGACCAGTATTGTACATGCATTTGCATTTGTTTGTGTTTAGAAAGCACAAACATGACTTTTTGAAAAAGTTTTTGTGGTTTTTCTGGTTATTGTGTGGGAATATGACTTTTAACCAAATTGTGCTACTGGTTTCCATGGCAAGTTTTAGCTTTGTTGATGCTCGGGAAATAGGGGTAAATAACAGTGGTAATGCCTGTGCAGTGCTGGCACAGGACTAAATGAAGGCTTGTTTGTAAGCTTTTGGAGTATTTGCGGGTTTTTTTGGTTTTCTCCCAGCATTTCCATGAGCGGCTGCAGACCACTGCTGCTGTCCTCTTCAGAGGTGCCTTGTGTTTCCTGGCTGGTCTAGCAGAGTTGTTTCTTGATAAGAAAACCTTGGTTAAACTTGGCGGATTTGGTTATGCTGTAGACTTACTCTTATGGGGGTTACATAGATACCTTCTGTATAGGCACATTTAAACAAGTCAAACTCCTGTTATGGTCAATAAGGAATAACAGGATCCTCCAGGGCCTGAATCATATGATTCTAAAATAGGTACCTTTAAAGCTTGTTATTGCCTATTGCTTATGAACTAAACTTATGAACACCCTTATATTTAGGATGATGTGTTCTGTTAGTTGATTAAACCTACCTTTGTACTGTTTTCCCTAATCTGTATTAGCAAAAGGGAGTTAGTAGCAGTTATGTGTCTTTCAGATATGTGGCAAGGAAAAACACAAAAGGCTGTAGGGCCATTCAGGGGTTTGAAACTGTAAGAAAGATAGGTGGGGAAAAGCAGAGAATAAATGACAGTCAGGTTGAATGATTGCCTGTGGGAAGATCTTGTCTTTGTCAGTAAAAGATTATTCAGCCTCTCTCTTTTGGAAGCTGAGGGCATGTCTTACCAAAGAATTATAGAATGGTTAGAGTTGGAAGGAACCTTAAAGATCATCTAGTTTCAACTCCCTGCCATGGGCAAGGATACCTTCGGCTAGACCAGGTTACTCAAAACCCCATCCAGCCTGGCCTTAAACACTTCCACAGATGGGGTATCCACAACTTTCCTGGGCAAGCTCTTCCAGTGTATCACCACCCTGACAGTAATATCTAATCCAAATTAACCCTGTCTTGAGGAAAAAGGACAAAGAAAAACAAAAGGAAGAATAAAGACCTGCAACAGCTCAAGATTGGAGGACTCCAGGGTGGATGTGGTCCCAGAGCGTGTGCTCTTTGGCATCCTGGTGAAACCCAAGGTTTCATTTTTTCTGTAGAACACCAGCAGTTACCTCCTTTTTTCTTAGACCCTGTTTTCCTGCACCTCTCTACAGTGGACCAAGTGATTAGCACTTCTCTTGGCAAGTTTGGTGGCAAGCCAAGTTAGAACAGGTTCAACATGTTAGGGGCTCTTGTCTCTTTTCTGAAAGGGCATACAAAGAAGAAATCTGATGTATGGAGGGTACCTCAGAAGTTTGCTCTAATGCTGAACTAATTCCATGGAAACAGGTCTGCAGCACGAGCCAGTTCTTACCAGCAGCTCAGCAAGATGATTTTTTTTTTTAAGGGATTGTGGAGAGACAGATGGAGGATAACAAGTCATGAGATAAGCTGATGTGACCTTATTTTGGCCCTACACCATTTCAGAGAAACAGAATAAGGTTACTTGTCAGCCACTTCATTAAAAGAAGGGAAGTCTCTTAAAGGAGCCTCATCTGTTGGAGCAGATAGCGTGGATGCTAATGAAAAGGAAGACTGATTAGGAACTGTCTAGTAGCTAATGTAGTGTTTACTGGTATAAATGAGTAGAATTTAGGGAGTGACAGATAAAAGTAAGCAATGCATGGCATGAGTGTAAATGGTTCTCAAGACTTTAAAGTCCTGAACATGTAAGGATAGCAAGAAGTTTTGGGAAGTGTTGGACTGTTGACGGAGAAGGGAGCCTAAGTGAATGGGCATGTTGCTTGATTTCTTTGATTATTTCTCTCTTATCTTCTCAAATTGGGTGCTCATCAAGTGCTAAGTATATCATGTTTGGAGTGTAGAAATGTTCCTGCCTAGTAGGAAAAATCTGCTGAATAACCAAGCCCCTATAAAGGAAAAAGAAACATGAATATTATAGGACGTGTAGGATTTTAAGGTGTTTGTAATGTTGTCCTATGCCAAAATATAGGCAGTATGACCTCAGCCTAAAATACAGGAGGCCATTTCTTCTATGTAGTGCTGTTGAGATATTAAGGAGCTGTTTGCAGAATTAGGCCTTATAAATGTGTAACGCTTTATAACGTAATTCTAACATTTTTACACTTCATGATTAGTTTTTATAGCCTGTGATAAATAAGTACAAGTATACAAGAAAAAGGAAAAGACCTAATGGTAAATCTTAGAAAAAGTCAATAATCATGTTTTTTTGTTTTTGTTTTTTTTTAATATATAAGCTTTCCCACAGCATTGCTGAAATCCCAAAGCAGCAAAATAATCTCTCTTTGCCTGTAATGTAGCACCTTTACAGAGTTACTTTTTTTTTACTGCTTAGCCGTTAATAACTGTGTGGCTTTACCCTTACTGTTACATGAGATCCAGGATTCAAAATGGACCAGTCTTGTTTTTCAGCCCAATTTGAATGAAATGCTAAACACAGACGAATGTCACTGGTGAGAAAAAAAAAAGTCACAGTGATTTATTTTTTTAATGCAATTGCTATAGTATCAATTGGTACAAAAAATGACTCATTTCAAGTACAGTTATAGCATTGGTTTTTCCCCTTTAGCGCTATCTTTTGTGTTATTTTGTTGTTCTTGGAGGATTTTGATCTTAATATTAGTCATGTGAAATTTTCTGTGCAAGGGGAGCTAGTAATCAGCGCCTAGGTTCTGCTCTGGCAGACCAGACTATTATTCTGTGTGGTATCTTTCTCGTTGCCTAGTTTTCCATGCTTAAGGAATGAGATTCCCAATTCCCCTTGCCTAACCAAAGTGTGGGATCATTGCACACACTCTAAAGTCTTCCTCTGGAGCTCCAACTATCATTTACATCTGCAAGATAAGCACATTAAAACCTAGCCAAAATAGAGCATATGTAGTCATTTTCAGAGACATAAAATCAAAGAATCATAGAATGGTTTAGGATGGAAGGGACCTTGGAAGTCATCTAATTCAAACCCCCCTGTCATTGGCAGGGACACCTCCCACTAGATCAGGTTACTCAAAGGCCCTGGTGTTGAACGCTTCCAGAGATGGGGAATCCACAACTTTCCTGGACAACCTGGAAACGCAACCAGTGTCACCACCCTCACAGTAAAGAATTTCTTTCTAGTACCTAATCTAAATCTACCCTCTTTCAGTTTAAAACAGTTAAGATTTTCCTTTTTTACAATGTGGGTTATGTTTCCCCTTTTCCAGTAGTGGGAACTTCACTGGATTGCCACAACTTCTCAAATATGGCTCATTTAATGGCTCGTTTAATTTTGCTGAGGGAGGTGCTGGCTCCGCCCAGGCCCACTCAGCAGCACCGCCCACTGACTGACAGCCCCCAGCAGGAGCAGAGGGCTTTTCCCAGCATCAAGAAGCCCCCAAAAGAGCTTTTCGTCAGCCTTTATCGTTGCAGATCCCCTCCCCAGTGCAGTCTTACCTGCCCTGAAGTTGGTCTCTGCCGCAATG
This sequence comes from Limnodromus scolopaceus, assembly GCA_028565335.1. NCBI lineage: Eukaryota > Metazoa > Chordata > Aves > Charadriiformes > Scolopacidae > Limnodromus > Limnodromus scolopaceus. The sequence continues at coordinate 42,870,333 of JAOXNO010000041.1, forward strand.
GCCCATATGATGGATAGTGGCTTAGCAACTTCATCCACCAGTTACCTCAGAACTCGCAGATGTATCTCATCAGGTCCCATGGACTTGTTCACCTTCAGATTCCTCAGATCGTCTCTAAGCTGATCTCCTACAGTGGGCAGTTCCTTATTCTTCTAGTCCCTGACTTCGCCTTCTGCAACTTGGGTGGTGAGGCTAGAGGCTTTGCCAGTGAAGACTGAGGCAAAAAAGTTGTTGAATACCTCGGCCTTCTCCATATCCCGGGTGACCAGTTTTCCTGTTTCCTTCTGGAGAGGAACCACGTTTTCCCTAGTCTTCCTTTTACAAATGACATACCTGTAGAAGCTTTTCTTGTTGCCCTCGATGTCTCTGGACAGATTTAACTCTCTCTGGGCTTTAGCTTTCCTAACCTGATTCCTGGCTGTTCAGACAATTTCTCTGTGTTCCTTCTAGTCTACCTGTCCTTGCTTCCACCCTCTCTAGGCTTCCTTTGTGAGTCAGATTGTCCAGGACCTCCTTGCTCATCTATGCAGGCCTCCTGGCAGTTTTTGCGTGACTTCCTTTTTGTTGGGATATGTGTTTTAAAAACCTTTCCATCCTGAAGTCCAATGAACTGATGTGAATAGTCGTACACAGAAATCTAAATCTGTTCAAAAGACTTATATGGCAATGGAGTGCTGCATCTCCAGTACTGGCTCATCAGCTACCAGTTCAATACTGTGACCAGCACCACTTGGGCTCATTTGGAGCATCCTGGAAGGAAGGCAGTTTGTTTGGAGCGTATGCTTGTTTCCTGAGCAATAGAATTAGTTTCCTGACTCTATTTTTCTGCACCTCTTTTCAGAGGTTGCCTGATTTTTGTAATACCTTCACAAAATTAGATTGGGGTAGGGATCTTAGTGAAACAGAGACCTGATTAAAACTCACGAAGTGGCATAATTAAAGCAAATAAATGTCTGTCTTAATTAAATAAATGTAGTTGTTTCTCATAAGCTGAAGAGGTTTTTCTCTTTGCATTCAGAAGGGAAAAGCCACCTTGCGTTCCATGAAATGATTCTCCTAGTTTTTCTGAGCAGCTGTTGGCTAGATAAAACTCCTCTTTTTAGGATTTTGAAGTCCCACGTATTTCTGGTTTTATATCTAGAAATGCCTCCTTTGGCATGTGGGTTTCCAAACCATTTTTCTCAAGTTACTCAAAAAATAAGAATTTTATCCCTTATAGACAGAGGATACAGTCATACCTTAGCAATAACCAGTGTTCAGATACTTAACTACCAGCTCAGAGACCATATCTTGATTTGCGTGCATTTGACTTGAGCTTGTCTTCTTATTAAATCTACATCTAAAAATATCTTTAGTTCCTTCTACTAGTTTTTTTATTAGTTTTCTTTTATTTCTTTTGTTTAGCAACATATAAATATTGGCCATTTCCAGAGATCTTATCTTCAAGACTCAAGCTCCTTTCCATAACCTGTTACAACACCTTAACTTATGGTAGTGCCAGAGGACTATACAGGCAAATAGTAAAAGCAGTCCCTGCTGTAGAGATGTTAAAATCTCCTGAACGACTTCAGCTCTATTCAAGTGTTGAGCTGCTGTAGGGTCATGCTTTGAGATGGCTTATTCACGAAGGACAGCTGTGATCACACTGATGGCCTGTTTTGATGGTCGGTCCTGCTTCACCTGACAGTAGGAGGGGGCTCTCTGAAGATGCTGGCCAGAGCTTGGTGTGGGCTGGAGAGGGCAGTTTATTTGTAACAGACCAGGAAAGTAGGTTTGTGCAGTGACAGTCAACCCAGGAAGAACAGATGGGCACTGACAGGGCACCAGTGCTGTGCTGCGGTGTTGGGATTGAAAGATGAAGGAATGTAGAGGGAGGCAAAATGTAAAGCGTGATTTTTGGGGAATGACGAAAAGCAGTGAGAAGATTTCTAGAAGATGTGAAAACTAAGCGACAACACCAGGGGTGCAAAACACTTTGTTATCATTTACAAAGAAGTTAAAGCAGGGGGTGGATAAGGACATATAAATTTGCAGCAGATTGTGGTTTATGGTAATGACAGTCCCAGAGGAGTGTCTTTCTCTTGGTGACATTGAAGTAAATTGCATTACTCAAGATGTATACTAAGGATGGATAATGAGATGTGTGCATGGGAAGGAAGAGACTGCTGCTTTTATGATGGCATCAAATGACTGAGGTGAGTGTGTCTGCGCGTGCGCATTCAGGAGGGGATGCCGGCGGGGAGGCAGGGAGCAGACCCGGGGGAGCTGAACGATGTCTGTTTGAAAACCTGGTAGTTGAACTTGTTAGGAAAAAGGGACTTAGGTCATAAATATTGACCTAAACTTTTTTTCCAAACTGAAATTGGGCTTTAAAGGACTAAAACTTTGCCTTAACTTTATCTGAACAAAGAGGGATGCTTATTATGTTGTATTGATGTTTTGTGCTTTGAGCTGCAATTGCATGTGGAAAATGTCTGGAAAGCTGTTTTTGTGAGGCTGATGACTGGAAAATCCTGTGTAAAGTTTATAGCTTGGATGCCCAGGGTGGAACATGTTGGCTGTGGCTCGGAACTGAACTACTTGCCCTATTTTTACTACTTCAAGTCTTGTGTGCCTGAAATAAAGGAAATGCTGGTGGGTGGAGAGCACCTATATCTGTCCTCTCCTTGGTATACTAGGAAAGGAAAACTTGCACCAGAGCTTTTGGAATAGATCCACTGTTCACCTAATCATTGATCCTGGCTCTGTGATGCACCAGGTTTGCTTGATGGCCTGCTTACTCTGGCAGAAGCTTCAGAGACAATGTGCCTCTTACACTGAATTTGATGATATACGTTGTTGCACTTTATTGTCATAACTGATTGCTCTTAACTGGCTCTGGAATAAAATGCCTATATCTTGGTTTTGGTGGGAGGGTGTTTGAACATTTTTTTTTAAACTAACTTATCAAGGAGCTTTTGGATAATTTGTGACTTAAAAATCACAAATAAAGTGGGTAACAGGATACTTGGAATATCAAATCCATGTTTACATACAATCAAACTAGTTATCAGCTGAGTAGTGTATATGCTGTGCCAGGGAAAGGGTCAGGGCTGTGGTTTCACTGGTATAAACTCTTTGTCTACAGAGAGAACTGCAGAACAGACAGTAGTTGTAAATATGTAGGTTTTTACATCCAGAGGCTCACCTGCCGTGGCAAAGCTTCCTCTTAGATCTGGCCACTTGAGTGGAGAAAGGTGCTGGTGTCACTGAGCAGCTGCTCAGTGAAAAGGAGGAGAGAAGCAGTGAAGGCCCAGGACCTGAGCGGTTGTGATATTTGCCAATCAAATAAACAGATGCAATGGTGGCGCCTTCAGCTACAGTAGGGAGGAAGGAATGTCATTAACATCTATCTAAAAAGTAGGATGATGGCATGTCAAGTGCAGCAAGCAAAGATGTCTCTCTTCTAGTCTGGACCAGCTGACCATTTGTGTACCATGCCACTCAAGGATTCCTGCATTAGCCACCTACATGGCTACTCAGCTCTTCAATTACTGTCTTTTCAGCTGTGTGAAAGTGAAATGCATACCAGTGCCATCCTCAAGGGTGTTCAACAAGACCTTGCAAGAAGACCTAGGCAGCTGCTATGAAAAAGGAGAGTGAAGCTCTGCATATCTTTCACTGTTCCTCCAAGTTTTTAAAATAATTCAGTCTTTTTTTTCTTTCTCTTTATCCTGAACTGAAGACAACTGTCTGCTCTTCAAACAGGCATGGTTTGGGGTTTGAGTGGTGAGGTTTTGGGGTTGGGTTTTGGTTTTTTGGGGGGTTGGTGGTTTTATTTGTTCTTGGGGTTTTAAAATGGTAGCCTCTTCTAGCGAAATTTTGTCAGTGGAATAACTGTGCTTTTAAATTTTTGATGAGAAGGATTTTTAGTTCAAGTTTCTAAACCTTTGAGAAGCATCTGACTACATGGAAGACGCTTGCTGATATTTAGGCACATCACTGCCTTTCAGTGATGTGGGCTTTGGGCATTCCTTCCCATTGCAGTTCCTTCTTTTCCCAGCAAAGGAACTTTACCTTGAAGAATGTGTCGTCTTAAAGCTGACTTGTTCCCAAGAGCAATGAGGGAGTCTTTGCCAACACTGGCTGGAGTAAATTCACTCGGGCTGATGGCTGATGAAGGGATGGAGGATTTATAACTTACTTGAGTTTCCATACATCACCCTCTGTGTCGCTTGCTTATGATGGCCCTGCCAAAAGATAAAGAAGTGCAGGACGCTCAGTACAGGCCATGGTGACAGGCCAGGGACAAATGTCTCTGTTGGGTAAATTGATTTGAATGGTTCTAGTGAAATATCAGGCTGGGCTGAAAATATGATTGGGTTTAATGATCCCAACAGCTTTGTATCCTGGTGGAATTTCAAATACAGGAGAAGTTAATTAAAGTCATGTGTGTATGCATTTTGTCTAGAATAGCAGAACTGGGATTTTTTTTTAGAAATCTATATATGTGGATCTTTTATCCATATCTTATCTATCTAAATACAGTCTTGTACTATTTGTAACGTAGTGAAATTGCCATGAGGCTGATAAATATCAGTTGTAATTTATAGGATGTTTATCCAGGTAATGGTGTACAGAATACTTTTTACAGCCCCTAGAGTCTAAAGAGGCAGAGACCTAGAGGCATAAAAATGCATTATGAATAGGCAGAAACCAGACAAACTGTTTTATTTTCTGCAGGTAAAATTTAATGGACATAAAACTTAATATGGTGTTAAGAACATGTTGGGGTTTGGTTTTTTTGGTTTGGTTTTGGTTTGGTTTTCTGTGAACAATGGATGCAGAGCTTGAGAAAAAGTGGCTGGCATGAGGACTGTTTAATTACATTTTTCTGAAGCAGAATACCTTGTTTGCTTTTTACTGTTGCCATTGTGTCTCTAGTGAGTCTGAGCCAGCATTTCCCCCCTGGCTGAGAGACATCTAACAGAGATAGGCTGAGAATGGGGGCTGCACAGAAGGGCAACCTGCTGCCTCTGCAAGCTGTCCCCGCAGAGTGGCTGACACCCTGCTGCTCCTTAAGGCTCTCACCCCTTTTAGATGCTCTGTGGTGCCCATCGGGCCTTTTGATCACTTTAAGGCTATAAGGAACGTAAGCTGCTCCATGCCAACACATCTCACTATCTTCTCTGCTATGAGAACATCTCTGTACAGCCCTTTTTAGCAGAGAGTTGTGGGGTAGAGCCATCCTTGGGCTGGTGGTAGGTGTTGCTATCGGTGCTCTGCAAGGCACCAGGATTGAAGCCGTTCATGGTTCTTCTGCAAGGGAGCACGTTTTGAGGAGCTTTCTTTTATGTGTGTAAATTAATAGATTTCTTAATGCTGATGGAAAATTTCTGAGTGTTATAACTTCCATAATTGTCGTCAGGGAAGCTGAGACATGGGGCGGGAAGTGACACTTTGCTAAGTTCACCTGCCACGTAACTGAGAGGCAGGCCAGGAACCCAAGATCTGTCCATCTCCCTTTTCACCAAGGTACCTGATGCATATTCTTTCTGGTGATAATTCTTTATTGCTGCACCTGATAATTTTAGTAACGGTATGAGTTTAGAAAGCACTGGTAGCTGACAAATCAGTTTCAACCTTCCCTTTTGAGACAGAAATCTCTTATATCAGCCTTTTCCTTCACATAGCTTCCCCATCTACTTTTGCCTGTAAATGAGGGTCAGGGTTGGGATCACTATTCTTTTCTGGCTCAGCTGATTCCCTAGTAGCCTTAAATGGCAGGGCTTTTCTGCAGTGTGAGGGTTGAGATGCCTTTTAGGATGCTGCCAGGGAAGCCTGGAGCATGCAGATTTGAGAACAATCCAGCAAGAACTTGCTAGAGCTCAGACTGAAAATCTGAAATGTGGTCTCTCTCCTAATCTGTCGTTTACCAGGAGATTATCCTTAGTGGAATTGAGAATGCAAAGGGCTTTGGCCAGTGAGCCATGGATAATTGGGGGAAACATTAGTGCAGGGCTCAGTCTCCTGTAGCCAGCAGTGGTGACAGGTGGCACGACTCTGTGGCACAGTGTTGTGGCAGGGAGACACAATGTCAATCAATCATGTTTTATTGCTTCAAATTTCTCAGAGCAGAAGCATAACAAAATAAAACCACAGTACTTGCTATATATGAACAATAAAAACAAAATACAAGAAATGCATCGCAAATTGCCCAAGTTGCTGGCCCAGCAAATGCTATATTAAAACATAGTAGAGAGTATTCTGAACTAAGACAAGGCTCTGAGATGGGACTTCATTCTGCAGCCCTGTTGCATGCAGCCCATGCTGCATGTTACTTTCAGACCTCCAAACTATAATTTGAAGACTTCTGCTTGATTAAATTTTCCCATTTATTTCCCAGTATAAAGAGTCCAAAGCAGGGCAGTGACTGACCAGATCATCCTGTGACTAGTTGTTTTCATCGTTTCTTCAAAAGCAGTTAGTGTGAGGATTCATTGCCTGATTATAAACTGCTTTAATTAAATACACATTACAGAGTTTTTAATACATTTCTGGATTGGATGGACACTAGCATGTAATATCAGGGGGTTTTGCTGTGAAAACTGTAATTAAAGTATCATTTTGAACCCTAGAAGTGGTTACATTTTAGCAATTACAACTAACACTACAGCTCTACCTCACAGGGACATTTGATTGCTGATGTTTCCAAATACATTTTAATATACTTTGAAAAATGTAAAATAATGCAAAGCATCTATTCATAATAATAAGTATATTATGGTGGCAAGTGTTCACTTTAAGCAAAGCCTATTCAAGTTGGCTGAGACAGTGGCATTCCTGCTGCATAGCTTGGGATAAATAATGCGGGACCTTTTTATTAACTCTATAATTAATGGCTCTTGTCAGAGTCCAGATTTCCTCATTAGTTCTTGGAAAAAGCTTCATTAGGTTTTTAGCAATATGCGGCTGGAGACAACTGACTTTGGTGTCTGATAACTAATAAACTTATGAAGTGGACCTGATCTGTTTCCTCTTCTGCAATGGTGTGCTGAGATCCAGTTCATCAGCAAATCAGTTTCTGTTATCTCTTCAAGACTGCACTGGTGGGTCTTCTGCACACAGAGCTAATTCTTCAGTAAGATGAAGGAGGAAAAAAACCTATGCTTCGGCACAGGACAGTGGTGTTCCTGAGGGGTCAGTGTTGGAGCTGATGTTGCTCAATGCCTTCACTAATAACTGAGGTGATAGGGTGGAATAATCTCTCTTGTTAAGTTTGCAGGTAATACTAGATAGTGGGACCAATTGATATACCAAATGTCAGGGCTGCAATTCAAAGTGACTGTCTTGACCTGGAGAAATGGGTTGCTAAAAGCATTAGCCACACTGAGCACTGGGTGGTTAGGGATGAATTGAGAATCTTGTTACCAACTGAGAATGGGGAAGCAATAGAAAGGCTAAACCACTTGTTGCATTCCCTGCAGGTCCAGAATAACTTTGCAAGAGTATGGGTTTGATTGTATTCTCCACTGGTTGTCCTTGTTCCTATTGCCTGCCCAGCATCGAATGAAAAACGTGAGGCTGCCAGATTTATGGCATAAGACAGCTCCAAATCTACAGCATCCCTCTTTTTGCTTCCATACAGATGGCTTTATGAGACTTCAAAGAATAAAATTTGAAAGAGTCAAACCAAACAAACCGCATGTGAGTTTTTGTTCTTTAATTTTGTTTCCTCACCAGAGGCAATACAGAAAGTGGAGTAGTTTGATGATCTCTAGGGGTTACATTAAGTGCTCTGGTTTGCCAAATATCAGGCTTTCATTTTTCAGGCAGTAGAAGGCAGCTGCTTCCTTCACTCTAAGTATAAGATTAAGGGGTAATGATAGTGAGCTAGAACAAAAGTAAAGTTGTATTTGGAGGAGGTCATGCAATATGTGTCCTCTGAATAAGGCTGCCACAAATCTGAAGGCAAATTGCACCCACATGAGTATTATAGAACTTTAAAGCTCTCCATACGTGGTAAAACATCTCAATGAGAGTTTTACAGAGCACAGTCTTCTCTGTACCTTTATTTTCTTTCTGTCTTTGACAAAGAAGCATTTTCATTAGGTAAACCAACAGTAGGTTATCTCTGTTTCTGTCACTTTATTTAGCTATTAGTTTCATGATGTCCTGGCACACAGAGTCCAGAGGATGGCTAGTGTGTCTGTAGATTGAGCTGGAGACTTGGAAGTCTGATTTTTGCCTGACTTTTACCTCCCTCTGCCTTTGCTTTGTTTTCATGTTTGGCTTGGATTTGTTCCAGGGTTGAAACACTGTCTCCTGAATGCATCCAAGAGTCTGGAGGCACCTGGAAGACTGCGGGTCTCCTTTTGAGATGATGTATTCTAGGGAGTAATCAGAGTTGAGGAATCATCCTGCTTCAATGGCTGGCACCTTTACTTTGCTGTTTTCAGTTATTTGTTATGGAGGTGGCCAACAGTACACTGCTAAAATTAACAGTATTGAGTGAAACAGATGTGTTATATGGTCTCTGTTGGTTAGGGTTATATTGTGCTTGCCCCTTCCTGAATAACAAATAAATTCTTTCAGAAACTGTCACAAATTTAAACTATATTTTCCTCATCTGTCACAGAATAGGAATGAACCATGCACTTCAAATGCATCCACTCTGACTTGCAATATATCACTGAGCAGCCATTTTGTTTGCCAAAGCAAGGATTGAAGTTTTGTCAACTGCTACTCACAATAAAAAAAAAAAAAAACAAACATATTCTGGGTTGGATTTGATGTGAGAAAAAAAATGTAATTGCACCATTTAGGTCAAAACAAGGCAGCATGATCCATTCAGAGCCCGACACAAATTTTGGGGAACATATTGCTTATAATTAGCACTCCCATTTACTTCTTATATGATCTAGGAATACCAGTTTATTTTCTCTTTTTTCTCATTATCCATCATACAAAATAAGCACTCTCTCCTTTTCTTGTCATTTTGTTGGAAGTCATTGGATGAAAAAGTCCAATAAAAGTACTGCATGTCCTTGTTGAAGAGACTTTTCCTCCTTGCCATTTGCATTTCAGTGTCCTGTCTATTTCCCTGGAACAATGTACCTTTTCAGCTCCCCTGAAAATTGGACCAGTAATTTGGTCTTCAATTTGCATAGCTGTAATATGGGGATAATGCTACTATAAGCTCTTTGTGAATTACTTTGTATGGGAAAGGAATATGATGGCCCATGACACTTCATACGGTGAGAAAGGTTATGTGGTGCTAAGTGAGCATACCACATCTTAAAAGTTGGCTTTACTGGTCACGAGTTGGAAACCCAACCTAAAGAAAAGCTATGTGATGAAATATAAATAGCTTTTCTGCGCAAATTGTTTTATGGAATTGCTGGGAGAGAAATGCTTTAAACAGCAAGAACTTATTGTAGACTCCTCCCCATGTCCTTTTGATTTGAAGACCTCTTTCTTTCTCCTATGGATTGTTTGTTTGTTCAGTAGACTGAACCATACACTTGGACACATTTCCACAGGAGTCATTATCTCTTCAGTCTGCAAGGCCACAGTAGCTACTCCCAATTGCTATCATCTCAAAGTTGTGTATCATCCCTAAGCAGCTGCTTTAGAACCAGCTGGTAAAATCTGACCACCCTTCAATTTGTGCTTACTAGTAGCAGTCTGGCACATTGATATTTCTAAGATCATCCTTCTTTTTAATGAGGCAACCCTGCATGTCTTTAGTGCTCCTTGTGGGTATGCTTTACATCCCAGAAAAATCTCGGAGTTCTTTGAATGGTCATTGCACTGAATTTTTCTCTGGCAGCATGATGACTTGATATGTTACTCCTGTGTTAAGACAGATGTGGTGTTACCATCTGGTAAAGGGAGGACCCTGCTCCGACAGGCAGAAGTGCGGGTCTTAACTGTTGGTGGTTGGCAGTGTCCGTACTAATAATAGCTCTCATTTGTCTAGCACCTTTACTGGAAGAGAGCCCGAAGAAATTTATGAGCTGTACTCAAGCAATGTATCCACCTTTAGGTTGAAATGAGACAGATGTGTGAAGGTGCGCTATGTGGGTTTCAGACAAAATGAATGTTGGATAATTATTAAAAGCTACTGGGTGAATGGCAGGCTTATTGTGACATGAAGGAGTAGACTATGATGGCCATGGGATTCTCTTTAGCCCATATGGGCACAGGCAGTTATCCATCGTGTTGTGTGAGGGAGGATTTACTTTGTCTTTCTTGGCAGATGAACATTTTCTCATTGAAAGGGAGGTCAAAAATGGTTTGCGTTTGATTTGGAAATTGCCCCCTATTAGTGTATCCACCTGGAGGTAAAATCAGCATCTACAAAGTGTTTCATCATTGTTCAGTGTGAATGCTGGTGATGCCTCCCTTTCAAAAGGGCATTTGAGACAAAGAGAAATCCAAGAACAGACTCAAGAAATTTGGTTTTATAGTGATTTGGCATTTTCAATTATTTCTTTTCTGAGTGCTTCACTAATGTTTGTTCAGCAGATCCTAGCTCCTGGGAGGAGCCTAAAGCTGCCTTTGGGCAAAAGCTCATGTAATCAGAGCATTTAACAGGGATGCAACAGCTGGGCACATGCTCATTTCTAAGGCTGATAAGTTTTAGAAATTTAGCTGCTGGAGCTTTTTGCACACAGATCTTTTGGATTGTGGGCATGTGGAAATTTTTTCAGTGCGTTAAGCATCTGTGGTACAGGTATCGAGGTGTATTTAATGGGAGCTGTCTGTCAATGCTGAAACACTAATAGAATTAGTGCTAGGTGAATATGTGAACTGAAGCTGATATACTTCAAAAACCTCTGAGCAATTGTATAGCTGTAGGTTAAAATAATATTAATCAAGCTCAGCAGCAAATGTATCTCCTAAGCAGAGTTTCTACATGTAAATAATCATCTACATCCTACTCACACCTTATCATTCATGCCACCCTGCTTTGAAAGTCTCTATTCAGAGGAGGAGGGATAACAGGAGGATATTAGAATACTGAGCGTTAGGAAGTATTCAGTATTTGGTCACTGTGGGATGGTTGGATTTTTTTTATTTTTAGGATACTGGAGTCATGGGATGTGGACTGCGGGCTCCTGTTGCTGTAGAGGGTTGCTACACCTGTGCTCTAGAGCTCCATCACCTTTTTCAGGGTCTGCAGCTGAAGGATAGAAAAGAGACTTGTTTTATTAAGTGCATGAGATGTCTGGAACCTTCTCTATTGATGTTTTTCATTTCCAATTTTCTCTGTAGGCAGAACTCTCCATTCTCTGATTGCTCTGGATGTCAAACAGGGTCTCTTTTAGTGCTTTGCAGTGTGACTTTATAGCACTTTTATAGCCTTAGGGAGGATGGTTTTGTTTCTGAAGTCCCTATATTTTTCTGTAGCCCTTGATGGTGGCATCTTTCATTCCTTTTCTTATAGAGCAGAGGAGGATGGGACAGCTGCACCCGTGCCACTGGTGCTGTAGACAGGGAATTTAGGCAAGAGAAACTTCTGACAAACACTCACTGGGGAGGAAGAGAAACATATGCTTCCACCCATGCAAGACAGTGCAGAATGAATACCCTGAGGCAGCTGCAGTTCTCATCTGTTTCGGGTGGATGGAGGTACGCTGTTTGGAATCAGATTTGCTCAGGTGTTAGTGACCTCCTGCCTGTATAGACTCCACCAAGATTATAATCGCTGTACTGCTGAAAAATCACTCAATTTCTTTCACCTAAGCAATAAAAGGCAGCGTGAGATAGAGGACAAGGCGCTTTGGAAAAAAACCCTCAAGCAACAAAAAAACCAAACAACGAAACAGTTCTGTCCTAAGGTGTTTAATGAATTCTGTTGGGGAAGAAGTCGGAGGGGGTGTTTGCTGCATGTCTCGGGGGTCAGTTAAGTGAGAGTGAGTGTCTGCTTTGGTGAATAGCAAGTCACTCCTGGCTGGTCAGGAGAGAAAATGTGTTGCCACAGTTGAGTTACTCAATATCCATGCTCTTGACTTTCTGTTCGGCTGAATCATTACTTCTGTGCATTTGCTTCACTGCTAGTGATGGTGATGTCCCTGAAATTCTTTAAATGCCCTGGCATAAGCTGCTGAAGATCTGGTCTTTCTCAAGCCTTTTCTTCTCCAAGTGAAGATGAAAAAACTAGACTTGGACTCATTGCTCAGGGCTCTCAGCATCAAAACAGAAAGCATCCTGGAACCAGTAGTTCAGATTCCAGCAAGACTAATTTCTTCTCTTAATTCTCTTGCCATAATTGTGAAAGTTTGTCTTTTGGAGAATATATCCCTGATCAGTAAAACTGAGGCAGTATAAAACTCATAAGTGTGAGAAGACCTAAGTACTTTAACTTGCTGTTTCAAGCAGTTTATTTTCATCTTCATTTTCAGAAGAGACTTCAAAAATAGTTCAGCAAAACGCTGTCACAGCATTTGGTGGTGGTGGTGGTGTGGAGGTTGTAGTACAGCAGTAGACAAAGCGTTTTCTAAGAGCACACCTCCTGAGATGCTTTGAGTGGAGAGAAAGCCCTCAGTACTTCCAGAATGGATGACTGTGGACATGCTTTTCTCTGTGTGACTATCCGTACACAGAGAGAAGAATAGTAGAGTGGCTGATTTGAAAGAACTGATTTGAGGCTCCAAAAGGACATTCAGAGTTAGCTCTGGTACCAGAGCTGTTTTGCAAATGTTCCTTGTGTGTGGCCCCAGGTTAGAGTTGTCTGTAGGCTTTTCATTTTCAGTTCTGTACACAGTACACCCAGTGCCAACGCGAGCGGTAAGATGAATGGCTATTTATTTCAGTTTACCAGAGCTAATCCATCATGGTGCATGTAGCAATTGCATTTCTGCACTCCAAAAAGCTTTTTCTTCTAGAGATGAAATAAAAAAATAAATAAATATATATGTAAGGAGCTCTCTTCCTCAGTCTTTCTTTTCTTTTTCTTGCCTTCCATGTAATGAATATGTTTGTTTATTTTGGTAAATGTCCATCATTTGAAAAGAGCTTTATTTAGCCCTTAGCCCACTGCAGACATGAAGTGACTGATAGCAGTGTTGTACTGGTATGCCAGGAAATAAAATCAAGATTTCTTTTTGATCCCTTGATTAATTGCAAACAAATGTTTTCATTCCTATGGATCAGCAAGGACACCGCTTCAGGATGGAAAGGTGTGACCTTTGCTAGTTCCTGTTAGTACTTTTCTGTTGGAATTGATTTTTTTTTTTTTCTTTTTTGATGTTTCAGCAAAATAGATGAAATTATGATTAGTACTTCATCATCTAAGGTTCTTTCTGTAATGATTAGTAATTCGATGTGTCTACTCACCCCTTATTCCCTCTAGTTTCTTTATTAAATTCTGCTTATATTTTATGAAGTGTTTGTTTGATTTTTGTTTATATTCAACACAAAAGCTTTATCTAAGATATTTAGTCAATCATCTTTGGCTAATTTGCTGCTTTTCATTCCAGAGATGGCACAGTGACCCACCTTTCTACTGTGTGTGGTACTGTACAAGATCAGACCATTTTGTACTTTTTCCTGTATCACTGGTTAGTTAGGTGGGGTTGGTTTTTTCAAAATGAGGTCCTAAGCCTAACACTTTAGTTCCACCTTATATTCCAAGAAAAAACTCCTGAGGGCTATTTTTTCAAAATTAAAGGACAGTATGGGGAGAAAACAAGAAGAATGCCATCATCTTTCTTTAATACTTTATGGTGCCTCTTTTTATAAATTATTGTGCAGGCCGGAGTTAGGTTAAGACATTGGAGCCTAAGCCCTTTCTGTTTAGAAGAGCTGGGAGAGAGGACATCACTAAATTTAAAGAGCACGAGTACATTTTTAGTGGATACTGAAGTCTCAGATTTTGCTGTAGATCTGAAGGACTACTACTAATGCATGGTCTTCATGCCAAAGAAAAATAGCATCAGTTTTCTGTCAGTAATTTTGGATTTTCCTAGGAGGTGCTCTTACCCAAACATTCCATAGAGCAAGACACCTTACATTCAAAGTGCTACATCCCAGCAGGAAATGTAAGCATCACAATCTGAGGTAAAATTACCGTAGGCCAAGAATGGTGGTGGAGGAGTAGCTGCAAAGTCATTTCATCTTGCCTGAGATACGAGAAGGGAGAAAAATGGAAAAAATGCCACCACGCACCAGAAATTACACGCTTTCCTGCTTTCCAGAGAACCTGCCTGTAACTTAAGATTGTTTGGGTTGTTTGCAGCTTTGCTGCCTTCCTTCCTTTCCAGTTAATTATTCATGCACTTGGTACCAGCAGATGGGTTTTGTTTTCCTTTAGGTGTAATTAGAGCAATCAAACGGTTTGTAATATTGTAATAAAAATGCACTTTTATTCTTCCTTCCTTCTCTCTCTCTCTCCCTCCCTTTTTTCAGTCTCTCTTCCTCTCTCTTCGTTTTGCTGATATCTATCTGCTGACCACTGTCTGTTCACTGGTCCTTCTGTCCTTCTAATTTTTTTTCCTATTTGTTTAAACTACCTGTCTCTCGGTTACATATTTTTTTTTTTTAATTGTGTGTGCAGTTGCCAGTTTAAGAACTCAGCTAAAGACAAGCTTCTAGACTGCAGGTTTTCTGAATTCTTGCAGGGAAAATTGGCCTTGCCATAATAGCTATTGACGGTGCTAATTCTGAAATGAGCAAAATTAAATTGCACCCTTGAGGGCAATCAATTGTATACAATGTATTTGAACAGAAGGATAGCGCAGGGAGAGGCGACAACACAGGTGAATTTTTAATGTGGCTTATCTTTGCATGTTGTGGTAGATGGTGAGAAAAGATTTCCTTCATGTTCAGCCAGCCAAAGATTGTGTTAGGGTTTGGGGGTATTTTTGAGGAGTGGCTGAGGGAACTGGAATTGTTTAGTCTGGAGAAAAGGAGGTTCAGGGGAGACCTTTTCAGTTTCTACAACTACCTGAAAGGACGTTGTAGTGAGGTGGGTGCTGATATCTTCTTCCAAGTAACAAGTGCTAAGACAAGAGGAAAGACAAGGTGCCTCAAGTTGCACCAAGGGAGGTTTAGGATGGATATTAGAAAAAGTTTTTACACTGAAAAGGGTTATCAAGAATTGGAAGAGGCTGAGCAGGGAAGTGGTTGAATCACCATTTTTGGAGGTATTTAAAAGATGGGTAGATGTGGTGCTTAGGGACGTGTTTTAGTAGTGATTTTGGCAGTGTTTGGTTAATGGTTGGACTCTGATCTTAAAGGTCCCTTCCAACCTAGAGGAGTCTATGATTCTGTTTTGTTATTGGGTTTTTTTTGGTTTTTTTTTCCCCCAGTGTGAATTCTAGATCAGGAAAGGAATTGAATTCTCCTTTGATCAACTGCCATTATTTGCCTTGGATTTTGCAACAAACAGAACTACTAGATCACCTTTTTGTTTGTTTGAAATCAGTGTGTCCTAGTGTTTAGACCTATACATAGATGTTTCCAGAAAATTTGTATACATATACCTACATGTACGTGTGTACAAATGCATTTCTGGGTCAGCTGAAACTTCCTTAGTGCAATTGTTTTCTTGCATGTATCAGAGCCATTCAAAGATTTTGCACAATTTATTTAGTACTTCACAGTACCTGTTTTGGGGGCTGTTTGAGATGATCTGTCCACAGGAGTGTAGCAGGTGAATCATCAAGGAACAAGTTTTTCAGTAACCAGCAGTGACAAAAAGTAGTCTATAATTACTTACGATAATTTTGGCTAAACACTGTCTGCATCTTCTTAAGCCAGCTGCTGACGGCCTTCTCTGTTTGGCTTTGTTGATGCTATTATTCGTTGTGTGATACTGTTGATGAATTTGCGGAGAGATCGTACCCATCAATATGTGTAGGATCGTAGCTGGTCAAGGCAAGAGTTGCTTAATGGATGGGGAGCACACAAGCTGTAAGAGGTGGCCCTCTGTGGCTTTGTTCTCTGTGGAAGTAGAGCTTGACTTGCCAAACGTCTGACTTAACCCCTTGTTGTTGTTGGCGTGGGTAGTATGGTCTTTGAGAGAGTATAGATTGTGAGGGCAGTAATTTGGTAATGGCTCTTCAAATGGAAAAGCCTTGTTGATGGGCAGAAAGAAGAGCTGGCGTCTTGACAGGAGGATTTTGGGGTCCCAACATTCCACCTTGCTTCCTCCTTTCCCCAGCGCTAATCTCAGTGTTGAGTGGCAGTAGCAGCTCTTAACACTCTGGCTGTAGCCTGTGCAACTCCAGGAGTAGGGAAAAGTCTGTGCTACAGACAGTGTGAGCACCAGCTCCCTGAACCGGGTTCATAGATGGAGAAAAACAAGGAGGTGCCAAGTGTGGGAGTTCTGACTTGGGCTGGCAGAGCTATTGAAAGGACCAACAATGAGGAGCCAGCTTCAAGGGATTTTTTTTCCTCAGTAACAGTGTGAGCCAATTTCCATGTGTGAAATCTTCCTTCCATCAAAAGTGACATTAAAAAAAAAAAAAATTAAAAAAAGTATTTTATTCTGGTTTTCATTGGTTTTCTTGATATCTGTCTGCTGCACGCTGTACTGAACACCAGAGATGCTGCTGCTCTTCTCCATCTATGCAGACACCATTATATCATCCTGGAGGGGAGAGGCACAATTACTCTGATTTTTCGCATATGAGAAATGACAGGTCTTGTCATGTCCAGAAAGCAGCAGCGGGCAAGGGTCTGCTGGTGAACATTAGCTCATTTCTTCTTCCTGACAGCCTACCAGTGCTGCCAGGAGCTAGCAAAGGTAAATGGATATGACAGTAATACCTCTTTCTAGCAGCATAGCTAGACCATGCAGTCAGAGATCCCCTCTGCGCTGTGTTGATCAGGGTCAGCTCTTTGGTGAGAGAGCTCTGAAGAATATTGAGTATGGTTTGTGGAGAGGTATCAGCTTTTTGGAAGTGGCTGTGATCCCACCTGCGTTTTGTATTATTCTTGCGGTGTCAGGCTGGAGCGTGAAGTGAAGGTGAGCCTCCTCAGAGCTGAGGGGAAGAGCTCCTGCTCTTTCAAAAGCAACATGGGGCCAGGCTCTGTTGAACACTGTGCACCTGAAGGTAGTGTGAAGTTCTGGTTTGCTTTGCCTTAGAATGATGCTATATGTTGTTCTTGGTGGTTTATTCGGTCAGCGGCATTAGCATCAGTATCCTGGCTAAGCAGCAAGGTGGTCTTATGTTTGTTTCCATTCCCTTCCAGCTGCTTTGTAGAGTCTTTCCCTTCCAGTCCTAGCTATGATTTAGCCTGCATTGTCACATCCCGTTCTGGGATGCCAAGTAATTCCTCTAAGACAAATAGTGAGGAGGCTAATTTTTTTTTTTCACGTTTCTTGATCCTTTCCTCGGTCTCTGAACATGTAAATTGTAGCTTTGTAATGTAGCCAGGTTTTCCTGGAACTCTGTAGCTGTCTGTCTTCCCGTTTGATTCAGAGCTGCTCTGCCATCCAGAGACTCCTCTAGAGAAAACAGCTTTGTTAGAAACAATAGCAACATCAAAACAAACTGCAGGAAAGCCACTTAACCTGCATGTGTCCTGTAACCTCCTTTGTGCTTGTGTACAGTTCTGGAAGCTCTCACGGAGGTGTACCAGGCATTTATTATGGAGCCCTGGAAACCAAGGGATGAGGGATCCCATGCAATATTCTTGTGGTGAATATTTACATTATACCATTTTTGATGCGAGAAATTTACTGTGCTTGTCTCAGTAGAGGTGTTCTTGAACTGACATAATGATATATATATGAGTGGGCACAATCTCAGCGAGATGGTTTGGCTGACGTACAAACTTGCTGTTTGAATTTGCCCTGCTCCTAAAAGCCATGTTTAGCTGTTTAGCAGCTGTCTCAGCATGTTTCTCAGGATTTGTCTTCTACTGAACCAGGAACTGAAACTCTGGGCCCACATGATGGTGTTGACTGTCAAGGCCATACTGAGCCAGAGCGAGCACTTCATATCCATCATTCAGCATAGGGTAACTTAAATGTGAAATTTCTGATTTCACTCCTTTTAGTAAGACCTTCTTTGGTCTGTGCCTGACTTTTGATGAACAAACATTGTTTTACCCAGGCAAACTAGTAGGAGGAAGGGTCTGATTTGTTCTGATTTAGAGAATTCCTTGTTGTGGTCTGTGAAATGGCTGACTGCCCGTGTTGGGAAAGGTGACTGCTGCACGTATTCTTTGAGAACTTTCCTGTTCTTTAGCGCTATTAGCACACTGAGGTGTGCTAAAATCCCCTAACTTTTTATGCTGGGTTTTGTCACTTTGGTTTCCTGATCCATCTTTCCTTGAGTCTGGACTGAACAGAGCTGCTCGGCTGTGAGTCACAGAGCCTCCATAGCTCATGGACCTTTTTTGTGGTTTGCTTTTGGAACAGGATAAACAGAACTATTCTTGCAGGTAGTAAAGTCCTGGATAACCCACATGGTACAGTAAAGACAGAGAGAATAGGAGGAAAAACTCCCATCAAATGGTGTTTACCGTTGTCATTTTACCTTCTTTAAAGTTGAGTATTGTATTATATTTTGCTGGGGGAGGTGGACTGATTTTTTCATATTTGGTAAGCCAGTATCTTACCTAGCTACAGCCCAAGTGATGAATGTTTAATTAGATCCGTACTGTATGAAATACATTGCTGCTTAGCTGGGTTAAGGCTGGGTAGCCCATAAATTGGTAATTTGGTTGTCAGCTTCCATAGTGCCCTGGACAGTAACAAAACCCATGAATTTAAACACTCTTGTGGATTCCTTTATAAAACATTAATCTTTGGATTGGATTGTAAAGGATTTAGGTCTTTTATCCTTTTTCTTTTCCTTCAGTTAAAAAAAAAAAAGGAAGGCTGAATGAAATTAAAAATTTAGAAGGACTTTTAATATTGCAGTGACAACAAACTGCATCTCTCAAAGTCAGCAGCCTTCATCCTTACCACTGACATGTGGTAAAGAAGCATCTTCAGTAATGCGATATTGCCAAGAATTTAAACAAGCGCTAACATTTCCTGAAATTTTTTTAAAAGTTATATGTATAGAAGCAGAACTGCTTTAATTCATACTGCATTTCCCTTCCTTGGATTTTTTTTACTGCTAGTAGTCAAATGGCCATTAGGAATATAAAATATGGTAATGTTTTTGCTCTGTCATTAGGATTTTCCTGCAGGCAAGGTGTAGCAGATAGTCTAGTGCCCATTTGGGTTCATTCAAGTGGGAAACTGATACTGCAGTTTTGACTTGGGTCAAATCTCCAAGGATTGCTGGCATCTTCCAACTTTGAGGTGAGGTGAGAATAGCAGAGGCTCAGATTGTCCAAAACCGAGGCAAGAAGATAAGAGGATGAGGGATGAGTAGCATCCGGTAGGTCCTGCTCAGTAATTTCATGTCAAAACCTCAGGGCAGTCTTTTTGCTCTCCAGGTGCTGTGCTATTTCTGGGTCTGTCTTGGTAATGTCCACTGAACAAGCCCTGACTGTATTTCATGCTATATTACTGTTTACTGTAGCTAATCTTAATTTCTTTTATTATATAATATAGTAACGAGGCAACCCAGTCACTGCAGATCAAAGGGATTAGTGCAGCTGTCATGTGGATAAGCTCACATTGTGCCTTACAACACCACCCCAGGCTTGCTCAAATCGTGCAGACTCAACGCTGTCTCGCTCTCATCACTGTAGATACAGCCCAGGATATGTAAATGCATGTGGGTATGTATGGATCCTGTAGGTATTTACACATGCTTAGGCAATGCTGCCTTGCAGCATGGTTTATTATCTGGGTTTGACAGCACCCTTTGAACGCAGGCATCACTTTCCCATTCGTATGTTCCCTGAGGCTGTCAGCAGTCATTGGGATGACTGGCGGAGTGTCAGCTAAGCTCTCCGCTCCTGGAGGAATATTACAGGAGCAAAGCTGACGAGGGCTGTGACATCTTTGAGGGGGGACACTGCATGAGGTCTGCATGGTATGCATCGGCCCCTATTTGATGAGTTTTTCACAGCAGGGACTTTTTTGTTTCTGTTCTTGTCAGTATCTGTCAAGGTACCCAACTTAGCTTTCTTTTCTCTTTTCAATTCCTTGTTTTTTTTTCTTTCTTGTTTTTTTTTTCTTCCCCTTCTTAACTTAGAGTCCCCAGTTGGAACCCATTGGGTTATCATCTCTGCCGATGTCTGGAGTGACTGAGAGCTGGAGCAATGATTCCCATTGGCTCTGACCTAGGACACAGCACCAAGCCAAGCGTGCCAGGGACTGCTGGTCTAGTTCTTTATCAAGCGTGAAACCAGGAGTCTTACCTCCAGGGGTGGTTGAAGTTCCTGGAGATTTCTTGGCAAGAGCGATCTTTTACCCTTCCAAAGTATAGATTACATAATCACATTGTACTTTCCTGACTTCCTCCTTTAAAATTTGAATATGGAATCTTTTTTTTTCCATCCCTTTTGCACAATTCAGTGTGCTGTTAAATACTCCAATTTCATCTCAGGAATAGCACTTCAGTGAGAGGAGAGAGAAATGTTCCCAGATACATATTTTTAATTTTTTTTTTTAATTGTTTGGTATTGAAGAATCACAGTAACATTTTTCAGTGCTTTATTATTTTTTTTTAAAGCGCTTTTCTGCATATGCCGTTGTTATGCTAAGGGGAGATGGTATGTGCATGGAGACCCTTGCCTGATAAACTTACTAAAGTGAGTGTTCCACTGATGTATGCGTGTGTTTCACAATACAGAGTAAAGCAGTTAACCTCACACTTCTCCTTGGCACTCCGGTGCCACAGTGCAAAAACCTTTACCTGAAATTCAGTCCTTTCTACATTCTTTGCTGGGGTCACGTACCGTAATTCTTCTGTGGACCTGATATATAATTGTCTAAGGCATTCAATGTGGCTTGTGTAATTGTCTCTTTTCAGAGAAATGCTAGGCACTCAGTTCCCCTTAAAAAGAGGCAAGGCATCTCAGAGATGCTTCTAAAAGTGTCCTGGATGGTCTGTCTTTGTCAGGCTGTAGCCGCGTGCTCCAGCAGGTCACAGTGACAGAAGAGTAGTCCTGTGCTTGCAAACAGCTTTTTTTCACAGGATGCTGCTCTTACCTGCTCTGGAGGTTCAGGGCTTGAGGAAAAAGTGGTGACAGGACACAGGGCAGCACTGGCAGCTGCCTGCCCCTGCTGTGAAAGCCAGGCTCGGAGAGCTGTGGGCTGAGTTTGTTTGCACTGATGGATGTTGTGCACTGCAGTTTGTGAACTGTATCGAATTCCCCCTCCCGCCTTGCCATCGCTGCTGGCATAGCTTGTTGTGTTTATGAATGTGACAGTCAAATACATCAGAGGCACAACTTGCCCACTGATCTGTGAGGCTGCCTGCCTTGCTTCAGTGGGAACCCAACTGACAGCAGCAGGGACTGCACTGATTTCTAGGAGCGATAGATCAGAGGATTTAGGTTTAGAAGGCTCATTGGGACATGCCAGCCTAGGAGGCTTAGTTGTGCATTCCTCAAGTTTACTTAACCCTTGAGGGGGAGGGTATTTTGCTAGTCTCACGTGCTCTTGACAGGTCTTGGAAACAATTTTCCACTTTCAGTTCATGTACTTATTATGAACAATGAAGTTTCACCATGATAGAAAGCTGATAAAGAGGGAAAGGCATGAAGAACACTTCAGATCCAGCGCTTAGTAGTTTTAGAAGAGGGTCTTTGCCATTGTTACTCTGCCGAAATACAAAATTATGTTTAAACTAGCGTTTATATTGGCATAGCTATTTTGATAAATATCACACCCAGATGAGCATAGTTAAATAGAAACAATGATTTGTCTTAGCATGTTTGTGGTGGGAATGGACAAAGTGTTTTTAAAAAATGTCATATGATGATCTAGTCTCCAGGTTGCTGCAAGACATAA
Source organism: Limnodromus scolopaceus (assembly GCA_028565335.1). Classification (NCBI taxonomy): domain Eukaryota; kingdom Metazoa; phylum Chordata; class Aves; order Charadriiformes; family Scolopacidae; genus Limnodromus; species Limnodromus scolopaceus. Next base: position 42,892,192 of record JAOXNO010000041.1, read on the forward strand.
TGTTTTTATTTCTTTGAATAGTAGCAAGCAATGATTCTTACATGTTGTAGTTCAGGGAGCCCAGGTGAGGAGGTGTTTTACCTTCCCCCTCAGGACCTCCTGGTCTCTTGTGCTGTGTGAGGTTATCCTACAGGAGATTTGGCTGTCTACTGCAGTTGTTTTTGCTGGAATTCGTGTTTGTTTCAGTAATATACGGCTGATTGTTATCTGGGGGAGGACAGGGCTGGTAGCTGCATTAGACTGACTTGCAGCATCGCTGCGGCCTTTCTGAAGGTAATTCCTTGGAGCAGCAGTGGCAAACTGCTTTACGCATCTTCAGCTGTGGACTGAAAAATCCCTAATCACAAGACAAGGTGACATTTTCAGGTCTCCTGCTATGTAGTTAACTTTCCCCTAGCCTCTGTCGCTGATTGTTGCCCTTTTCACAGCAGCGTAGGTGCTTTCTCTGTGCCCAAGCATTCTTGGAGGGCAAAAAACCTCCATAGTGCTAGATTCCTATAATAAGAGGCAGCCCTGCACTTCTCCTTTTCAGCTTTGAGTCTCATTTATTGGGTTTGGTGGCGTGTGTTTCAGTCCTTTAATTAAGTCCTCCCTTTGTCTCTCTATCTGCCAGAGCACGGTTCCCATTTTTCTTGCTGCAGCACTTAAGCATAATTTGGTGTCAAACACATGCTCTCTGATTGAGGTCCAACCAGATTTACTTGCAAATGTGTCTGGGTCAATAGCATTTGTTTCAATTAGATTTACAAAGAGCCATTTTGGTGCTCTGGCATGTTAGTCAAAGGGGAGACTGTGGGGAGAATAGGAGTAGGGAGGGCCTTGGGCCTGCCAGGCACTTAGCTAATTTATGATTTAAAAAAAAAAAAAAAAAAAAAAAAGGATGGGAAAAAAAAAAAGGTGATGGGGGAAATCTGATATCATTGGCCTGTGGCCAAACAGGGCTGTAGCAGTTTCTGCTAAGGAGTAATCAATAGCCAGGGCTTAGCCTGCTGAGTGCTCTGAGATGCACTGCTTTAAGATGTAAAAATTAGTAGAGCCAGGCATCTTTGAATGCAGATGGGATTGTGGCCACAGTTGGCTAAATGAGTGAAAAGCATTTGTAGCAGGGCTGAGCCAAAGCCACAGCAGGCTGGGAAGAATTAGCTATTATCTAGTATTATTTATTTATCCATACTTTCCCCTGCAAATACAGGGGCAGGATTTTCATGTGTGTGGAATTTGAATTTGTGCACTCGGGTAAGAAGCTTGATTCACCTGCCTTGTTACCCCTGCAGTCACCATGAGGAATTTGGCTTCCCATTGATACTAAAGGAATTTGCATGCTCAATGCCTTTCGTAACAGATCCACTGAGGTGCTTAACTTGAACCGGATTGAATGCTGCCCTCAGAAAACAGACTGGGGATATCCAAATTGCATTAATCCAGCCTCTGATGCCCTATACGTTGTGATATTTTACACACCCATGATTATCTTTACAGATAAATAAGACTAAAGAACTAGATTAATGTCTTTTCCCAGTATTTCAAAGAATCTGCTAAAGAGCCAGGCTTAATACTGTGTACTGTCCTGGGACCACGTTTTCTTTGTGAGATTACCTTTCCCAACCTGTGTGGTCTTTTGATGGCCTGAGTGCAGGGCTGCTCAGCATCAAGCTTTGTCTTGTGTTTTTCCCCTGCTTGAGCTACTAAAGAAAAATTTCAGCAGAGTCAATTGTTAATAATTTTGTGTTAACTCATTGGTTGTTTCACATGCCTGATGTCTGAGCAAAATCTAGTTTACAGATTAAATTAGCAGCAAAACTTTGAGGTGGCTTTGTGGGGGTCAAAGGAGGGTGAAGCTGATCTGGTGAGAGTTCCAGCAGTCAAGGCAAGCCAGGTTCCAGCTAGAGACACTCTGTCAGTGGAGCTGACCCATGGGACAGGAGAGGCTTTTATTTTTAAAGCTATTCCTGCTGTGATCCCCACAGTTGTCATGAACTCTCTTTATTTTAAACTCTGATTTCTTTTGACCGACTATGCTATTGTTTTCTCAGTAAGTGCTGTGTCTTGAGCTATGGTGCTCTGATTTCTGTGAGCTGCACCTCGTACCACTGAGATACCTCAGACTCATTGAAAACAATGTGGAAGAAGATGTTATTCATCATAAATACATAAATATTTGGAACTGTGGTAGCATTGAGTAATTTTCTAATCGTAATAAATCCTAGCATATTTCTACTGTATCCATCAAACAAATTTTTTGATTTTGGCATAAAAATACAGATAGCTATTGGAAAAAAGATTGAAGGGTTCAAAATGCCTCATATCAAAGGTAATTCCATACACTTCCCATTTTTACCATTCTTCTTTAATGTTTGTTAGTTAACTCTGTGCATTACTGGTGTCTCAATTAGGATCAACCTGACAACTTCCTCAGTGATTTTGAGAAGTGCCTGGGCATACAATCTATTTTTTTCTACAATGAACAGTCAGACATAAACATATGCTATTACTCTGTAGCCTCTCACAATTTATGGAATAAAGAAAAAACAACATAAGAAAACAAGCACAGATGTCACAGAGCTGGTCCTAGTTCACCTATTTGGTTGATTCTTGTAGCCTTCTCAAAAAGATTAGATTTAGTACCTTTGCAAAGCATAGGGGACAGAGTGGCCCTTCCAGTGTGTTTATTGTGACCACGCCAGTACTTCCAGCTACGTTCCCAACACAGGATGTGTGTTGTGGATGGTGACATAAGAGATAAAGTACAGTGCAGATGGGTACATTAGGTTTCTGAGTGTCTGTTCAGACAATTTGATCTGTCATCACAGAAAGAATAAATCAGGAGCTCTACACTGTCATTTTTATTGGTGTTGCTTTTCAGAACATACTTTAAAAATATTGCAAGGTGTCAGATGTCAGCGAACTGGTGAGCTCCCCACTGCCTCAGATGGAGCCGCTCCGACCTTCAAAACCTGAATGAAGGCAGTTGATTTATGGCAGTAAATTGCATGACCTCGCATCCTAATAGGATCACACTGCCCTTAAATCTGGTCTAGCCACTGAGGAGAGAGCTGCACAGCTCTTCAAAATCTGTGGTACAGAGAGAATTTGTCTGCAAAATAACAGATTAGAAGGTAAGGAAGCATCCTGCTCTCATGAGCAGACCAGAAAATGGCAGCGAGATGACTCCTGGGTCCTGTGCTTCTTCAGTTGCTGTCTCTTGACCTTGACTCCCTGACACTGAGTGAGGAGGATAACTGGCCTATCCAACCTCAGGGTGCAAAACTGAACAAAAGCAGTGGAAGAACAGCTGCTTCTAAGTAGAGGACTCCAGGGCGAGCATGGGACTGATTTAGTATATTGCTGAGGGGCTCTTAACTCCAGCTGACTTCACAAGTCTTTGGTAGCTTGTGTAAATTCACAGATCGTGGAGAAATGCACTCTGTGCTCTGGGGATGCTTTCTTTGAAGAGGGCTGCTTAACCTCAGTATCTTCTCCAGAGGCGGTGGCGAAAGAGGCGTTTTCTAAGAGGCCCTTTTTAAGGGGTCCTTTTTGAAGGTATCTTGTGGCAATGTTGTACTGTAACGTGAGGCACTGTGTTTATTTCCATGCTCTGCCAGCCCCTGATGCCGGTGCCACCTGTTTTCCTTCCCACTGCACAGCTGTGTCTTTGTGTACAATTTCTGAAATGGCTTTTTATGACATCTGTGTTTTAGCTCCCTTGGGACCCATCACTTGCAGTCCTAGCTCACTGTGCACTCTCTCCCTCCCTTTGCAGAGTCAGTGCTATAAATGTAACTTGCTTAAATCGCCACTCACTGAAAGAATAGAAAAGATTCATGAGCAAAAATTCGCCTTCATGGTGAAGAAATACTCACTACCATGATCTCATCCAGTAGCACAGTGTAGATTTCTTTCATTTGCAGTTGAGTCAAAATGATATAAATCATGAGAATAAGGCACGCTCAAACCTTCTGCAAAGAACAGAACTGTACTCAAAACATTTGTTTTGTTCCAGGACTTGAATATCCTGTCCCAGTAACACATGGGGATGGCTCAGGGGAGGATTTCATGGGGGATGTGTTGTAGTTGTCATTGCAAAGGCCAGTACCTGCTAATGAAGACAACTTAACTTGTTCCCTGTTATGAAGCCCTTTGCCCCAAGAAGGGCTGTGAGGATAGCTGCTCCCATAGCAGTGGTCCATGTTCCCTCAGGGTATACACGCAAAAGCTGCCTTAAACAGCGTTGTGTGTTGGTGTGTGTTTTCTAGAGGTGTACAAATACCCTAGACATCTGCCTAGTGCCACTACCCCAGGCACTGCAACACACTGTGATGCCTGAACCAATCCCCAGCGTAGGCTACAATAAATGGAAGAGGACTTTAGTATCCTAGATGGTAATTATTTGAAAAGTCTGGCTGTTTGAAAATGACTGGCGTGTGTATTTAAGAAATGCAGTTTGCTAAAACTTGTAGTATATATTCTGATTTTTAAAAGCAGAAGGCAGAAATGTTGTTATAATAACAAATATAAAGTAGCCAGCGTTGTAGCTGTGAGGCTGTGTTCCTTCCCTGCTTGTTTGAGAGGGTAAAGAGCAGCAAGGAAGGAGGGAAGGGGAAGCCTGATATGAAATCAGATATGGTTTCTGCAAGCAGTACTGGCTGAACTTCACCGTGCCCACGCTGGCCTTGAGATTAGGAAAGTTCTGATGGCTGCCTTCAGGACAAGGGGGTGCCTAAAATCCCCTCCCACTGCAAACCTGTCGGGTGTTCACTGGGTTATAGTAGAGAAGGAATGCAGCAACATTCAGGCTTGCATTTTAACTGCTGGAAGTCAATATCTTTGCAGCATAATGTTTGGGTCAGTCTCCCAAAATGGCACGGTCACCCCTCTTACTGTCATTGTTAAAATCTGGTTTGTTAACACATTTGAAAAACCAATCTCACTGCTGGATTCCCTGTGTTTTCTCATTAAGTACAGGCTGAAAGTGTAAAATAAAGCATATTTCTGCCCCAGTCAAAGCCTAGATGAGAGAGACTTCTGTCAAAGAACCCTAATAATTAACTGTTTACTTGAATGTGAAAATGCTTAAAATAAAGGTCATGGCCAGTTTTTGTTCAGCCAAACTGATAATTTCTAACCAGTTTACAATAGTGTTCTTGTTAATACTCAAAAGATATAGCTAGCTGTTACCTACCTGGCCATTTCTACAAGGCTCTCCTTCCCTTCTTGACACAGTCCCTCAATTACACTTGAATGCAGCATAAGTTTGCCAGGAGGGAGAGAGAGGTGTTCTCCCTGAGCACGATGCCCAGCAGTTGTCCTGTACCCATTCTGGTAAGTGTGACTTGCTTTGATTGGTAGGTCCCAGCAGGGTTTTCAACGAGACAGATGATGGGAAAATTAGAAATTGTGGGTTATCTTGAATACAGCTGACTCATTTTAGGGGCAGAGGTTTTCCTCAGGACAGATGCTGTTGAACTCTAGAGAAAGAAAAGAGTGACTGACTGTCACGAATCCCAACCATTGGACCTTTGGAGAAGAATTTAGTATTTCTGTTTCTGTGGTTTATGAAGCTTGGCTTTCTACTAGCTAGCCTATGAAATATAGGGAGCATGGCAAACTCCTGTATGTCTTCTGAGGCATGATGTTAAAAAAAAATTACATTTTTATGAATATTGTCTTAAATTTCGCTCAGAAAAAAACTATTCTCACCAGAGTACCTGGGTGCTCTGGTGCAAGACCTGTGAAGTCATTGGGCTATAGTGAACTGCCACCAAAGAACCCATGTGAAATGGTAGAATTAGTGGTGAATGGAAGACAGTATTCTTCACAATTGCCTAACATTTTTGTTCAGACTGAAAGACTCTATAGAAAGATTGTGGGAGTAGGCAAACTTCCTCTGATTTAAACAGAACAATATAGTTTAGTAATCTGACACAATGGGATTTTCTTATGAAGATGGAGCTTTACTGTAGAGCACTGTCGTTCATTTTAAAATGTAAGTCTCGTATTCAAATTTACAGTATAAAATCCATGGAAGCAATGTGAAGTGCAGTATATTCTATTCCCTGAAGCAATTTAGAGAAGTAAAGAAGCTTTTCTTTTAATAAACAAAGGCATTCTCTCTCAGAAAAAGAAATGGATTGGCTGTGCTTTTTCTTACCGTCACAACGAAGCAACATGGACTATGCTGCTAGTTCATCCCAGTACCTGCTGGTACTTGTGCAGGGAGGAAGAACAGTTGCATGGTCTGGGCAGAGCTGAATAATTATGACACTAACCCGAAATTCAAGTGACTCAGTTCACTTTTCTTTTTGACTGTAGACATTCTTTGTGAGATGACAATTTTCTTTGTCTCTCATGTGCTTCATTTTCATGCTTGTAAAATGGACTTGATATTTCTGTGCTTCAGAGGAATGTTCTGAGGTGAGTCAGTGTATTATACATCTGGGACAGTCTGAGCACCTATGGCTTCCGTGGAAGAGTCTGGTGAGAATATAGATCAAACTCTATTGCTTGTATTCTTCAGCCCTTGAATAAAGAAGTATCACCTTGTGCCAGTTTTTATCCATTTGTGTTCTTATCCTTCACTGAGTTCAACTAGATTGATTTGTGGTTTTTCCTCTTGCACTTGAGATTTTTGTTTTGGCAGGCATCTCTGTTCTGACAATTTCTTTCTGACATTTGGCCAAGGAAAAAAAATGACACAAACAAATTAAAATTTATTTCCTTGCTATAGGGAACCCCAGCCACAGATGAGCTCTAGAGCTGTTTTCAACCTACCGGAGCATGGCTCAGATTTCTATTCTTCCCCTGGTTAAACTAATATCACATTCTGTGACGGAGCCTGAGAATTTAGAGGCTCAGCAAAAGCACAAGTCATCTATGTGAGCACTGGACTGATCTGAGAGTTTTACATCTCCCGTGAGCGAGGGCTGAGCAGCCTGGCTGTATCGTGCCACTTCCTGCTCTGAACGAGCCGGGCTCCTTCCCTTAAACACGTGAGCCAGCCCGAGCCACTTCCACAGCACACAGCTACCTCTCCACTTGAAAAAGTAGCGTTTGGGTCCTCACCAAAATGAGCAATGTGGGGTTTTTGTTTGTTTGTTTCTCTACTCCTAGCAGTACTACGTCATCGGATCATCGCCTTATTCCTTCCTTTTCCTCTTACCTTTATTTTTTTCTTCCTTTTTAATGGAGGTCAAATACATACGTGTAGGTGACACTAATCATTTCATACAGTTTGTCCCATTCCTCTGTTCTGGCTCAACCCCCTTGTGACATTCTGCTGTCCTGCCAATGACGAATGGGGTCTGGAGTGAGGTGGAAATGAACTCAGGAGCAAGTTTATGGGACTGCAATGAACCATCTGTTAATGTAAATGTTTAAGGTAAAATGCATTAAGGCCTGTGCGCTGACGAGACATTTCATTTGCATCCTGCCTCTGGGATTATTTCTGGCTCATGCCTAAGGGCAGCAGAGTTCCAGGGCAGACAAGTGTGCTTCTTCTTCTTCATCTTTTTGCTAGTGCAGGTTTTACATTATGGTTGAGATGCCAGACCCTGAAATGTGAAATATGCTGCTTAGATTCAAAATGTGGTTTTGGTTTTAAAAATTAACAAGGTTTCTTCTTCCCCCAAAGAACTCATAGATTCAGTTACACTTTTTTTATTTATAGGAAAAGAGAATTTAACTATCATTATTTTTAGAAGCAGGAGAAACTTCTCCATTCTTTGCTATTCAGAATTTAAATGTTAGAGAGCTAGTGAGCAAGAAAGTTCATAAAGAGAAAGTGCAATCGGTTGATACCACTTGTCCCTTGCTTTGTGCATGTCTGTCATCTTGAAATCAATAGGGAATGCTAAACTAGATTTTTCTTAAGTGTTCTGATAGTCTCATGAGTAACTTAAGTGAAGACAATTTAAAAAGATCTGAAGGCGTGTCACTGCATGCTTATCAAGGGATAGTCCATAATTTCAATCCTGACAGTCTCCATCTAAGTCTGTGAAGAAAATCTTAGGTGTTCCCGAACCTTAAGAGGGAAGTAAGTCTATAGTGTTATAAGGCACATAGTTTAAAGTATAACTCTTCTGCATTAGAAACAGAATGCTCATCACTGGGGCTTTGTTATGCTTCAGTCTAAGCTGCCCTTAGAACGAAATGTTGTTGGTATGGATGGGAGACATGTTACGTGGCACTTCTGTGTGGCATTTCTTTAGGTGCATGAACTCTGAGAGCAAAGGGGCCCGAGAGTCAGCGTGGGACATTCATCTCGGCTCTGGTGATTTACTAATTTTGAATTTATGGGATAAAACACAGACAGTGTCATAGTAACTAATAAACTGTCTGTTGATTACATAAATCTCCAATCTAGATCTGATAAGTCTAAACTTGTAACCGAAATTTTTTCTTGTTTTCATCACACAGATAAGTTCTTCATACAGTAAGAAATGTAGATGTTCTATCTGGAGCCACATAAACCAGGCACAGCTTAAAGCCATTAAAGAGGGTGGTGTCTGGTTCATCTAAACGTAGCATAGACTGGACCTTACTCAGTTCTTGGTTTATATTGGATATACAACTCTGCATACGACTTGGATGTGGCCTCTACTGATACCAGCAGAGGGGAATTCTTGTCTGTCTTGCAGTCACAGAACTGGAGAGCAAAGATTCTCATGTAATTCTTTTTCCTACCTTGGCAGTTTAAGTTTCTGTGAATAACAAGAATGACTTTGGCAGTGAAGGTTGATGAAGAACTTTGTGCTAAGGTCTTGTTAGCTTAGCATACTTATTCTTTACTAATTCCTTGTGTGGGCACCCTGCACTGAACATGCCTTTGTGTGGGTTAGAAGTGGATTAAGCTTAACTGCTAAAAAGAGCTTGAGGTATAGAATAAGGGAATTACAGACAGAATGCTGTTAAGTCACATTCTTATTTGTTCTGAAGTAATTTCTCTGTGTTGGCAAGCACTAAGGAAAAGCTTCTTGTCTTCTCATGGTAAGAGGGGAGAAAATCCAGTTTGGATTGAGCATGCCCTTCTTTTCTCCTTCTCTTTTAACTCCAGTTTGCCCTCTATGCTGAGCTGGAGAATCAGACATTCACCTCTCATTCTCCAGCTGAAGAAGATTGATGTGCAATTAAGATCTCTAAGGAGATGTATTAAACCCTGCAAAGACTCCAAATTCAGCCATGAATCTTCTTGTTATTTTGTTTTTCCTCTCCTTTCTATTCTGTGTATTACTATCTCCTAATCTCCAGGACCGTGGTGACCCTGGCTCATGCTCCAGTGAAAGGTGGGAGCTGAAGGTATTATGAAAACGAGTCACTGAAATCTACCTCCAGTTACAAAGCTCTTTGAAACTGGCTTGGTGTCATGCCTTTTTACCTCAGTCTTTTCTCCTTTCTCATGCAGTCTTAGGTTAAGATTTGGTGAGTCATGGTTGCTGCGATGTGGCTGGATTCAAATGTTATCATAAAACTTGAAATTATTTCTTTTTAATATTAAAAGAACAACTGAAGTTTGGAAATCTTGTTCCATGGCAGCTTTTACCGGAAAAGTGCTAAAAAAAGGTAGAGGGTTTTGTGACTTTTGGCTGACAACAAAATTGTTAGAAAATCTTGGGAGACTCGTCATTGTGAGGTATCCACATTTATTTTCTGAATCCATGTATTCAGTGTGTGTGGATTCCAAGTTAATTTACCTCACTTCTCACTGATCTGCTTTCCTAATACTATAACAGAGCTTGTCTCCCAAAATGAAGGTATTTCCTTTCTTCGCTTGTATTTTGTTTCTTTTGGTTTAAATATCTTCAAGTATTTGTTGGGGTTTTTTTGGTTTGTTTTGCTTCTTCAAGCATCCTTCTACTTAGTTTGATTTAAACCTTCCTTGTGGGTTTTGACACAGGCAATATTTCGCAAACCTGTGTGCATTAGGATTTCAAGCAGATCTTTTTGCACAAGATATTTTTTCACGTGTGTAGAAGTTACCACTAATCTGAAATGTTAAGCCCGTTACTCCATTTCTTGCCGTATGCATCATACTGTTGTTCTTTTGAGGGAAGAAGTTGTTTCCTGCTATTGATCAGTCTCATGATCCATGCAGATGTATTAATCTAGACAGTGAGTGATGTCTGATTTCTCATTATATACTTAGCCTTTGTGAATACTCTGTTTTCATTCAAAGTTGTTATGCCTGAAAACATACCATTTTTCAGAATTGTTATGCTTAAACTGTGATGTAGCTATTGAATCTCTGATATCATTGTTTCCTTTCTCTGTACCTACCAAATTCTGAGACCTCTGCTAGTATATTGGGTTTGCAGCCATTTTGTCCCTGCCTTGTGTTATGGTTTTAATTCTAATTTAGTTGAACGAAATGGAAATCTTTCTGCTCAAATCTAGATTTGGAAATCAGGCCTTATATGATGGCAAAGTAACTGAGAAATAAGGCACATTTTCATGTCTTGTTCCTTATTTGCTTGTCATCTAAGGTACAGAAATTCTTCACCATGTGCAGATTTTCTGAAAGCGGAGCAAAACCAAAAATACCAGTAGGCTTCATGTCCTCTGTTTATAGAGGATATTTGTGATAGCAAAGACTGTTGAATTTTTCCTCTACTTTTATAAAAATCTGTGAGAAAATTCCCGTAACAGAAGGCAGAAGCCAAGCCTTGATTACTTGCAGTCTACAAGAACTGTGTATTATGTTTAGCTAGACCAGAGCATTAGTTTCAGTGTTCTGAACATGATGGACTACAACTATTAAGTTCTCCCTGCAATTTCAGTTGCATTCAATACTCTTTGGTTCCTTTCTGGAGTGATCGTAAAAATTTTGTGTGTGTTAACTTCCAGGACTGCTTTTTTGTCTCACCTGTTGAAGTGACCTCTTTCTGTAGAATTCCTGCACCAGTGTTCTCTACTTGAGGAGTCCCTATAGATATAAGATGTTACTCTGTAGTTCATTCTCTCTGATTGGCATTTTGTATGTCAACCATTTCAAAAGTGAAATAATAGAAGGGGTTAACCTGAGAGAGAAAGAGGAAGTTTAAAGAGCAGAAAAAGAAAGATAAGCACCTTGTCTGTCTCCCATTCTCCGGTCTAAAAGTAGCCTCTATGATTAATTTAGCAGTCTGTGCTCCTTAAGGAGGCATTACTCGAGCAGGACTTTGGCTACTCAGGCTAGAGGCAATGTGATGGGCTGGTGCGTAGCAGTGATAACACAAGGTCACAGAGGTGTTAAAATGCCAATAAGAGCAGTTATGTACTGGACTGTGTCATTATTAGTTCCCAAAAGAAGTTGACCATCTAGATAAGTTGTCCTGGCAACTCTTTAATATTCCTGGTTATAAATGGCTATACTGCCAGTTCCTGCAATGCCATCAGCATTGCTGAACCTGCACCATTCAGGAAATTACTTTACTCCTCCGATAGTGCTGTTACAATGTGTTTAGAGATTGCAAAGGCCTATATCGCAAGGCGTATCTGTGGGGATGTGAGGCTGTCCAGCAGGTGTAAAAAGTTATGTTGTAGGTATATTTCTGCATAGAAATTATTTTCTAAGTATCTCCTGAGAGGGTGTGAAAGGTCGAGTACCCAAGTGTACCTGGAGGTATCTTTGAGTGCTGTCACACAAGCTCTTGAATGGACATAACAGATTCTAAAGAACAGACAAGGGAAATAATGGAAATATCTGAAACTGGATTGAGACTGCTGCATAGATTGATCCTGTTTCAGATAGTGAAAAGCATAAACCAGGTCCATTAATCTATCTCACACTGCTTTGGAAAGATGTGCTGGAATAAACTATTGGAAATAAACTGACATTGGTAGAATTGTGCCAACATATGACATAAATGAATTGAGCTCATAGCTAAGCATAAATCTGAAGACTGCAGACACGCTCATCAGCTGTGAACTTCAGAGCACAGTCTCCATCCTGTAGGGTGCTGAGCAATTGCAAGTCCTATTAGATACAATGGAAGTCAACACCTATAGTCTTTAATGCAAGATTATGCAAAGCTTTTAAAGCAAATATACGTATTTCTACCCCGATCACTCCTAGAAAAGAGATTTTTTTTTTTTTTTCTCAATGCTGAAATCCCAGCAGGGCTGAATACTTGGTTTTCTTTTGTTTGTTTTCCCAAAAATAAGCTCTTTGAAGCCAGTGGCAGACAATGAAGAGCAGTGTGTTTTGATGGTGAATGTGGACATTTTGCTATTTATGAGATCAGAGCTGCTGCTGTTTAAAGCCAACAAACTGGGTGAGTCCAAGACAAGGAGCCAAGGCAGGTGATAGAGTTAACTTGGTCTTGAGTCTTTGTGTTCTCCCTTGCTGAGTATTTTGCTGTTTCGGGAGGGAGGAAGACAGTATTGTGTTCTTTGTTGTGCCTTACATAAAGGACGCAGTGATGTACGAAGGAACACAGAGAGTCCTGACGGAGCAGTGAGCTTGAACAAGTACCTAACTCTACTAGTATGAGCAATACTGATGCCCTCGTGTGAATATTGTCACTAAAGTTAAACCTCGTGTATCCAAGAGTTGGAAGCACAAATAATTCTATTTTAACATTTATAATATATATAGAAAGCCATCACACTTTTTGTCTGGTTAAAATATCTTTTGTAGCCCGGGATGTTTTATTTGGTGCGATTTCTTTTGCTTCAGAAAAGTAGTATGAATTAAACTACAACTGCCCCAATGGAACAAAGTTAATAGCCATTTAAATTAAACTACAGCCTCCAGTGGATTACCACCTCACTCTCTTTGCTCTAAAATAGAGCCATTTTATCCCCTAGGTTACATAGTCTTTCCTTGTCGGTCATGGGAATTTAAATGTGATGCATTATCCACAGGAGGGCTCCCTTATTGTTCCCTGAAGGTAACAGAAGCATATTGGGAGTTTCAAGGGGAAATTTCAGTTTCAGAATGCAAATGCAAGCAATACGGAGTTCAAAGAAAGTCTTTTTCCCAGTTCACACCAAAATCTGGCTTCATGAGAAATTTTATGCAGACCAGCCGTAATGTATTTTCTGTTTTGCCTCTGAAACTAAAATCAAGGTTGAGAATAATGTTCCTGCATTATATTTGTACAATTCCAAGTTACTTCTAAAGTGGTCTTGTTTTCTCTGAGATGTTAGCATTAAGTCTGTGGAGAACTACAAAAGCAGCTCACATCAGGGTGGATGAAAAGAAGATAAATACAAACACTATGTTGCAAATGAGGTGTTTACAGAATATGATGAATCCTCAGATGCTTCTCCAATTGTTTTATATTTATCTTATCTTTTTTAATGGAGGGTGTTGGGAAAGAAATTGGACTGAGACACCTGGTAACAAACATCCTATAATAATCCCTGAAACAAATCCTTTGTGACCCAAAAGCAACGTCAGTTTTCCCCTTTTTCCTGCTCTGGCCTTGCACCCTGGCCAGTCTGCTAAAGTTGCTGTGATGGGGAGCTATTTAGGGTGTGCTTTGGGAGAGAGATGTGAACATGTGTCCTATCAGAAACTGCAACTTGCCAGCTTGTTTTCATTGTTGAGCAAAATCATATCTGGTGACAGAGAAGTGTAAGAACTTAAGTCAAGGTCTGCTGAATTTTTTTTTTTCCTTTCTTGTGTGTAAATTTTGGAGCCAAAGAATTAGTATTAATTAATACGGTAATTTCTTACATTACAGTTGTCCTGTCTTACCGTGTTTCTAGCTAGTTCCAGATTGCCCAGTCCAAGGCAGTGCACCCCTTTCAGGCTGATGTTCACTGCATAAGCAATTATTCTGTATAATATCTCATTTACTCTACACGAGAACATTATGTGAAGAAAATGTCAAGTGCCCTGGTGAACTCTGAGCTTATCTGATATCTTTCAGCCAGTTTCATTAGACAAGAAAATCTCAAGAGATAATTCTCAGGAGATAACTCAGGAGAAAAGTCTTGCAAACTCAGTTAGGAGAACGGGATTAGATTCCAGCTGTTTGTTTGAGAAATAACTAGCTATTATCTGATAACATTAAATGACACTATGAAGAGATGCCAGAAATAGCCAATGGCTATGTCCATCATGGTTGGGTTTGTTATATTTCGCTCAGTGTTAGATTGACTTTTCTTGTGCTGCTATGTGGAGAAGAACTTGGGAGAATTTTCAGAAGGGAGAACTACAAAGTTGAGTGTGTGGCTACTGTGATGAGACTGAGAGATAGAATGAGAAAATAGTCAAAGCATGGGTGTTTAGTGGCCGGGATACCTGGACTGAATTTCTAGTTCTATCTTATTTTCCTCTAGGAAGGTCAGCCTGCTACAGGTGTGAAAGTAAAGGCTAATGCTGTGTATTTCGTAGTGTCTTTACAAGGTTTGTTGAAGATTGTCAAAGGTTTTGGGATCTCTGGATTCGAAATGGCATGTGAACAGGCAGTATTATGGTTTAGCATTGAAGTCTGTACTTTGGGATTGTGCTTCAGGTACACTGTAGATATTAGAATAAGATATGGCCCTCTGGAAGAGCAGTTTTCTATATAGTGTTGCTTTCATGCTGCTACTCAGCTGTTTGGCTGGTTTATGAGGGTGGGGATTCTTTGTCTCTATGTTGTAGACATTTTTGGGTCATCTAAGCGAGGTCTGACCATATTTAACAAAATGACAAAAAGTATAGACAAGAGAGGAGTGTATACAGATATTCTATATGATTAGTTTCAAGCTAGATTTCAAGGTCTTAAAACTAATATAAAGTTTAAACGTGGTACAGAATAAACAATACATTTGACTAATTTATCTTCTTTCTTGTCCTACATAAATTGAGAAATTTTTGTTATGCCATGCTCTTTGGGAACTTCTTTAGCAAATTTTTTCTTAGTGAATCTGTTCTCTTTCTCATCTTTTCTCCATTTCATTGAGCCTATCCAAATTTGCATTATCTATGCAGTATGTCATTTGAAATGTGCATCTTTTCAACACTGGAATATTCCTCTAATAAGTATCATTTGCTAGAACATCTGCCACTGCAAAAAGACTGCAAAAATAACCAAATCACATTGGATGCCTATGAAAAGTACAGGAATTGGATTTTACAGTGGTAAAAACATAATTCTTATCTACAGCCTTTACTAGTACTGGTTTTGTGAAGCTATAGTGATGATGAGAGATGACCTTGAAATTTTTTTTCATCCTGTTGTTAGGGAAGAGGTAAGGCAGGGTTAAAATTTCTGTATGTAGTATTATATTTTAATATGAATTTAGCACCTTTTCTTATGCCCGTGTTGGATTTTCTTCTGGAAAAATCTTTTATGCAAACATTCATGTAGTACTTGCCAACAGAGGTAGTAAGGGCTTGAACAGAGGCTGAAGTATTATTTCGACCTTCCAGAGATGTGTTCACACACTATTGCCATGTCTGTGTGTTTTTTCTCTTACACCAATGGAAGTCAGTATGTTGAGTGATAGATTGCTACAGAAAGTCTACTGAGTAGGTGGGGGGCCAGCATATCCCATGGACCATCTCTTCTTTGAAGTGGTGTACAATTTCAGAATTTGGGAAGATAAGGCACTGCATGTTGTTCTTCTCTGTTTCTGTTTCGCTTCAGACTTGAGCCTGTGTGCATACCATTTGTTCTTTCAGGCATTTCTGTGCATTCAAAAGACTGGCTTTGTTTATGAGTAAACACTGAGATCTCACAAGGTAACTTTAAGTGCTGAGTTTTGTCAGAGATGTGGAACTAAATGTCCTTGCTGTGGCTGTGAAACTAGATGGAACAGTAGTAAGATCTTCCCATTGAGGACATGGTCTTTGCAGTTCTTAGTGGCATCATTTTTAAGGTCATTTGGAGATGTGCATTGCAGTTCATGTCGCAGGAGTATAGACCACACTCAGTTCTCTGCTGCAGTTGTTGTAAATGGAAAAAGACCTAGTGTCGTCATAGGGGCACATCTATAAAATGTCCATATTTTTTACCTGTGCCCGTTTCCCAGAATTAGGATTGTGCACTCGAAAAGTGCTTTCCCAAAGGCAGATCATGATTTTTCATGTCACCATATCCCCAGAGGACCAGTTAAACTCCTGAGTGTGCCCAGCTGTCAATTATTTGTGTGCCTTGGCCTCTTGCATTTGTGACACTTGCATTCATCTCAGCTACTTTATTTATCATGTTGCTATTTGTCTTTGCTTTGTGTGAATCTTTTTCTCTTCCCAGTTGCTTTCAAACGTGTAAGCTTCCATTATTTATCCCTATACCTGTTGCTCTGGTGAGTCTGCAGCTTGCTGATCTGCAGCTAACATGGGCTTTTGCTTCAGTTGAAGTGTACTGGAGTGTGAAAGAGAGAGGCCACAGGAGAGCAATTCAGGCTTCCTGCAGGCCCCGTGGAGACTGACTGTTGGCGCTTCCAGAGGACTTTTAGTATGTGTATGTGTCGGCACAGCAGCGACCTACCCTCTTCTGTGGGGTTGTGTGGAGGAAAGGCTGTGCAAGTGCCAAAGGGTACTCATCCTTACTGTCTTGGCATCACTACAAAAGGGCAACTCCCAGCTGTGCTTTCTGCTTATCTGAGAATTCTGGAAGTTGTTATTAAAACTGAAGGTATCTTTTGAGTCCAGTTTGATGTCATAGTGTTTTGGTGGTGCATCAGCATAGTTCTTCAAGAGTTTATCTATCACAATCCTTATGCACTTTCAGCATATTGCAATAAGAATTGTCAAAAGTGACCGAATTGCCTTACATTTAAGAGATTTCAGGGGATTAAATTACAAATCCTTAGATTACAGGATTTCTCTTGTTTGGTTTTGGTTTTTTTTTATTAAGTTTGGGTACCTACTTTTACTGTAACTGCAGGATTTAGCTGTATGTTTTATGCTGTGATCATCTCATGAATGATAGCACTTCTTTTTTTAAGAAGTCATACATATAAATGTGCCTGAATAAACAGATACTTGAATTCTGTACAGCATCCATTCCAGCCGTAGGGTTGGTGGGCATGTCCCATAAACACAGGGTTTGACATTTTCTAGAGGTACTTATAACTTCTAGGTCTCAGTCTATGCAGCCAGGGATTTCATGCATTGAAACATGCATTAAAAAGTGAGCAGGACACAGTGTGAGAAATGGACAGGGGAAGTTATGAAATGATGATGTAATTTGGTGACATCTGATGGAAAAAAATGTCTGGCTATATTTGAGGAATTGGAATTTCTTGCTGTCAACTGACTTGTGAGAAATTGTACATCATAGGAATTGTAGGAAATTCCTCATTCTTCTAAGGATTTAGTAAGGTTATTGTAGAGAATTGATTACCAATCTCCAAGCAGGGATTTGGCTCCAGTAGGTTCAGGAATGAGAAGATACTTGCATCTCTAAGCAGTGTGTGCATACCAGAGCCTGAAAATTCATTAGAGCCAGTTGGATTTCTGAGGCCTCTGCCTCATGTCCACTGTCTTATGGGGTAAAGGCTGTCCAGAGTCGTTTTGTTAGGGGGGAGAGCTATTTTATGTATTCAGAGAAACGCTTGAGGTAAGAATTTAATATTTAAGATTTGCCTGTTGGTTAGAGTGTATATATGTGTATTAGCAATGTCTTTGAATAGAGGCTTTATTTTGACTGGCTAGAAGGAGAAGACCAAGCTCCTGTGTATGTATTGAACTTCCCAAAGACTTTAAAAATGTAGTTGTCCATGGAGTTATGATTTGGACCTGCTTCTGTAAGATGATTTGGATGCTGTATATTGATGCTATGATATACTTACCTTACCTGAGTTTGCCATGTAGTTGCTATGCCTCGACAGGGTGGGGGAGTGACCCTCTCCCACACTTGGTGGGATGACTCCTCCAGGAGCCTTGTGGGTGGAATATGACTGTGAAGGGCAGTCTCCCCAGGTTAGACTTCCTTGCTCTTGTGCAGGATTTTTGCTCCTTCCTTCTGAAGTACTGGTCTAATGAGAGCCACACGTTTAGAAAAAAGAATAATAATTCTGTAAAGAAGTTAGTGGATAGCATTTAGATATCCTGCATCAAAACCCTAAAACTCTTCTTTTGTGTTAGACTTTGTGGGTGTGGGGATGGGCGTATTTATTTTTCTGCTTTTTTTTTTTTTTTTCCAGTGAGATAATTGTGCTCGATGATGAAGTTTGCTCACTCTGGTTTTTGATCCTGTAGTGCAGCTGCTGCTCTATTTTCTACATGGCTGGGCTTTACTGCAGACCTGTCGAGCCATAGCTCACTTTGATTGATTTTTCTTTTCTTTTTTAAGAAAAGAGATTGCCATAAGCCAGTGTTATGGCAATGCAGCCCACATATATAATTATCAGGGCACGGAGACCCCTTGGGCAACCCAGACTGCCTGCATTTGGTGTAGCTGGATTGGCTTATCTTTGCTTCTTGAATGTTTCCCGCAAAAAATCCAAGCTTTTCCCTTTTGTGATGAGTTTGTATGATCTCTGTTGTTTGTTTATTTATTGGGGCTTTTGGCTTTTATTTTGTCTGTTTTGTTTTGGGGTTTTCTTTAAGTGGAGGGAAATGAGCAGGCCAAAGAACTCATTTAAAGAAAATAGTTTTGTTGACTTCGATGTGCTTGTGATAAGGTGGGGGCACTTCATCTCTGAGTTCAGAAGGTGTTACTGGTGAGTACTGTATAGGACTATTTATGGTTGCTGTGTAAGTTTTATGAACTGTATTGTGATCCTTAGCTCAGCCCTAAGGTCTAATCTTGACTGAAGGAGCCCAAAGCTCAACAAAAAGGCTATATCTCCCTTCTCCTTACCACTCTCTTTTGTGGCAAGACACTACAGGTCAGTGCACTGAACAGTACACATAAGGGGTTGGGAGGAAGGATGAGGGAGATTAGGAGTGTGTGCTTGTTGAAATAGGGAACATGTACTTGAATAATGGTAATAAAATAGCTATACCAGGATAACACCCTGAGTTGGATGTTCTTTTACTACAGAGCGAGTGTGTCACCTTAAAGTTTAACTGGTGAAGGATTTGGATGCTATATCTCACACTATATCGTGTTAGGTTAGTTGCTTTAATTAACTGTTTGCACACTCGTCATTGCAAAGGCAGGGTAACACTTAGCTTAAATCTCTTTTATGGTATCCTGTTCAATTGCAGTAATGCAATAGTACACCTAAGAATAGTCTGCTGTAACCGTGTCACATAGATCGTTGTTGTTGTATACTGTTGTCAAATAAAAACATAAAGTCGGAAAGGCAGAGAGCATTTATCGATTTCTCAGTTGAGGCATAAAAGAAGTAGACAACCTTCCTAGGCTCAGTGGCTTAGATTTGAGGAAGATGAAGGAGGAACAAAGGGATATCTTTGACATAGATAACACAGGGACAGTGGTTATATTTCTGACATAACCCTATAGGCCTGAATGTTGAGAATGCTGTGTCTGCTGGGATGAAAGGGAAGGTGTAAATGCAGGGAGAACTGGGTGCTGCTTGAGATGTCTCCTGGCAAATTTTAGTGGAGTGTGTCTCATAGATATGTATCTTTTCAAATGTTTCCCAAGCAGATGGATGAGGCTGCAGACAACGTGTAAGCAATGCCTCTGAGGGAGGTTAGGACTGCATCTGTTTCAAAGGGATACAGCTCCAAAGCCTAACAATATTAACTTTAAATATAGGCATAATTCACTCTTTCACAGCTGATTGTTTTGGTGGGAACATGTGGTGAGTTTGAAATAGAAATATGTGAGACTTTTATACTGAATTAGAGTTGAATGTCATCAATTTCCTTTGCAGATTTAATCCTCTCTTGTTGGTGGTGCTTTAAAAAGACCTTTTAGAGTAGATGCAACGATTTCTCTGTAGCAAGCTTTTGGGGCTTCTCCTGGCTCTGCAGTTTAGGTCGTCTGAATCAATCATTAACACTTACTACGTTTTGCTGTTGCAGCACTTTGCTAATGTCGAGTCCTAAATGAAGTGTCCTAAGCATGGTTATTAATGAGGAATAACTACTGTGTTCCAGATATTTTATTTGGTAGATTTGTAATAACAGCCATCCTTAATATTAACATTCCTTTTATGTTTATGACAGCTGTTCAGCCCTAAAGAGTGAAGGGTAATGAGGAGCCTTTAGGTAACATGATGGCATCGTGGAGGGTTCTGGTTGCTGTTGCCTGGTTTTTAGTACGTAATATTTGATTGTGTGGAAGAGGTTGTCTTATGCATAGGGCTAGATCTGATTTAATCTGTCATCTTATGTAGGATGATTTCAGAGTAGTAACCATCAGTCACTGTCAGCAGCGTGCTCTTATTGCAGTAATAGATGCTAGGTTATTTATTGCTGCTACCTTCCTATTAAAAACTGCGCTCCTTTTCATTACTGCAGCTAGCTTAAATTTGGGGGATAGTAGTTTATTCCAGTTACGAAGAGGAAATGAATTGAGTGGAGTCAGAGATCTTTAAATGTTTTTTGTTATTTTAAAGGAATGTAAAAAATTCCTCTGTTCTCAAACAAAATAAGGTATGAAACATAAAGTTCTTCTCTGTACTCAGAGCATCAGTTCTCTCTGTATGGGATCCTTCCCCAAATGCTCCATCCCACAGCCATGTTGTACACATCAGCTCAGCCTGAGCTGGACTTCTGTCACTGTCTCCACCTGGAGAGTATGCTCTGCTCTTGCTTGTCTTCTGAAGGATTTTTCCCAGCAATGGTGTGTTGTCTTGTGTTTGTTTTGTTGTGGTTTTTTTTTTTTTTAATTACTCAAAGTCCGAATCAACATTACATTATCCTTTTGTCTGAAGCAGAAACCTGTTTTCAACTCTCTGTTGTAAGTACCTTACAAGTACCTGGGTGGCAATTAAATCTACCAGTTCCACTGAGATTTAATGTCTGCTTATTATTATTTTAGGCAGACCTTTGTCAACCTGTCAACAGTAAACCTTCAGTCTTTGCTTTCCTCTGCCATCAGTTGCACCAGTTTAATTTAAGATACTGCTTCATTACACCAATTCACTCACTCTGATTTAAACCTGGTTTTCATTAATTTAGCTGAAAGCAACTAAAAACAGTTTAAATACAAACAAGAAGTCAGTTATTAAAATAAGTCAACCTTTAGTAGAAATGAGAACTTTTACATATTAGTTTCTCCTAGTTAAATTTTAGACAGACTTGTTCATAGCTATAGCTGTAATGTTTTTAGGGAGAAACACGGGTAAGATAGGCAAGAAAAAAGATAGAAGGGATGGGTCAGAGAGAGGAATGGCATAAACTCAAAGAAGATCAGCAAGTTGTTTTTTTATGTGACTTTGTGTAAGCACATTTACACGTGGGTTCTTTATAGCTTCTTGTTCAAGCTGTTAACTATTTCACATCACTTTTGTTTTAAAAATATTGGGAAAAGGGAAGTTATTGAGTCTTCTGGGGTCTTAGCAAGATGCTAATTAAAGGTTTGGATTGTTCTTTGTTTTCTTGATCTTCACCCAAAACAGAAGTTCGAGTGTCATCAAAAAGCAAAGAGTTGATGATTTTGTTAGAGAGGAGGAAGGGGACCAGGCAGGGGCAGTTAAAGTATTGTGTTTTTTTATTTGCAGAAGCATAAATCTCTGTACTCCAAAAGGACGGGCTCTGTGTGCGCAAGAGAGAAAGAGAGTTAGAGTGAGTGCAAACACTAATGCATCATGGAGGACAGGTCATTCCGCTGAACGCAGTTCAGCTCCTGAGTGTTTGGAGATTAGAGGCAGCAATAATTCCTGGCTGCTGTACTTTATGTTAATGTGGCAGCCCATGGTTGTATATTTCTGCTGAGATGGCCATTTTTGTGAAGCTTAATTCTGACCGCAATGGAAACCGCAGGAGTTTCAGGTATTGGTGTTTGCCTTTTGCTGATTTAGCCAGGCAGTGAAACAAACAATTTTTTTTGTTATTTAATGTTGGAATTTAGCATCTGTTTCTTCTGACTCCGATAGGCTAAAATGACAAAATGAACGGGAAGGAAGCAGTGAGTTCTGCCTTTCACCTTTGGGTAAATTGGCCCATTAATGGAGGATCTAGCACTCTTTACAGATCCGATGGAAGGATAGAAACATCCCTGCAGGATCTTGCCAGTAATCCCTCAACCCTAGAGGTCTTGTGATACCATTGATTCCCCACTCCAGACCCCAGCTCTCTCCCATCATCCTGTTAACTGGAGATAGTCTGTCCTATCAGGAGGGAGAAAAGAAGTACTGGGCAAGGTCAAAGAACATACTGTGGAAAGACTGAAATAAGTGCCCAATATTGGAAAAGTAGAGAAAGTCCAGGGAAACAAATGAAAAACATTTTGGGAGTTTAAGGAATTGTTTTTAGAGGTAGTACTGTAAGAGTTAGTTTTGCTTGATTACATGATAGCTGGGAGAAGAAGAGGCATTATAACTCTGCTGGTGTTTGAGGATCATAAATATTATGGATAGAGACAAGGTATTTAGATAACTACAAGTAGAGAATAGAAAAAATTTAAGGTACGTATCATGGAAAACTTCCTGTCACAGAGATGTGTCCTTGCACTGTCAAGCTTTGGAATCATTTCCCAAGGGAATAGAATAGAAACTCCATGGCTTGACAGGTTTTGAATTAGACTTGGAAAAATGTTACTCCATGCAGCATGTAGAATAATCTTCCTCTGGCAGCAAGATAGCATATGAAAGGAGAAAATGATGATCTTGCAGGGGAAATTATGGTCTAGTGATTTATGTATAGAAGTGGGCATCAGGACACCTGATTCTTTTCTGCATTTTATCACTGATTTACTTTATAATACTGAGCAAGTCATTTAATCCCTCTGTGCCTCTGTGTTCCCATCTGTGAAAGGAATGTTTCATCATCTCAAGGATTTACTCCCTGAACAATGTTTTCTTAGCTAGATGGTACTCTGGAGTGTTGTGATTATTTTCACAAGTACCCATAGTCTGGAGGAAACTGGAAACTCCCTGTCCTGTGTGAGTTACTGCCTTACCTCAAGATCCAAGCAGTTGGTTAAAGCATCCAGTCTTTCATCTCCTTTGCTCCAACAGATTAAAGCCTGTATGGCATAGCTGATGGAAACCTAGTTTGCCCACAATTTTGCTCTGTTGCTTTTGTCTTTTGTGGTTCCCACTGTAAAGTAATACTAGCTTGGGAGACTAAAGAGAGGAAAAATCATCAGGCTGTGTCCATTTACACCCACCCAGCAAGCCCCCAACCCTTGCAGCGTGTGGCTCAAACCCGGAATGGAGCATGACATCGAGGCATCACTCTACTGCCTGCTCATTACAGCAGGTTGGTGCCGTTTCTGTTTTCCTCTAACAAGCTTGTTTTTCTGAATTACTAGCTCAATCTCCTAGAAGAAGCCACTAGCAATCATGCCAATTTTATCACTGCTTTTCCCCTTGAGTATCTTCCCTTGTCCCTTGGTACCACAGTTCTGCGTCGCTGTGTGCCCAGCCTGGGCTCTCTGCCACGGAAGGAGAGAGGACGCTTCTTTCCACCTTGATTAAAAGCTCTTAATGCACATTACAAATAAGGTGTGATCTGTGCTGTCAAAAATCTGGCATCCCGTGCTAGGCACAGTAAATGCATGCTTCATTGGGGTCTCCACAGCATTTTCCTGACATACTCACTGACTACCCTGTTACCAGATTTGGGACTCTCAGGAAGGGTTTCTTCAGCAGGAAGCTACAAGACTGTAATAGATCCAGTGGCCCCTAGGCAAGCAGTCAGCTAACAAACCTTTAGGGAACTTGCTGGGCTTATTTGAGAACACCAGAGGCTACTGTTTGTTTGTATAAGTAATATTCCAAACAGCAGCAAAGCCAAAGATCTCATTATTCAAATTTGGGTTTACTGTCTCTTGTTTGCATTATTTATTTATTTTAAATTATTTGTGGAGCTACTGAAGGGGCTACATTAATGCAAGGGCTGGTCTCCTTACCACAGACCTGGTGTTTTCTTTCACACTGATGTGACCTCTCTGAGATCAGTGGCATTATTGTTTACCCATGCCAATTTAATTGAGAGGGCAAAAACAGATCCAGGCTATCTATGATCCTGGAAATGGAATAAATCTGATGATGAAATCCAGGGACTTTCAGCCCTATTAAAAAGCTCCTTGATGTATTTGGAGGAATACAGGGCCTTGTAAAAACCGTTGTCTAAAGTTTACATGTCACTTTGCTCATGACTGCCACAAGATACTACTTTAACCTGGAACATAGTAGCAGAAAAGCCAGAACAAAGTCAGTAGTTAGGGACCAAGGAAAATAAACTAACTTGAATATACTACGTCCCCCTTGTGGAATACCCTCTTACTACACTGCTGAGTCTGCTCTGTGTCCAGGGAATAGTGTAAATATTTTGCATTTTTGGTGTATTTTCAATTTGCGAAAGATGTCACCAGCTCTCAGAAGTAGTTTCCCAACTAGCCTGTGAGATAAATCTCTAGGTTTTATCCCCATCTTGAAAAAAGAAGGTGCAGAAAGGAAAGGTTAATTGATAGATACAGGAAAAGAGCTCAGGAATCCCTGTGTTTTTTGAAGTACAAGTTTAGCAGCAAGATAGCCTTGCAAAAGCAGTTTTGTAGCAGTTGTTTCTCGAAGTCCCTCAAGGGAGCACACAGCCGCTGCATAGGCCCAAGCTGTGTCCACAGCTCCACCTGCTCTACCACAGCCTGCTGGAGTGTGATCCTCCCACTCTATGTTATCTGACTCATGCCACAGAATGCTTTGTTTCAAAAAATAAATAAATAAAATACCAACATGCAGCAGGCTTTGTTCCTTGACATAAAAATTTCTTCTTCCTTTGTTTGTGACTCAGCAATGCCCGTGTAAATAATTTATCATAACAAGTGCACAAGATGACACAAAGGTCCAAGTAGGAGGGACCTGAATTTGAATCTTAAATGTGAGCATTCTCTGTCCCTGTTTTAAGATGTAGAATTGTGAATGGATGTTGATCTTGAGTCTTTCTGCCTGTCATTAGGGTTTGGGACTTCTTTATCAAAGATACCAAGCAAATAAATTCTAAAAGAGAGCAGTTTGCAACCCTGACTTGTCATCTCTTTCCTTCCTTACCTCCAGCCTCTGCGCTCCCCCCAGCTGCTCAAGAAGGCTTCAGCGGACCTTGTTAGTGTTCAAATAATAGGTGTCACACTGACACCTCATACAAAATTCATGTTTTCTAATGTTTACAATAAGGGTTTTCTAAAGTGCAAAGATCACCTAAGGGTTTTGTGGAAAATCTGTGTCAGAGCAGCAACAGTAGGAAGTAAGTCTTCCAATTCTAACCTGATAAGGTCTTTGGGGAAACAAGGGGAGAGGTAACAAAGAGGAAGGAATGGACTAGAGCATAAGGAAAGGAGCTCACTACGAAGGGGCTGTGTACATGTTCTTTGCCTGGCAGGCCTTCTTGACAGCTCTGTTTTAAGTTTTGTCCAAGCAAAGCTCAACGAGCAGTTCAGGGATCCTCTGTCATAGTTATGTTCTGCTAATGATGGTGTCTTTCTTCTCTTGACAAGTCAGCAAGGTGAAAGATTTGCTGCTATCAATGAAAGTGGAGGGACCCTGTAAGCAAGAAAATCATGGTGAATGTCATTTCTGAGACAGTTTTGATGTTTTACTTATTTAAAACTCACCTAGGCAAAGAACAAGAGAATGGTCTTTAGAAAATAATTTTTTCAAGCTGAAGCAGCCAGTGACTAGCCATTATGTGACAGTTTACCTAATTTCATCACTAAGTACATGGTCCCTTACACACCTGCCTACTCATTACTTAAGTAGTAAAGGCTTTTACAGTTTGAAATTTGGAGATGCTGTAAAGATAAATAAGATATAGCAAGCTGCAGTTATCCCCACTATGAGAAAAGGATCCAACAGATTTGTGAGGATATGTTATGTGCTTAAATTCCTTTAAAAACCCTTGTCTTTAAAGATTTTATAGGTAACAAAGAAGAAATCTTTGGTGCGGTAACGAGCTGAACCTAGGTTTTACAATGCATGATTTGCCAAAGGGTGTCATTGAGGCCAAGAGCTTAGCAAGATACAGAGAGAGATGACATTTATGTAGATAATTGCTGTAACTTTGGATATTCTTGCTAATAGGAACAGGGAAATTGGAAAGGGTGCTAAACCTCATACTTTAGATCAAGTTTAGAGATTAGGATGTTACCTTTTACGTGAGAATCTGATTGCCTTACTGCAGTTGCCTCCCTGCATGTTCGCCTCAACGTTTGGGTCTTGGCAACTATTGCTTCATGAGTCAGGCTGCTGCAGCACACCAGCCTCTATGTTTGCATCTCTCCCGATGCCCAGGTTTAAGCAGATAGTAATCTAGTTGCCTACTCACTAGATTATCCTTTCCTTCTTCCTTCTCTTTTGCCTCCTGCAGATGTTGGTTGTAAATTTTCTTTCACCATTATTACATTGTTGTGCTATTCTCATGCCTCGAAAGTGGTTTCATTGCTTTATGTAGCTAGTGGTATATGTATAGATATATCGGAAACAGCATATGACAACCAATATCTTAAAATTATTATTTCCCCATTTTCCTTTCCCTTTCCTTGGTTTCCCTTCCATATCGCATTTCTGTAGTTTTGGTTTCAGTGAGCAATGTCCTTCTCTGCAAAAAAAACCCTCATTATAATATAGCTACCCGGATGTTTGTATTTAATGTAAACAGAGATTAGTTCTGTATTTAAAAGTTAGGTCAGTGATTAAGTAACCTGTAGATTCTTTAGCAGTCACAGTAATATAAGTATTTATGAAGATACATCTGTATTTAGGGATAATTAATCAGGTTTAGAAGTAAAATCTGTATGGCTAAAGGAAACACCTTTGTTATCTTTTAGAAAAAAATAAAAACTGGTACTAGTGGGGAGAGAAGTCACTATCTTCAATTAAAAATCAAAGGATGCATTTAAGACTGAAATGAAAATAAATCGGACCTCAAAGCATTGCTGCTTCTTGGGCTGTATCTGTTCATAGATAGCACAGGACATCATCTCCAGGGCTGCCAATCTGAGATGGTTTTGTGAGTACCAATCTCAATAAAAAATAATTAAATTGACAAAAGCTACCAGGCTGAATTATTTCAGTGTCTGGAAGTCTCTTACCTCTGCAGAGCAAGGTTCCCATAAGCCCTTGATTACAAGAGAAAATGCTTGTGTTGGTTTCTTTCTGCCTAGTCCCTATTCCTGTGCTTACTAAGACCACAGTGGTAGTTCAGCATGTTAATTTTTCTTGAGAAACCCCCACAACTTTTCTGCAGCAGTAGCAAATGTTACTGCTATGTGGACTGCACTGACCATGTGAGGTCCCAGATCTACATGGGGACAAGGCAACAAAGATCTATAACAAGGGAGTTTAAGACAGGTCAGAACTCTGCTCATGGAATATGTTCTACGTAAAGACAGGCAGTCTCAGCAGTATGAACATTTATAAGTGACTCAGCATAGTAAGTAGAGGAAGGATGTATATCAGAGAGTGTGACTGAAGCCAGGAGAGATGTTTTTTAAACTTTCTGCATGACCACACTGCCTCTCTGTATGTCCCAATCTGTTGAATGGTGTAAGTAATAGTGGCCAAGCCTCTTCAAGAGTTTAGGGAGCAAAATGCATTTGTAGGCTGATTTTTCAGGCATTGAAGGTAGTACAGATGAGCAGAACAGGTGTAGCTGTAATGATTCTATGGATAAGTAGAAAACTGGAAAGCAAAGTCAAAGGTAGCTTTTTTTAATTGTTGTATGTAGGACTGAATTGCAAAAGCTGTTTTTATAGTTTGCTGATTGAAGTAGAAAATGGAGCGTTAGTAAGAGTCAAGCACTTTTCTTTGTCTCTTCCCTGTATAATTAAATTATGCTTTAATGTATTTCTATATGTGATAGAGCAAGCGCTTAGTTGCTATTTTTACTGACTTCTTAAATTTTAGGAAAATTTGAGATTGAGAGTTTCACTTTTATATGAAGATGTAAAGGCTTTCTTTTGAAACACTGTGTAGCCTTTTTTAGATTGTACTTGGCATTATTATTTTGGCTGGAGCAGCTTGAGTATGATTTGCATTTGGAGTAGCTTCATTAGATTGCATATGCATTTTTTTGGGGTGAATGAAATATACAATTAAATGTTGTATACTTTTATTATGGAATATTATATGAACGAAAACTTTGTAGGAGAACAGAAAATGTAGAGGTTGCAACCCATTTTCATTCTCTGTGTGTTCAGAAAACTCTTACTGTGATTGATGTGACCTCCTCTCTCAGCCTTCTGAGGAAAGGAATCTAATCAGGTTATTGCGTATAGAATGGACAAAAACCCAAGAAGAATTAAAAGCGTTAGCAGAACAATGAAGTGAAAGCTACAGTCAGAGAAGGATCATTGTTAGGGAGAAGCCGCAACTGCTCTGTAAAGCATGGTGCTGCTTTCCCAGTAAGACATTAGTGGGACGGATGATATTGTAGGAAAGGAAGGTTTTCCTTCAACGTCCCAGATAAAACTAATTGGGAAGCAAAATCTTTCCACCTCTTCTGCTCCCTGGGGATTCATACAAACCTTGTATGAAGGCATTTTCTCTGTACTCGTATCCAAAGCCAGAGTATTTCGGAGGTACCTAAGAGAACTGAAATTATGTAATTTCAATTCTACTGATATGTATTCTAAAAGGAAAGGGCTGTTCAGGAAGTAAGACAGGGAGTCCTATTATGAAATTAGCTTTCTGGATATTGCTCTGACAACCAGTTTTGAAAAAGTCCTAGCCAACTTCCTTGTGAGTTGGTGGGTCTCAATCTACTCGAACAAAAGGCACGACTCTAATCATGAAGCTCAGAAGCACAACTGACTCCCTTTTGGGAATCTTAGCAGCTGGAATAATTAAGCAGTGAGGAAAATTAAGCTGACTTGACGTGAATTAATCAGAGTAACTTTTAGAGTTTTAATGTACACCCCCACCAGTACCAAAAAAGGACCTGCCTACTGGCCACGGTGCTCATCTCCAACCCACACACGTGCTGAGAGACACTGGAGCTGATTACAATCTGTATGAATATTATTTTTAATGGTTATAATAGTCCACTTCTGAATAATCATTAAATGCACTTTTTTATTTTTTTATTAAAAAAACCAAACTAGAATGTATGCAGATGACTAAAATATCAACAGTTCCTTTCGGCCTACGCAGAACTATTATGCTCAAACATTTCCAGTGAAAGCGTCTGCAGCAGATCACAAGCAGGATTTTAACCGTTCAGTTGTCTGATGTTCAGATCTCTCTGTTCGTTGTTTTGCAGCCTGGGGAGCAGGTTGCCAAGGTAAAATTTTCAAAAGCTCATTAACTTGCCTTGGAATAATTGAAGACTCCTTCTCTGGATGGCCCAAAGATATGTGTATGACACTAATCCAGTTTGCCTTTAGAATTTTCTATCAGCCCATCACCTTTATATCTGAGCACTTCTTGGGTTAATGGGTTTTGGCATTCTTCCTGCTTTTCAGGGCTGCAGAGGCCAGGGAAATGAAAGGAGCCTGTTAAGTTGAGAAACAAAGAGAATATGAAATGTTCCCCAGAATGGGATCTGCGGAATGAGTTAGGAAAGAGGGGAAAGGGAAGGAGCGACTGGTTGAAGATGGTACTATGGCTCTATATTTCCTCTAGCACGTGTCGTCTATTGACTCCCTAGTTGGCGGAGTGCTTTTATGTCTAGAGTTATCTTCCACATTTTAGAGACAATTAGAGGAGGTTCACTTTTGGCTCTAATGGTGAAAGCCTGTGCTTTTCACACACTTGGGTTTTAGCAGAATGTTCTATTATGTGTTGTTCAGAAATAGTTACAGAAAGGGTTTAGAGCTGTTGAGGTGGTTTTTTTGATCTCAAGTATGTTCCTTTTGTGAGTTGTACACATTTTATTTGAAGTGAATCTCTCTAAAAGCAAGTGTGTTTATACATTCCTGGAGAGGAGGCTTAGTCTTTCCTTCTCAACCCAGATGTGCCACTGCAGCTATGCCAGAGGCTGATGCAAGCTGATCTGGATTAGCTGCTCAGTGCCAGTACTTGGGCAATAGTATCTTACAATCAGCTGGAGTAAAGAAGCCACGAGGGAGTCACTATCTGTGAAATCCTTTGAATGAGGTATCTCTGCAGGTCCTTAGTTCTCTGTTGCTCTTGTTATTCCCCCTCTGTAGTTCCCGTTTCAAAATGGTCTGGCTCCAAAAATGACCATCCTGTTTCGTTCCGCCAGACTGACCCCACATGCAGGCTCGTTAAGTCCCAGCTTGCTGATTGTTTGTGTTCTCAAGACTAATGTAAGTCGAGGGAGAGATAGTGCTTGGCTTTGGCTCAGAATGCCGAACAGCGGAATGGCTTCTAACTAACTCATTTAAAAGAAGAAAAGCTAACTCTGTTTTTCATGTTAGCTTGCTCTAGTAGCAATTTTTCCAGGGCATTTGTCTTATTGGATGGAAATACAGAGAAAGGATGAGTACAGTTAGAAGCTTTGGTGTCTGTACTTTCAGGCATTTGATAGAGATACTGGACTGTAATCCTTGACCTAATTAGACCTGCAGGGAGAGAACCATAGATTTCTTGTGCCACAATGTGGCCAATGAAGGCCAGGATGTGGCAAACCCTGTGTCCTGGTCTGTGGTAAAACAGAACCAATTTTCTATTCAGTAATTTTACTTCGCAGCTAAGCCTCTTCTAACTAACTGAACTCTCTGAATATAACAGCATATTGTTCAGACAGTGTTCACTCCCAGAGAGAGAAGACCTGATTGTTTCTAATTTATATCAAGGAATGTTATGCAGGTACAGTTCCAAACTGTTGAAATAAACTGTTTGATGGACTTCCAAACTGTTGAGGAAGTGGAAGATGTTGCAAACTTCTGTCAGTTGTAACTAAATATTCCAGAATAGTAAAAACATTAATTTGTCCAGATGCTTGCAGTTGCAGCTTTGCTTTATTTTAAGCCTCCTCTCAGGGACAGACAGGTGAGTCACACTGAGGGTTATCCATAACAGGTTAGGAAAAAGAACACGATTCTCAAACTGGCCATCCCTCTCACCTTGAGTGGGAGTGTTAGCATGAGCTGGTTGTCTGTCAGCTGAGGAAGGATCAAACGCAAAGGAGAATTGCTGTCAATGGGTAGACACTGAAAAGGACCTCCTCTCCATGATGTGAAGTGGGTCCAAAGCACTCAGGGTATCTGGCAGCAGGCAGTGGAGATGATTGCTGGAAATCTAGAGATAAATTATCGAGACAAAGTCTTGGATTTTGGAGAGACAGGGTGAGGGAGCCTCTCATTATTGGATTGCTGAAGAGGGAGGAGTTCAGATATGGAAAGTGGGAAAATGAGCAAAGGATATCCGACCAGCAGTTTCTTGAAGATTTAGTGATGCATCAGATTTTGGTTGTAAATTCAGCTGGCTGTGAAAGAAAAACAAAAGATATGTATCTGAAACTATGGCCTTTGCTCAGCAAGGTCACCTTTTCTCTGCGTTCAGTGGCTCTGTTTCAATGTGCTTGTAAGATTTGTCCTACCTTCCTGTGTATGTGTCTTACTTCTGGAAGATTTTACCTCTGTAATTGTGCCTTCTCTAAAGACATAAGACCCTCTCATCCTTTTCCATCCATGCATGTCTTTTACTTTTGCTACAAATACATTGTTCAGAAATGGAAAACTCATTTATACTACTCTAGACATCAGTGGGGCCTCTACTGGTTTTCAATTGCTTTTTCCATTCTTTTTTATTTTAATTTTAAGTGTCCTTAGTGATGAGATTCTTACCCTCTGAGAAATGATACTGTTACTTTGTATTTGTGATTTAGTTTGGACCTTCTGTGACAAACAATATGAAGAATAAATCATAATTCCATAGCATCTTCTTACTTTCTTGAAAATTTCCATGCTCTTCAGTCTAAATTTTTCTGCTTTTAATTTGTTTTTGATCTTTTTGCGTAGGTTCCTCCATCTTTCCTATGCATCTCATATTTGTAGATTTTTGTTTCTCAGTCAGCATTCGTCCAGGATTTTCATATTCAAATTTGAAACTGTCTTCCTAAATCAGTCTAAGACAATCACAGATTTTCTTCATGTCTATTCCTGCTTAGCCTTGCCAAAAGGAGCTTTGTAATATTTGGTAGGCAGTCTGAAGAAAAATGTCAGACCCTAACCCACTAGCAAAGTAAAAATGAATAATCAGTCCTTTAGACACTTTTCCAAGCTTTTCTGTGTTGCAAAACAAAACAAATCAGGTTAGAATTCTATGGGGAAATCAAGCTTTCGTGTAAGACTTAAAAAATTTACTCCTTTCTGAGTTCTACCTACATGAATTCTCTTTCAATACACTTTCTTTCTCTCTGTGCAACACATAACTGCATATTTATTTATTATATATATGTAGTATATTTTATATAGTATTTTTGTCCCATTCTTATATTTTGATCATAAGCCGCTGTTCATCCACAATCTGAGTCATTCTGTCCGAAGCATGGGATAATTTTTAATGATACCTATATTGTAAATTCCTTTCAATATAGAATAAACTATCAGACACTGTCAGTAGAACTCTAAATTAAATGCTTGTGAACCTTGCACTGGTTCTGGTTGCTTTAAAATCTGAAATAACACTTTCCTGCAATGCTATTTCTGGGAGTGTGTTTTGTCTTTGTGGAAGTCCCTTGTAAAGCTTTATGAACAGTATCTTCTCTGTCCTCATGGCACAAAACATTATGGCTGGTTAGGGGCAAAATACAGCAAAAGAAAGAATATTGTCTGCAGGGGAATTTTATGTAGCCAAGAATATATCTACCTGACGAGGATTTTAGTCAGACCACTGAAATTCTTGTACTATGCTTACGCCAGATCACATATATAAGACTTAATGTCTTGCGATGTTTGTGATCACTTATTGTGCTGTGGTCAGGACTGCTCTAGCTGTCTCTGGAATTTGTTCCTCAAGAAGTTCTGTACTGGTAGGTTGCATCACAGGCCCATTCAAATCCCGTTTATTTTGACTTCCGCTTTCAAAACATTATCTTCAGTGGTCATGCATGTAAGGAGGCTTGGGTTCCCACTAGCAGTGTGGTGGTTCTGCATGTCTTTGTCTCCCATCCTTTTCTTCATCTCCTTGTCTGAGCCTTCATATTTCTCTTTCAGGGCTCATTTCCTTGTAATCCCACAGTGGGATGAAGGGTGCAAGCCCCTGGGGCTTTAAATGCCAAACCAAGTCTTGAGTGAGAAAGGCAAATGTTGCCCTCATACTCTCACTGCAACCACTGCTTTGATTT
The DNA here is from genome assembly GCA_028565335.1 of Limnodromus scolopaceus. Lineage (NCBI taxonomy): Eukaryota > Metazoa > Chordata > Aves > Charadriiformes > Scolopacidae > Limnodromus > Limnodromus scolopaceus. Next base: position 42,925,379 of record JAOXNO010000041.1, read on the forward strand.
ATAGATGAGAACTTCTCTTTTGTTGTCAAGTATTATCACCTTTGACTCCTTTGCAAGCCCCAGCATCTTTGTCTTTGCTGACCATAGAGGCATATGTAGTTGCATGGATCTGAAGTGTCAAACTGCTCAGTTTCTGGTTCTATCAAAATATATGGTAAGCACTCAAAAGACTCTTGACTTTGTCTGTATTAAATCTAATTTAGAAAAAGAAAAAAAAAGCATAAGAAGTCAGGTTATTTTGGGAATAAAAATATTACTTTATTTTTTGTTTTCTCTCCCTCGGCAAGCTTTGTAGTTGGACACATGGTTACTAAGAAAATACAGCTGGAGCAATATAAAAATAGTTTCAATTAAAAAGATGTGAAAAAATATAAAAGTAGCACAAACATTCATTTTTCTTAATAAAAATCTGTGAAATTTACAGAGACCAGGATAGTGCAGTTGGGTATAAAGATTTTGTTGCTAGTCTGTTGACCTTCATGAATCACACTGGGCTTTTCTAGTTATGAATAATACCCATACTTCTAGCAATAAAACCTATATAACACACCCCACAATATTTTGTTGTCTTTCCATAATTAAATTATAAACTTCACTTAAAATATTCTGCAAATTGCTCCATCTGGACCCTGTTACCAGAGTAGCTGGAAATGATTCACTGTCTACAAGGGTTTCATAACACCGAAGTACGGAGATGAAGTCCACTCTTATTGTACTGGTAAACAGTGGAGCCATAGGGGTCTAGTGACTTTCCCAATGTCATGTACTGAGAGACAGATCCCCTGGGTGCTGGGCAGGCAGCCTAATGACTGAGACATCCCTCAACCCAGTGGAGTTTGTGACCCAGATGAACATGTTTGGTGCATCTGGCAACACTTCAGCCCCGTTTCTGCTGAGCACACCTGTAATTTTTGGCTGCCTTGCAGATATTTTGCCTCTGTGCACATCTGGAAAGCTGGCAGGTATGCGAGCATGGCCATTGTGACTGTCTGGAACAGGTTTCAACCAACAGTTAAGGTTTCAGTGAGTTGTGCATTATAATATCCTTGCAGAACTGAGCTGGGTTACCAGTAGTAGCTGCAGCAAATTTGCAGAGAGCTTTGGATAATGGAAATCTGCCATAAGCTGTGCTGTCAGTAGGTAGAAAAGGTCAGCTGTGTATTCTGTTGGAGAAAGAAAATTGTGGTAAAGGTCAGAAGGATTAAGACATTTTCACTCTGCCTCAATCTGCCAGTTCCTCTGGTTCTTTATTGAGGTGCATGTTTTAAGGAGTGCGGTATGTAATTAGAAAGCTGAGAAACCCAAAAATGAAGGCCCATCTCCAACTTTTATCTTTCACCCTTCAAGCTGGGATTAAGTTAAGGAAGGAAAAGAGGTTTTTGATACTACCGCCTCTCATCCCTCCAAAAAAAAGTAAGCTATGGAGCACAGTGCGCCTTCAATAACCTAAGTGATGTTAATCTGAAGCGAAACACACTTTGTTATTGAATACAGCTCTCCATAATTGAATACTGAAATCACAGCACTGGCTTTATTCTATATTGTGCTCTAGGCTTCCCTTGGGAGCCAGTGGATTTATTTTTACTTCCTTGAAAGTAATGTCCTTAAGATGGGCTGTTTTATATTAATTATGTATCTTTAATAAATGCAAGGAGACAGTAAGTTGTCTAATGCGAGGATATAATATAAAAAATCAGTGCATATTTGCAAGGGATTCCCAAAGAAGCTGTATATTTGAAATCTAAGGAAATCCTCTGTGTTTCTGTACATAATGAGCCTCTGGAACTCAGTGTTGTGCAGTGTTGTGGAATCTTAAGTGTGTTAGAAATAGTGTGTTAGAAATGTTATGTGGAACACTGTATGTAAGTAATGAGCAATCTCTCTATGATGAAAGTTGCTTAGAAAGCATTATAAGAAATAAAAAATCCAATACTCTGGAATATAAATAAGCTACAAAGTAAGAAGGAAATATATAGTTAGACCAGGTATTTACCTATTGAAAGTATTCTTATTAATAACTTCACTTAAATATCTGTTACCAATAACTCCAAAGCACATTCTTGGTAATACTGCTAACAGCTAAGTGTCTCTTCATTTTTTTTGCTCTGCATTTCTCAGGAACTGCACATTCACAGTGGCACAAGCCATGAGGCAGAATTGAACACTGGATATTGGCAAAGCATATTTCATGCCAAGCTTAACCAAAATTTCAAACCACTTCATTTTCAGTATTCACTAGCTTTGATCTGCTAACTGTTGCCTTTGCATTTGCTGGAATTTATATTAGCCAAACGGTCTTTCTTCTTCTCTTTTTTCTTTTTTTTTTTTTAAATAATGTTATAATTACTAAATATTGGAGCCCATGATACATATCTCTTCCTATTGTAGCTGTCTGCCTCTGAAGAGGGAGTTGGCACTTCAAGGGTGCAATGGGAAAGGCGGAGTGTTTGTCAGGATAAACAGGTTTGTGGTGAAGACCGAAAGTCCATGGTGACCAAGACAGCTGCAAGCCACTGTCTCTCTTAACAACAGCAGAGATACCTGCAGCAGCACAGAGAGAACTGTAAGAGCTAACGAAAGGAGAAAATGAATTTCATAAACTCATGGTTTAAAGTTGATGGTGCATACCTTAGGGACCAGCAGATGCATTGCTTAGTGAGGAAAATTTTTGCGTTTATTAAAATAAAGAGATGGAAATATATATGGCAGAAAAATCTGACCCTTTGTCCCTAATGTTTTCCCGTGGTTCCCATTGCACCTACTGCTTCTCCCATTAAGTCTTTTCTTGTAGGAATGTTCCTATGCAACTTTCACTGGCTTTCTCCTGAGTGGAAATCTGCAAATTGAGCCCAGGGTTTGGAATAGAAATACTTGCTTTGAAATAGCTGAACCTGGTATTGCTATGTGAATGATAGCATCCTGGGAACTTGTGCCGTGCAGAGCTACCAAGATTCAGAGGCAGCTTTTTCTTCCTACGCTGCGAGCCATAGAGAGTGACTCCTCTATCCATGATGGATAGGAGCTATTCAGTAGAATCTGTAGCTATGCATGCTTTCCTTCCTTTGGCCCACTGCTAGGTCTGAGCTCCAGCCAGTTAAGACTAAACCCAGTCTCCCAGCTTTATTCATACCTCCATTTTAATCTCTTGCACTGCCTGTTATGACTTTCTTCCTTTGGATTTCCTTGAGTGCAGTTCCTTCAAGTGGCTGCTGAGGTAACAACCTGCAGCCGTTTCTGTATTTGTGCCTATCTTCCTCTCTTCACATTTCTTTCTGAACTGCCAGTTGTTTTGCATTTCATGCTCAAATCGTATCACTTGTCATCCAAAGTGCTGCAAAATTCTTTTCTTCTTTCTGTTTCTGCATAAGTGCTTCCTGTGATTCCTGTCCAGCTCTCATCAGACTCCAGTGTCATCATATCTTTTTTTCACTCTTCTGTTGTTACCTCTTTAACAGCCATTTGGCGTGAATGCCATGCCTTGCCCTATCTTTTTTTTTTAATGTCTAAACCACTTTCAGCTCATTCAAGTACTTCCTGGCGGGGTCCTTCCCATGCACCATTTTTCCTGAGTAAATCATTGGGAAAAAGAGAACTGTAGCAACTGGTGTGAAAGGGGAAGTTTCTGGACAAAAGTAGTTTAGAGCCCATGTATCTTCTCATTTATTACACCTTGAGAATGTATTTCTAGATCATGAGTCATTGGGCTATGTAGCAAATGTAAAAGAATTTTTGCTATAAAGAGCTCTGTATTGCCACCTTTGTGCTAGAGTATTTTTGGCTCACGAGCTAAGGGTAAGTTTCAAGGGTCTTTTGATGACAAATATGCATTTGGAATTGCATTTGACCTGGTCGGTGAGTAAACAGGGTGGTCTGGAAGCCACATAAGTGATCCTGTGTTCAAACAAATGATCATAGCCTCTCAGCAGCTCTTCAGCTTCTGGGAAGAAGTTGGATCAGTGAGTAAGCAAGTCCCTCCATGCTTTGGATTCACACATAGACGTGTGCTACAGCAGAGATAGCCCTGTTGAAATATGAGGGGCTTATGTGGGTAACTCACAGAGGAATATGGACTCAGCAGATGGGGTGGTGGGGCATAGGGAGTGATTGTGGCTCCTGGTAGGAGGCCTGGAGGCTATGAAGGGGGTTAAGCTAAGCTGCTTACGGTTGTGGGTGTTGTGGTAGGTGTATTGTTCTCTGGGAGATAATGTTGAAACAATATATTTAAATGTCTTGGCCAGTTTGGATTCATTTTCTGTATTAATTTCCCCTTGTGGTGTCTTTGGAAATAGGTGTTTTACTTCATTTCTGGCTATAAACTCTTGGATAATGTAGTTTGTGTGCCATTGAATGGTGGTTGTACCAATCCCAGAAGTGGTCATAGTTTATTGTTAAGTGAAGGATTTTGTGATCAGATTCTCACTTGTTCAAGATAATGACAGCTCTATTATTAATGGAGTAAGGCCATTTTTAGGACATCTGAGAATTTTGCCCTTTGTAAGCATACAGACAGCATACATTAAAAAGGTAAACATGGTAGGCATATGGAGAACCATTTGGATAAAAGAAGCTCTGAAGCATGGTTGCTTTCATTGCAGTTTTACTAAGATGTTGCCAGATATGATGAATGACCTCATATTCAAGATAATTTTGTGTGATTCTAATATGCCCATTCATCAGAGAGTACTTTCCAGCTGTGTGGGACACTATAGTTGTGTACAGGTGCAGTGTGTAGAATATGTTGTCTTTGCTGCTGTATAAGCGCTGAAGCTACAGGATGCAGCAATTATTTAAAAATGCTGCTGAAAATGGAGAAGGGAAGTACCCTGAAGACCCTGATTCATGCTGAGAATTTTGCTACAGAGTATTTCGTGGAGATAATGTCATGATTTTGGATTTGGAGGAAGCAGAGAAACTGTATCGATGCATTAAAATAAAGTCTTCTATATATTTGCTATTTCATTGATGAACGTTTCCTTAGTGTATTTTTGCCTTTAAATATTGTCTATCATTTTATTCTGCTTCTATCACATTTAGCACAGGGGGAAGCCATTTCTCTACTGGGATAGCAGCACACCAAGCAGTTGAGTGTCTGTAATTTCCCTAAGCTGAAGGACCTGACATCAGTTTCAAAAGATATTACTGAATTCTACTAGGTAACATTAAAGTAAACAGCTATACCCTATTCACAGGTTTAATAACTGTGATTGGCATTGATAAAGTATGGGGCCTATTTCCCTTGCATTACATACATTTAAACATGGAAATAGGTGGCCATGGGAGGATCACTCTGATAGAGAGGGAGCTCTTTTTTTTAATATGTGTAGTACAAGCTTACATTGATTCCATTCTTTCTTCTGATGGAACTGCGGGTAGATAAAGGGAATATGGCCAGGTCAGCTGCCACAGTTATTTGTTGGGTGCTTTTGGCCGCCACTGTAACCTCCTGCCATAAATACCACCAGGAAATTGGTGAAGAAGGGCAGTGGCTACATTTGTGATCCTGCTCTGAGCTGGGCAGTGTGCTTTTCAGCTGCTCCTGAAAATCTGGGCCAATTAGTGCAGTGCATTTTTGAGAATGTCATATATTTGTGATGGATTATAGCAGGTCTTGCATGGGTAATAATATTTTAGAGTCAAGAATATAGATGCCTAAACTTAGGCTCTTGAATCTGTTTTCAAGCACCTAAAGATGTGGCCTGATTTTCAAGTTTTGAGCATTTTACAGCTCTTGGCAATTTCAGCACTTCTGAGAATGAGGCCACTTCTGTAGATGCTTAAATATGGATTTTGGAATGCCTAACTTTGGACATCTATTTTTGAAAATCTTGGCCTACATTTGTGGAGGAAAATCTTAATCATGAAAAGATTCCCGTAAGACTCTCCTTGTGCAGGTGCACGCACAGATACACGTGTGCAAGGATAAATACTTGGCACCACGGGTGAGTTCTCGTTGCTAGTCCTACCCTGGCCCTGCTGGATGTTAACTTAGTCCTCCCCAGCAGCCCCCTTCCCCAACTTAATGAATAGCTGTGATTCTGGGGCTGTCATCAGTGGATGTGGCATCCTTTGAGCTTCTGGCTTTTGTTGTTATGCCTGTGGATAAGTAATGAGAGAATTAGAGCCAGGAAATGGGAATGTCATTGTAGTAAGTGTTCATTAGCTTTTGTTTAACTAACACTGTTGTTGTTAAGAATCTTGCTTGCAAAGTCCATTGAACACCCAAATCATTTGCTAGCTGTTTACTTACTATACTGCCAGGAGGAAATCAGTGTATTCAAACACACAAAGTGTTGTTTGAAACAGCAATGGTCCAAATGAAATCTCTGTCAGGAAGAAAATGAGATGGAGTTGTCTCCCCTCTCTCAAATGTCACAGTAAGAATCTCATGACTTTTGAAGAGCTGATTTATTTAACTGGGAGTTGCATCCTGTGAGGAACTTTATGAGAGGAAAAATAAGGGTTTCTCTGTCTTTTAGATGTGCATCTGTTACAAACCTGAGTTGATATTTTGAGGCTCTGTGTTTTGGTTCAGATACTGTTAGAACTCTTCTGAGTGTTCGTACTATATGTGGGTCAAATTGTCAAAATCTGTCCAAGATTTAAAAATTCTAAGTATTTTCTTTTTAAATTCCCATCCTTCTGGAAGCAGTCTTTCTGCAATTTGCATTTAAAAGAAATAGATGGCAAAGCTTCTACAACATCGGTTTCATTCTGAAATAGAAACTACTGTGATTTTTCCAACTCGAGGGGCTGTGAGTAACCCCAGAAAATAAACACAATTTTTAACAAGGCAAAAGTATTTTTCAATATAAGGTGTTCCCTGATGGCCTCGCTCTACAAGTAGCTAAGTGCCTGTAATGCCATGGGAGCAGCCTCGTTCTTCCTTCTCTCCCCTTACAGCTTTTCTCACAAACTAGTGGTTTTACCAGATGTAACTGTTCTTCTTTCTTATATGTGTGTGTATTAATAACAAGGTAATAACATCTACAAAGCTCTCACTAAAAGAAGAAATTTATAACATATACAGCATAAATGAGTGTGTATGTAACAAAATGACCTGCAACAACAGCTTCTCTAGTACGTTGTACTTCTATCTCTAACTAATGCAACATGTACTCCAATGTATATGCATTGCTATTATTCCCTGTGCTCTGAACTCTTTCCTCCTCATTGTTGCTGGCCTTTTGTTGCATTGTTGCTGCAAACCTTTTATTTGAAGACGAGGGGGGACAGATGTGTGTGACTGTACCTGTGTGCAGCACTGGTGTTTAGATTGAACCCTGTAAGTTTGCCTGCATCATCATTTTCACCTTTCATGGGGGAGTGTCTTAGGTTTCTTCCATTCGCCTGAGGTTCTGACATGGCCTCCTCTTAAATCAAGCTTGAAAGGAAATTGATTGAAAAGAAAACACCATTATGGGAAAACAATTTATTCCCTTCCCCTTGACAGACGGCAGAGTTTTGTCTATACTGTGGAATAAATATTAGCTGGCTGTTTGCTTTAAGAAGTGGAAGCTACTCATTCCCCTATGATGGCTTTGGCCATTATTTGAAATGGGATTTTTCTTCTACTCTGTACAGTCATTTCATGACAAGACCACATAGTAAGCATCAGATACCCTGTGCCCTGCTGAATAACCACCTATTTTTTTCTCTTGCATGTGCAACCACACAAATGCACCTACGTGTATGTACTTACCTACAACAGGGGAAAACATTTTCCAGTTTTTTGCTGCTTGATTCCTCTTTGTTTGTCCTTAACTGATCCAGCGGTCTCTGCTGCAATGTGATGTCTGAGGAAATGTGGTATCCTTTAGTGCCCATTCCTTCATTTGGCTCCTGGAAAGATCCTCTTTGGGTAGACAAGGCCAAGTACTGTTGCTGTTCCTCAGGCGTGATCACTCTTAGGTCTCTGGGATATTTTTTTTTTTAAGTTTTATAAGGCTAAGACCTTGTGCTGAGGCTGTTGGTTGCTGTAAAAGACTTGCTCCATCGAAGGGCAACTCTGGAAAAATGCTGCCAATGAAAGAAATGCTGTGGGTTCTCAGCCATGCTGCTGATCAATGCTAGCAACTGTGGCAGATTTGTATTTTACCAGTGATTGCTGGAGCCCTCATGCAGGGCATTGGAGGCCGGACACTACCACAACTAGTGCTTGACGAAAGAATTATGTATGGACTGCACAGTTATGCAATTTTGCCAATAAAAGCCCATTGCTATCAGATCAAGAGCCCAGGAAAGGAGAACACAAGATGAAAAAATGGCAGTTTCAAGCAAATCAGGCACCTATTTTGCCTGTAGTGTGACAGTAGGTGACCCAGTAGGTCCTGTCTCAGGGGTGAGGAAAAGGGAAGGGCCCTGAGGGTAGACGGAAGGGCTGAAGAGTCTGACTAGGAGGGAGTGCTCTCCTCAATGAGGAGCTTGGAGCCTGTCAGGGCTCCTCTGTCAGGGACAGGAGGATAAGGTTCAGAGTGCCAGGCTGAAAATCCTGGCATTCTTTATCAGGATGGGGTGGCAAATTGCCCTCTCTTCTGCAGACTTCACACAAAGGTGCAACTCATGGGACAGCAAAGGGAACATGGAAATACTCGGCAGGTAGGAAGGAAATCCTAGCAATATCTTTTTCCTACCGTGTGAACGTTTGGAGGGACTAGTATACCCAGAGCCCAAAGTGCTGAATGCGCACGTATTAACAGTTCTGCGAGTCCAGTGCATTTTCCCAGTAACATTATCCTCCCTGTCTTTGTCTGAGCAGTGACTCTATTTGTAGGTTGTGTGTCCTGGAATGTTTCTGCTGGGTGGCTCTGCTGTAATTCTCCTAACTGTTTGCAGAGTATCATTGGTAATTTCTATGTAAATTTGCTCAGGGTAGCAATTGAGCAGCTTTCTGTTGACAAATGAAGGAACATCTTAATAGCAGAGAGGATGCTTAAGTCTCTTTGGAGGGAGCTGAAGTGGCATCTTGAAGGTCATGGGAAAATCCTGTTGCTGTAATGTGGCAAAGGGGAGCCCTCTCTGGAAGGTCCTGCTTGGCTTGGTGCTGCTGTTTCTCAATGAGGTCTCTTCTCTGCCAGCTTTGCAAGGTGGTCACTAAAGTGAACCTTTCAGCCTGCCATGATGCTTTAAAACAGCGATGAGGTTCAGCTGGAAGGAAAAAGAAGAAGAAAAAAAAGAAAAATCGATGGAGTTGGAACTTTTTGCTTCCTGAAATTAATTCAGGGAGAAAGGCTTGTAGGGCTCATTGGAAACAGAAGTTTCAGTGGAAAGAGAATGGTTTCAACCGTGACCTTAAGCCCTGAATCTCCTTAGAGCAGACAGAGTGACTGACTTGCTTCAAGTGTGAAATTGCAGTAGGATAGAGATATATGTATATGTACTCTTCTGCATTATCTCTGTAGATTTTGTGCATCAGGTGACAATAGCACGCATATCCTTGTCTCCTACTTTGTTTTGGGTAGAAAATTTGGATTATTTTGATTTGCTTCATGTGAATTTGGTTTGGTTTTGCTTTCCTTGACTCTTGGGTGTATCTCATCAAGCTGTCTTTGGAACAATCAAAAAAACCCCATGGTTGAAGTTATAAAGTCTTTACAGTAGATTGAGGGCTGAGTAAGCTAGAGGTCAAGGAAAGAAACAGAAAATGATTTTAAATGTGTTGGAAGATGGAAGTGTATAAATTGGATCTGAGTTTTTCTTTTCTCTTCTTTGTCCCAATGTGGATGGCTTTCTTGCACTTATGCCCTCCTGGAAGGCAACTACTAGATATTCAGGCATTAGCACAGATATAGATATCTATAATAAATTGCCCAGAAAATTATTTTGTATTTTTCCTCTCGTAATGCCAAAATCATTAATGGACAGATGAGAAAACAGCTCATCTTTATGGGGACTCTTGAGTCTGAGTGGAACCCTCAGGTATCTGTATGCAGCGTTCCAGTTGCTGCTTCAACCACATCTAAGTGAAATGGGCTCAGATGCACATCAGTGCACAGAAAACAGGACAGGAAATGACACAGAATTTTTAATGCAAATTAATACTTGCTTATCAGTTTGGTTTTTTTTGGTTACTCCTAAATTCCTTTCTCAGCATCAGGGTCCAATGTATTACACGTTGTGTGAATGTATATGACAGCATGACTTAAGCCGTTAGGAACTTCCAGTCAAATTTAAGAAAACAGAGTGCAGCAAACAGGAAAAAAGGAGAGCAAGAAGAACTGTGATAAATACAGATGTAGAGATAAACAACATGAACAAATGGAAAGTTCCAAGTGAGTTGCGTTTATTTATTACGTGCTTGATGAAACAAAATAATGAATCTGAATCTTGTACAGACCCCAAAACAGGCATGCAAATAAAATAGGAGCATTTTACAACCAATAAGTAAAACGAACAAGAAACGTTTTCTGCTGAAAAGTTTGAAAAACTCCCAGCACCTTCCCATCCAGATGACTTCTTTTACCCCGAAGTGTAAGCCAAATAAATGATAGGAGAGAGACAGAAAGCCGGTATCTCTGCCCAGTATTCTTACTAATGAGCTGCCAAAATACAGCCACAACCTCAGCTCCACAGTCACTGATACTAATGTGGCACTGTGCTTCTGGGATATGTTTAACTCAATTAGCTTAACAAAAGAAAATACAAAAGAGTGAAATGTCTGTATTCTAATTCAGAATTAGAAACTGACAATCGACTATTTAACCGGTTAAATCATTCATGCAAAGGCATTTTTAAACAGATAATGTAACAAAGAGAAAAATAATCAGTTGAACTATGAGTTCACTTCTTTTAACTCATGTTCATTCTTGTCAGAGTCCATGAAAGTGCAAACACACAACTCAACTGAGCAAATATTTCCTTGCAGATGTGTGGTTTGGCTAGGAGGAAACTAGAACTGAACTATACTTTGACTAAAAAAAATAATAGAAAAATTAAAAAAAAACCCATATCCGAAGTTGACATCTCAAAAAAAAAAAAAAAAGGATTATTATTGCATCTTGTACAGAACTAGGAGGTACCTTAAATTTTCTCAAGCAGTCTACTTCATTACACTGTGATCCAATTTTCCAATTTCTCAGAACAGAGAGGGGATCTGATGAAGTTTGGAGAAAGTTTTGAAATATCTTGCTGGTTCGCATGCTACTCCATGATACTAACTTGACAGAGACTGTTATGCTCAGCTGTGTGTCAAAGGGTCTGAATTACTACCAAGAGCCAATGAAGATTCTACTTCAGTTCTCACAGCACACACCCACTTTCTGAAAACCTGGATGGGATCATGATTTTCCCAAAGTCCACCTTGTGTGTTACAGTAAAAAACAAACAAACAAAAAAAACCCCAAAACCCCCAACAAACCAACAAATGGCCATTAATACTGCAGTGAACCAAAATTTTTGATAAATTGGGCTAAACTTAATCCCTGTAGTGTCACAGTGGGCATGGCTTGGATTCCTGTCTGCATGTTCGTCCTTCTACAAAGGAGGAATAAGCTTTGAGTGCTTCTACTAATATTTATTGCCATACAGTGCAATATGAGTACCTAGATAGTACAAAATGAGGCACATTAGAAATGCCTGAAGTTCTACTAGTGGATAAACCAGAGACTGTAGGTGGGAGGGTAGGGGAGACATTTGTAATGTGTCTTTAAAACACATCTGTAATTTGATTGCACAGCTCTGTGATGTCCCCAGCACCCCCTGTCTTTGGCTGCAGCTCTGAAGTGGAAGTCTGGTTTGTGAGAGGTGGTGGCCCTTTCCATAGACACCTACCTTCCCACCAGGAATCACCCCTGCTGTTATCTTTCCAGTGCCCTCATGGGATGGGAAAGGACAAGGGTGGTGTGCTCAAGCTCTTGTGCTGACTCAGCATTCCCAATCTACTTTAAATTAATTTTTATTACATCTGCTGAGAAATCTTGAGCTAGTTTTAGCAGGGGGAGGGAAGGATTTTAAGTAAATTTTGCTGCAGTCATGTTGCATGAGAAGCTTTCTTTTGGAGAAAGAACCCATATAATTTATTTTTCAACTTCATAAAAATTCTGTCCTTCTTTTGCAGCTGCCCTTTCTCAACTTCTTCACTCCTGTTCCAACTTCTTACTGTTCCTTCTCGTCTCCTTTTCCTGGTTCTATATTTCTTCCATTTTTTTTTTTTTACCTTCCATTATTTTACCTCCCATTTTTTTCCTGTTCAATATATTGCTCTTTTCTTCTCTCACTTCCTTCCCCCAGTTCCCTTCCTCCTCCACCATGTGCAGTAAGTGATATTTTTAACATTTCTCAGCACTGACTGCCTGGAGTGTGAAGATTGAGGATTTGCTGGCAATAGGTAATCATCTGCTAAATTGCAAGTCAGCCTGCAGGTGGCTACTGTGTTGATGAAACTTGGGTCTGGCACAGGTTGATTTGTAAGAAACGGTCCTTTTCTCTAACAGAATAAACATATTTATTCTAACAGAACATCCCTCAAACAGCATCAGTCAAAAGTGTGAAACACGGGCTATTGTGCAGTATCTCCCAGGATCCTCCTGCTTCCTGGCTGTGGATGGCGGTCTCTCTCTTTATCAGGACCTACCTAGCTGTTTATTGAAGCAGGTAGAAAGGTTTGCTTTAGCTTCACTAAGAGATTGTATGGAAAGTAACTCAGATACAGATAGCAAATGGACCTGGTGATAGGTGAAAATACAACAAATATGTCAGGGAATGGACAAAAGGTTATGGTTGGTTTTTTCCAAGTTCTTTTCCTGACTCTGCTGTTGATCTGTTGTGCTTCAGTGCTCCCACCTGTGAAGTTTCTGATTTTTTTTCTTGTAAGGATTTTCAAGCACTTTACGACACTTTTGAGTGAAAACCTGAAAGGTGAAAACGAGTTTAGTTTGTTTCTTCACCAGGTTGCCAAGCATATGGTCTCCACTTCTTTCCACTCACTTCCCAGTGAAGTAAGTGTCTCACTGAGTTTTGACCCCTTCCAAAGCACACACTGAAGGTAGGCTCTCCCACAAATAGCACAGCTACTGTCCATTTCAGGTTTATTCTCATCTGGACCTTTACTGCTCAGGTATCGCTGTGCTGATCAGTAGACAGACCTGCTGTATCTACTAAAGCTTTAGTAGATACTTTAGAAACTTTAGAAATTGGAAAGAGATGTCACAGTTCTTAAACCATTAGATTTACCTCTGCTACCTCATACATCAGGAGATGTGGGCTGAACAGCAACAGCCTTGTACATATGCTCGTTTGACACTTAAAACATATAGTTTTAATCTCAACTCAACTGATTTGATTTATTTTGGCAAGATTTTCTTTTAAACTTGCAAGAAGTATCTCCCTGCAGGCCTGTTCCATGAACAGCTCTGTATCACAGTGAGCCTCTTAATTTATTTCTTGCCTTTTTTTTTTGTTCATTATCCTAAACAAAGACTTCTGTTCCCGTTAAGCATTGTTTGGTTTTATTCTGTATGAAGTTCTGTATCTATGAGGTTGAGCAGAGCCATAGGAGGTGGAGGTGATGAAGGAGAGTATACATGGTGTATAGAGTTTATGTGAGAGCAGATAGCCCAGTGGAAAGTATCTTGGGTATTTGATTTCATGCTGCTCTTGACTGTCCATTAAAAATGAGCCTGTCGTTAAATGCATATGGCACCCAGCACGCTCTAGTATGTAGCCAGGCCAACTCCAAGCTCCCCCTGATGGCTCTATGGTCCTGATTGTGCCTTATGTGCACAAACACACTTTGCATGTGTGTTTTAAAGGCACATTACAAGCACCTCCCCTACCCTCCACCTACAGTTCCTGGTGTATCCACCAGTAGAACTTCAGGCGTTTCTAATATGCCTTGTTTTGTGTGGCAGCACTTTGCATGTTCCCGGCAGGCCTGGCAGTCTCCAGCTGACCTCCCTGTCAACCTGCTGCTTAGCACCCCTCGTTGCCTTCCTTAAAGCCAAATCCATCAGTCAAAATTATCTTTATTTGTAAAAGAGGATGCTCATAACAGTATGGAAAGGCATGAGAATACAACTTTAGTTTTGTTTTGCTTCTGCAAGAAACCTACCCATATTGTATAATCCTATTAACATTCCTCAGAGCTATTCCAATTGGTTTAGGTGCTTAAGAATAATCTTTTATTTCTATAACCATTTTAAGAAAAGTAAAGAAAGAAAATGAAGTAAACTATTTTTCATCAGTCTTGCTGTTCCGTACTGACTTTGCTTTTCATAATAGTTTATCTTTTACTTCAGTATCAAGTTATGAAGTTTCTATTAAAACCAGCTGGAAATGCTTACAAAGAACAGTCATAACTGGCATGGACTGGAGGCTGGCCTCTTTTGGGAACAACCAAGTTGTCTTCCACCAGTCTGATTTCTTACCCTTATAGGCAGGAAGTTGAGGACAGAATATGGCATGGTGTGTGAGCCCAGCAATATCTAATGCTTCTTTGCTGCAGTTACTGTGAAAAATTGCATTACATTTCACTAAAATAATTGACCATTTCATCACTAAATTTGGAAACTGTGATTCTCATAGGGATTCTTACATTAGATTTTTGCACCTAATTGTTTTAAGCATAGTATTTCAGTCCTGGCAAAACTCTGAATTAATGAAAGAGAAGGTTGCTGGGCTTTCATGTGGGATTGGAGTGTCTGTGGATGCTGCAGGTCACATCCCAAGTGCAGTGGGAGTGTGGTTGGGGACCTTCACAAGGAAAACGGAGCTCGGCAAGCACTGTAGCAGAGTTGTTATGAAGGACGCTTGTTCTTCATTCTCATTGTTTGCATCCAATGCCATTAGCAAGATACTTCTACTAGATATAGTAGAAGTAACTACTAGCAACCTGCTCTAGTGGGAGGTGTCCCTGCCCATGGCAGGGGGGTTGGAACTCGATGATCTTTAAGGTCCCTTCC
>JAOXNO010000041.1:42940372-42954635 GCA_028565335.1 Limnodromus scolopaceus
CCCTGCCCATGGCAGGGGGGTTGGAACTCGATGATCTTTAAGGTCCCTTCCAACCCTAATGATTCTATGATTCTATATTAGAATGAATCCTAACCTATGGAAAAATTGAAACTTCCCATGTCCGTCCCCTCAGCAATGTTGCAAGCCCTTCAGCTCCCTCCCCCTAATGCTGTTACACATACAGAGACACAGATGTTCTTACTAAAGGCTGTAAATTTTCTTTTGTCTTTTCTTTAAGCTGTCTGAAGTTTTATTAATTTCTCAGAGGAGGGATATGTGCCCCTTATTAGCATCCAAGATTGTAAAGACTAACTTCTCTGTAACATAGACTAAATGAGATCTGAAGGGGTTGGCACACAGCCTCATCTCTTGCTCTCTGTCTGTGTCTTCCACCCTCATTTGCTTTATATATAAAATAAAAATGTCAACTGACTCAGAGACAAACTGTGATCGGCATTTCTTGCGTCTCTATAAAAGCTGCCTTGATTATTCATCAGGGCACACTGAGTGCAGAAAGAGAAGTGATGACATGTCACTTGTGTGTAAGCACCTAGCACGTTCCCTTTGAAGTTTGCATTGAATCAAAGTCCCCATCAGCCCTGGAGCTTACAGTCAGCTCTTAACTGTAAAAAATATTTTTAAAAAGTAGCATATATTGATGGCAAGAAGGAGGGGGTGAGCACTGTATTGGCAAACAAGAGGGAGGATTTGAAGAGCAAGGAGGGGTAGGGTAGCTAGGCTCACAGGGGCGTAGGAAGTTTGTTGCCTTTCATTGTCTTGATTTTTGGCTGATTTCTTCTGACATTAGTTACAGCATTAGATCTTTTCATATTTATTACTGCCAGTTCAAAATAAAAATGAAAAGAGGACTCGGAAGAAACAGATTCTGTTACTATAGATGGCTAGAGTGGTACTTATTATATCTATCTCATTTCTGACTTCTGTCAGCTCAAACAGCTTCTTGTCTATTCCTTGCCTTAAAAAAATTAAGTCCCCTATAGCAAAGTCACGGCACAACCACGCCCTCTCAAACTCAGTGCTGCAACATCTCTCCATCAATCAGCCACCCAAATGTCATCGTGCAAACATTGTGACACTAAAACTCACCTATCGCAGCATGATGCTTTTATCCACTCACTAGATTATATAGTATAGCACCTCTTCTTTTTCTGGCACAGAAATAGCATAACTAACCTTTACCTATTGAGGTTGATGCCAACAAATTTTTGGCCATCTCCCTTCATGGTTATCATTATGCTTCACACTGTAATCAGAGAGAGCTTTGCAATTGTTAGTTACCAGATAGGGGAAAAATATGGGTGGATATTAAGTGTTACAGCTTTGGAAGGAAGACAAAATTACTCACATAAGTATACAGAATGCAAACTGGGAAAAGGAAGTCGTGGTGATGGCAATTATCTGTAGTAAAGGTGCTGAACCTGCTTAAAAATGACTGACTTTTCTTGGATGTGGCTGTTATTCTGCAGTATAGTATCACTGCTTGGGAGTTTAAAAACCTCAGTCTTCGATGTTAAAATTTACTGTTTAATGCAAAAAGCCATTTGTAAATACTTTTAAAATTAAAGCACTGAGTGTGATTACCACTATATGTGGGGTCAGATTACTCCTTTCTTGTAGATATATTTCTAAAAACATTTCTCTGTTTTGTGGGTTTCATAGACTTTAATGTGAGCGTGTAATCATGCAGTCATCTATCTTAGAAAGCTATTTATGAACAGTGATTTAGCATTTGCTGCTTATCACTCCCCCATTTAAAAAGTTTTATTCCACTAGTCAGGAACTGGAAACAATACAGTGCTACCACTCGCGCACTTTGAATAGGGAATAATTGAAGTGAGCAGCTCCCAAGTGTTCTGGAGGCGGAAATGTGCTCAAATGAACTATTTGGTGGATGCTTCTGAATAACAAATCCATTCACAGAAATCTGGTTCAGTCCATGAAGGGAAAAAAGGGGCCAAACTTGCACGGATTTTTATTCTCAGTGAATTATTTATCTAGCCATAACAATTATTATTTAATATTTATATGCAGTACTGATGATAAAAGGCTTAGCAAAAGTGAGTTAGGAGCGCCGCCTTCAGCAGAGAGCATACAGCCCATGTTGGTCATAAGAAAGAGTGGGTGATAAGGCAGAGCTGTTCTGTTGTGTGTTTCCACATGTGCATCAGAACTTTGTAGTTTGTACTAATAAAGAACCCTCTGGTTGTATCTAGGTGTGCATTCCAAGAAAAGAGTTGAGCTATGAAATGGCAATGCAGTTTTTTAATCAGAAAGATTGGAAAGGCTGGGGTTTGAAATTTGGTTATGATAAATACACGGCTGTGTTAGATACCTTTGGCATTGTTTCTTTTCTATTTACCCATTGACAATGAAAATAGATCCAAACCCCCTTGAATCTGAATTTGATAGCAAGGATTCAGAAGCTCATCCTGGCCACAGATGAACCAGTATCATTAAAAAAACCCAACTTGTCACCAAAATCCGCTCCACTGGATTTCCAGTCCTTTCTAGTTTCATCTGTGCCATCATATATATGTAAAGGGTTATGTTTGTAGCACTTTAGGACTTCACCAAAAGGAGTAGAAGTCGCAGAGGTAGTTGCAAAAATAATGTAACTTGTAAGGGGTTTACTAAAGAACTTTTTCATAGAATCATATAGTGGTTTGGGTTGAAAGGGACCTTGAGGGTCATCTAGTTCCACACCCCCTGCCATGGGCAGGGACACCTTCCACTAGGCCAGGTTGTTCAAAGTCCCATCCAGCCTGGCCTTGAACACCTCCAGGGATGGGGCATCCACATTTTCTCTGGGCCACCTGTTCCAGTGCCCCACTTCCCTGACAGTAAAGAATTTCTTCCTAATATCAAATCTAAATCTCCCTTCTTTCAGTTTAAACTGTTACCCCTCGTCCTATCGCTACACTCCCTCATAGAGTCCCTCCCCATCTTTCCTGTAGGCCCTCTTTAGGTACTGGAAGGCTACTATAAGGTCTTCTCAGAGCCTTGTCTTTTTCAGGCTAAACAGCCCCAACTCTTAACCTGTCTTCATAGGAGGGATACTCCAGCCATCTGGAGCCCTCTTTCCTACCTTGTAAACCTCTTAAAAGAATCTGTTTTATTAAATTTGGAAAAATAATCTGTTATTTGTCCCAAATATGGTGCCTGTTCTATGTGGTTAAATTCCATTCTTTGTTGCAACTTTTGAAAGGTAAGCTGAAATGAAAATTAAACCTCTATGTTTTCATATCACTTCAAAAAATTGTTTTTAGTTCAGATTGTACTTTGGATGTCTTTGTAACTGCAACAATGGTAATGTTGTGAGCTGAGAGCTGAAAGGGGCTGAGGTGGGATGGTTTTCCAAAAGAAAAGCCTATTTTCCGGAAGCTGAATATGGAGAAAAAAACATCTAATCTCTTAGCTGAGAAGACGTCTTTGGCTTGTGAATTTAATGTAAAGCCTCACCAGTTGTCTCAGAGTGCATTTTTAATTTAGAAACTTAATGATTGTAATTGTTTCCATGACTAACAAATTTACTGAAGAAAAAGATGTAACAATGATCAGATCATGTCACTGGATGAATGATATTGATGGAGAACTCTACTAAGATTAGCCATATATTCTGGGAGATGAACGGTTGTGGATATAAAACCTTGAGGGGTGCTTCTTTCAAAATTCTGTCATGTTTTGGTACTGTGATTTGTGTCCAGTTTCTGTGGTCTGAGAAATGGGTATTTTCTGTTGACACCTAAGATTTTTTACTCAGGTTGTAGCCAAATTCCTCTTTTCATTACCATGTACAAATTCTAGTGAATTTAATGGGAGTGATAGAAGAATTATTCAGAGGGGAAAACTTACACCCTAAGGAAAAAAAAAAAAGAAAAGAAAAAAAAAGGGGGGGATAAAAAGAAGAAATTACTTCATGGAGCGGAGCTTGGCATTAGCGCTTAAACAGATGGCTGTTATGATAGGACTGCAGGCACCAGCAAGTCAAGGTAGAGCGGACAGAGAATATTTGTTTTGTACATGTGCATGATAAGTGGGAGCAGTCACATTGCTTGTTCTTTTTATAATGTGAGTCATGACAAAATTACTTTAGCTTTCAGGAATTTGAAAGAGAATGAGGGGAAGAAAACACTTGGCATCTGCAATTTAATGCTTTTAACTGGAGAAAGAGAGCTAAGCTAATACTCAAGTGTTTCACGTGTTGCAGGCAGGCGCTAATATACCCAGAGGGTAGTTAAAGACTCCTTGGAGAAACCTCACAGCCACCTCATTCTCGCCTCATCACGACAGCCTCACTTCCCACAGTTTAAAAAAAAGAAAAAAGACACCCTGAGTTGCCAGTAAGGTGGGAGATGTGTGGATCATTTTTCAGTTCTGCTGTTCACAATAGCTTTCCTACTGTGCCTTCTT
This sequence comes from Limnodromus scolopaceus, assembly GCA_028565335.1. Lineage (NCBI taxonomy): Eukaryota > Metazoa > Chordata > Aves > Charadriiformes > Scolopacidae > Limnodromus > Limnodromus scolopaceus. Next base: position 42,944,804 of record JAOXNO010000041.1, read on the forward strand.
TTCAGCTGGGCCCTCAGATCTTTAAGTCATTATCTAATAATTTTCTCTATGTAGTGACTCCTCAGGTACAATTTCTTTCAGGTCAAAAGAAATCCAGGGTGAGTTCCCAACTGTTGCTATCCTACAAACAAAAAACAAAAAACAAACAAAAAAACCCCTTCAATACAGTATATTGGCACTGAACATTGTCCTGTTCTTCCCAAACCCAAAGACTATCATTACCTGAGCTGAAGGAGATCCTTCTGCTCCGTCTCATAGTCTAAGTGTTGCCTGCCAGAACAGCTCTGATTCCATCCTGTGGGAGCAGCAATAAAGGAGCTACATCCAGTCTCCCACAAGCAAGTCAGTTACAAATTCATTGGCTTTAAAAAAAAAATTAAAAAGGGGGGTGGGGGGGAGAAATGTAGTTGCTGTTTTGCTGAGTGTTAGGTTGCAGAAGTAAGAGATGGAAAAGCCCTTCCATATTCTATTTAGTTGGTTTGCCTAAGCGCAAAACAGAATTATTCCCTAGCAGTATAACCTGCAGGGTTTTTCTGTTATGTATAAAGGTAGCATTTATTACATATTTATTACTGCAGAGCCACTGGGATTTTCATGTTACCATTGCAGCTAATGAACTGGCACAGCTCTGCCCTAAGGTCTGACCTAGGCAGCTTCTTGGGCTCTTGTCTGTTTTCTTGCCAGCAAATCATCATTGGCTAACTTTGCTGTCCTGAAGGGGCTGCTCCTGGATTCAAAAACACTGAAGGGAAGAATTATATGGATGAGAGGAGACAAAGGATGAAGGAGAGGAAAATAGTTTATGTGCTGGAAAATATAATACAAAAGGTGACTGCTGAGAAATCTTATTGGCAACCAATTATTCAGTTCATTGGCAACCAATTAGTGTTGTGAATACCTCAAATTCCTTTAAATCATGGGGTGCTCTTTGCTTGCGGGATTGAGTCTGTGGTACCAAGATTCATAAACCTTAATTATCAGCGGCTCCTAGACACATTTGGCTGTGAGTCATGGCAAGCAGGGCAGTTCTGGATTTATCTTAACAAGTTCTGTCTCTGTGCCTGTGTACTGAAAGAGGCTTTCCCTGCCATGCATAATGACGATATTTCAATGACACAGTTGATCCAGCTTTAGGACATCTCAGATAAAAACAGAAAAGCTGGGCTGCATGGCACCAATAAATTTATTCTGCTTTCTCAGATTTGTTCAAAGGATTTTGGTGTATACCAGTAGACTTTGTGCTGCATCTTGAACTGTCTGTTTACACACCTCTGATTATATGCTGGGTCAGGTATATTCAACTCCAGCTGGTATGACAACGGCCTTAAATGCTCTATCATATTCTCTGGCTAATTTAAGAGGTGCAGCTGTGGGTCTATGCCTGATCTGTATCAAATTAGTGCTGTTAGGCAGTGAGGATGTCTGGTATTAATGATTGTGTAATTGTGCCCTCCTGTCAGAACATTCAGGGACAGCCAGCAGGTTGTGGTATGAGAGAAGTGACAGGAATCTCCTTTCCAAGATAAGGGATTAAGGATTATTAAAGGTCCTCAGGTCTGTTATGATTTTGTTTGTCTTGCTTTGCCCTGTGTCTCTGCAATCTGTATCACAAACTTTATTCTCTGGTTCCAAGCCATCATCATGAGTGTGCATTCAGTCATACAAGTAGGCTACATCCAGCTCATGCAGCCAGGAGTTCAGCTCCTGCAGATTTTCAGAGAGTGCTCTGAGGTCTCAGAATGCTCTTATGCAGCATTCTTGCTTTCACGTGTTAGAGAGAAAGTGGGATGTGCAAAGGGTGTGTCTGAGGAAAGCAGAAATGGGGAACTTCCTTTGTTGCTGTTGGGGGGCACCAGGTTTGGTATGACAGTGGTTTCAGTGCAGCTCAAGGCTTCTGTGCGACTCCATGCAAGTTGCAGATACCTTCTTATACCACTGAAATAAAGTATTAATAGTAAACCAGGTCAGCATTAGTCTTTAAGGGGCTATTTGGAAAAGGGTAGGTGTGGATCTGGACTCATCAGAGAGAAATTCAGCTTTTTCTATCTAAAGATGTCTTTTGGTGTCAGAGTCTCCAGTGATGCTGGGAGATGTGCTGATTAGTCACAAGCCTTTAGTCTGTACTAGTGATTCCTGTTGGACTCAGTTCAGAAATGGAGGTAGGTTGCCTTATGATGGAGTAAATCTTAAGGAAAGAAGGAGGTCTCACTGTTATGTCCCCCCTAATACATCTGTGAGATACAATGCTATGCTGACCTCTGATGGTCCCTTTATCAGGCAATTAGTCTGGAAGTTTGAGGGTCAAATCTCCTAAATTACTTTCTTCTTTGTTAATATGAGTTGTTTCATATGCTACATTTTAGCTGTAAAGGAGGTTTTAAAACCATATGCTGGGCACTGGAATGCAGCTATTTCTGACTTGAAATGTGACAAATTTTCAGATTCACAGGTTCTTTTTCTCTGTCCACTGAAGTTTCCATTTTGTTCTCTCTCTCTCTGGTCTTTTAAGCTTTGTGAGTTCACTCCCACTATTAACCTTTTTCTTAGGAGCATTCTCTTGTCACTGTGCTGCCTCACATCTAACTGATATTCTGTTCACCCTTTTTAGGACTCATCTTTTTCTCTTGACTTGCCCTGTTGCTTATTGCTACAGTATTTGAACCAGTTTTCTTTTCAAGAATAGAGGGAACAGCTTTGTAAGCATGTGAAACTCAGAAGACTAAGAATGACTTTTTCCAGACCTCACTTCCCACCACTCTTAAACTGCCAGAGGTTTCATACATGGTTACGCAGGGCAGGGAGAGACGGTGGGAGAACAAACTCTGGAGGATGAGGGAAGCGGGGGCAGAGGAGAAGAGACTTTCTGCCTACCCTTCTAGGAAGCTTTCCCCTAGGACTGGAATGACGTACCTTCTCATAACTGAACAGACCAAAAGTGGAGAAATCTCCAGTGATATCCTGGGTTTTCTCTGTCTCCTTTTTCACCCTGCAACATGCAAAGCTTTGCTTGAGGTAGGTTCTTTGTGGTAATTTCTTGTTTTCTGAAGGAGTAAAAGGAATACTTTACATTCTGAGTATCATTCCAGCTATAATAGAAGAGCTTTTTGAAGCAAGCATGGTCAAGTTTTTCCTCAGCTTCTCAAGAGTTTGTCATCCCTTTCGCACTGCCCTCAGTCAGTGTACATGAAGCCTCTGGCACCCTAGAGGGAGGAAGTGTATCCAGGAAAGGTAATTCTTAGTCTCACGTGCGTATAAAGCTGTTCCCCGAAGTCCTGAGCAGAGAGCTGGCTCTGGTCCCAGCTGGAGATGAGAGCATAGTAAATTCAGTCTGTGAAAAGCCTATTACACAGGGGGGGTACCATAGGTCGCTTGCAGTTATTTCTTCCTTTCACTGCTGTGATGCAAAGGGAGCAGGAACAAGTCGTCAGAGGACCAGCATCCTGAGATAAACTTGGATCTAGAATTGACCTCTTCTCCTTTGCTTGCTTTCCCTTCTCTCCTCCTCCCATTTTCTTCTATTATTTAATTTTCTAAACAAACGTCCCCCAGTGTGCACTGTGTAAATATTGTCACTGAATTACTGTCTGTTTGCTTAGCTCATTAGAGAGAGCCATGATAAGCTTTTTAATTACAAAATTAGCTTCGCCAAATCAATTTCTTTCATTTAATGAACTGAAGAAAACTGCAGATGGGAGGGGTAACATTCCTTTTCCCCTGAAGCATAAATTCACTACCTCCAACCCCTAAGTTCCTACATAAAATCAAGGTAGTCAAGAAATAGATTTTCTAGGTTTTAAAAAATTGTGAGTTGAAGAGTATCTTGAGCCTCCCTTTGTTTTCTCTGTTGTGTAATTAATTCCTTTGGGGAGTTGGTTTGTGCTCATCTCTTTTGCATTTTACTCTATGTATCCTGGACCCTCCCTGTACACCGGGAAGGGTGGTGGATGTTGTATTCCTGGACTTTATTAAAGTCTTTGACATAGTTTACCACATCATTCTCTTGGAGAAACTGGCTGCCCATGGCTTGGGTGGGTGTACGCTTCACTGGGACAAAAAATGGCTGGATGGCTGGGCCAAAAGAGTGGTGGTGAATGGATCCAGGTGGCAGCCAGTCACAAGTGGTATCCCCCAGGGCTCGGTACTGGGGCCTGTTCTGTTTAATACCTTTATCAACAATTTGGACGAGGGGATCGAGTGCACCCTCAGTAAGTTTGCAGGTAACACCTAATTGGGTGGGAGTGTTGATCTGCTTGAGGGTAGGATGGTTCTACCGAGGGATCTGGACAGGCTGCATTGACGGGCTGAGGCCAACTGTATGAGGTTCAACAAGACCAATTACTGGGTCCTGCACTTGGGTCACAACAACCCCATGCAATGCTACAGGCTTGGGGAAGAGTGGCTGGAAAGATGCCCGAAAGAAAGGACCTTGGGGTGTTGGCCAACAGCCATCTGAATATGAACCAGCAGTGTGCCCAAATGGCCAAGAAGGCCAGCAGCATCCTGGCCTGTATCAGGAATAGTGTGGCCAGCAGGACTAGGGAAGTGATTGTCCCCCTGTACTTGGCACTGGTGAAGCCACACCTCAAGGACTGTGTTCAGTTTTGGGACCCTCGCTACAAGAAAGACATTGAGGTCCTGGGTTGAGTCCAGAGAAGGACAACGAAGCTGTGGAGGGGTCTGGAGAACAAGTCTTATGAGGAGCAGCTGAAGGAACTGGGGTTGTTTAGGCTGGAGAAAAGGAGGCTTATCACTTTTGTAACTACATGAAAAGAAGCTGTAATGAGGTGGGTGTTGGTCTCTTCTCCCAAGTAACAAGCAATAGGACAAGAGGAAATGGCCTCAAGTTGCACCAAGGGAGGTTGGATAAAAGGAAAAATTTCTTGACTGAAAGGGTTATCAAGGATTGGAAGAGGCTGCCCAGGGAAGTGGTTGAGTCACTATCCCAGGAGATATGATAAAACCAGGTAGACGTGGTGCTTAGGGGCATGGTTTAATGGTGGACTTGGCAGTGTTGGGTCAATGATTGGAGACTTGATGATCTTAAAGATCCCTTCCAATCTAGACAATTCTATGATTCTTTTCATTTTATCTTCACCTTAGAGCAGCACTCAATGTACTTGAAAGCAAAACCATTCATGTAGCCTTTCATATCATTCTTGGTGAAACTGTGTCCATGAAAGGACAGCACCAGTAGAAGGAAGCTTCTTTAGCAATTCCAGAGGAAACTAGTTGGATGGAAAGAGATTGTTAGTGGCTTTACAGGCAGTCACATCAAAAGAATTGTAGTTCAGAAAGGAAGGAAGACAAATTGGTTGAATATTATGGTGACCTGGTAGATATGTTTGCACACCCTTGGTTTGCTGTAAGACCTTGAATTGAATAGAGTAAAATGTCAAAGGCAGGATAGTGTGAGTAATCCTAGGGCATCCACGTGTAGACTATGGCAGATGTTGGCGTATTGAACATTATCTTTCTCAGTTGTGGACTGTCTCCCAGTGCATATGGTTATCACTTTTGTCAGGGGAGTGAGTCAGAATGAGCGGAGTGTCTGCATTTTCACAAGTAAATCACAGTCTAACAACTCAGATGAAGCCATCAGAGAAGAAGGGTTTGTGCTAAGATGCTGGGTTAGGTCTGTGACCTGGAGCAAGTAAGTCATGGACAAACTTCCTGTTTTGTTGTTTTAGTTTGGAGGGTGATCCTTTCCAGTGAAGTGGTGGGATAGACTTGTGTGTATTGTATCATCTTAAACTGCTTGCGTTAAATTTCCCAAAGCTTATCTGTCAGAACTATCTACGTGTTTTTTAGAAATGGACTGGCAGTAAGAGCAAAAGTTCTCTGCGTATTTGTGTAAGATTTCCTACTGTTCTTGTTTTGGTATATTGTCAGAGTGATGTTTCAGAAACTTTGGGCCAGAGTTGGATAGGAAGTGGGTGGTGTTATCCCCAGGTTCTGCTTTAAGCATAAAACCAATTAGATATTCCTGCTAATGTGATCAGAAGTGAAGTAATTCACAAAACTAACACTTAACTTGTCACCTGTACATTTCAGTGTCAGTGTTCTGCAGAACTGTGTGGGGACAACCTACACCTCTCATAGCTTGCTTGTTCTTACCTATGTCTCTATGGGCTCTGTCAGCTCTGCCACTGGGACAGATTTTCTTAACATTTCTGGTGACTTTAACCTTATTATCTCATCCCTTCTTAGTTTACTACCTGTAGAGAGTTAGGAAATACTTAGTACCATGGCATTGAAAAGAACCAAACTCCAAACAATATTTGTGAATCCTTAAAAAAATCTCTTTGAGCCCAGATGAAAACTACAGCCAATCCTTTTCCATCCAAATCAATGCTCCAGTTTCTTGCCACTTTGGTTATTGTTTAGATGAGAGAGCATGGGTGCAACCACAGGACTTAAAGCAAAGGGGAAGGGGTAAAGCCAAGTGTTCAGAGAAACCCTTGCGAAGGGGTTTCTCTGAAGGGGTTTTCTGATATATAGATGCATTTCTCTGATGTATAGATGCACTCCTTTCACCAGGCCACTGAAATCATGCGTGGACATAGAGAACCGGCTGTTTTTCACTGTGCATCAGCTCTGTTCCCTATGGCTGGGGAAGCTTTGGCAGGAATATGAGGAAAGATGAGCCTGATTCTCTCCTGGTCAGCATTGCATTGGGCTTGTTCTTAAACACAATGAAGCATGTTCTTGTCTTGTCCAGGCATTTCTTTGCTGCTTTTGTAATTCCGTAAGATAAAGTTTTATACATATAATATAAATAATAATATAATAATAATATAAAGCTTTATATTTCATAATATAAAGTTGGTATGTATTTAGTATATTTCCTTATCGTGACATTCAGTTGACATAATGCTAATTTCTGGCCGGCAAAAAATGACACAAGATGGAAGTGCGGCTGTAGAAGAGGTGGACGTGGCTATGGCTGTTCTCAACTTCTTGCACCTAATTGCCAGGATAGCTCTTTGAAACTGTAAATAGGATAACAGCAATCAAAGTAGCTTCTTGGAGACTGAAGGGCAGCAGTTAGCCATTTCTGCCTTCCACCCGCAGACTGTGCTAAGCTTAGCTCTTCTGCTGCTCACAGTAGAACCAGAGGGTGTTTGCCAAGAGAATCCATGTGCTGCAGAGGAACAGGTGTCCCTTATGTCAGATTACAAAACATCCTAGAGCTGCAAGGCCCATGGCCTCCTGGGGAGCAATAATGAAAGAAAATCTAATCTCCTGTATTTAAGCAGTAATAAGAATCCTCAGTGAAGCAGAACCCTTTTCTGTGCCTTTCTTCTGCTACCTGCTGCTTTGCATAATGATTATACCTACTGAGATGATGCACCCAGGACTTCTTACTACACTAAGAAGTCTACTAGAAGGCTACTCTATGGTGAAGGTGGATCCTTACCTTTGGCCCTTGCTTTGCTATGCTCATGGACCCCAGTAGTCTAGTGATCAGAGAGGCAAACAAGGAATTTGAGGGTATCTGGCTTCAGGAGCTCAGTTGAAAGCACCTTGATTTAAAGTGCTGTGGGGTCTTTAATGGCAAATAATAATGGTGAGAAGCGTGTGAAGGTCAATGAACACCCATTACTATGTATTATTACTTCGTATATAGAGAATCCAACAGATTCTGTAAAAAAGAGAAAATTTACAAGTAACATGGCCATTTCATTGTGAAAAATCCCCCAGGGTTTTTGAGTGTTTCACAAATGCTCAGAGGCAGAGAAGTTAATGGGACACAGCTGGACCCATGCTTCTAGATCAATGTAAAAAGTTCTTCCTGCACTTAGTATAGGACTTGCTGAAAAGATATTTCTAGAGTGACTAAGCCTTTTTGATTGTATGTATCTTTTCCTGGAACCATGCCTTCTGTAAAGAAGATTCCCAGCTTGGTGAGATTTTCTAGGAACCTTTTCAATGTGGGTGAACTCTGAGGGTGGTGAGACACTGGAACAGGTTGCCCAGAGAAAATGTGGATGCCCTCTCCCTGGAAGTGTTCAAGGCCAGGTTGGATGGGGCTTTGAGCAACCTGGTCTAGTGGGAGGTGTCCCTGCCCATGGCAGGGGGTTGGAGCTAGATGACCTTCAACGTCCTTTCCAGCCCAAACTATTCTATGATTCTGTGATTCAATTAGGAGCTGCTTAAAAGGCATAATATCAAAAAGGTAATAGGTAGTCAGAGCCTGCTGAACCTTAGCAGCAACCTCTGTCTTGTTCTTTTCAAGTCAAGGTAGGGATGAGCTATTAGAAAATTAAAAAGGCAGTTCCCATTGCTTAAAAAAGAGAAAATTTACAACTAACACGGCCATTTCATTGTAAAAAATCCCCCAGGGTTTTTGAGTTTTGTGCCTTTGCAACAGACTGAATTAATCCATTGCATAAGAGGTTGCGTGGCCATTGAGTTCACATGAGTTGCTCCCAGAAGGGAGCACGGAGAGGGCATGCACTCGCCCTCCTCTCTCACGCTCCCACTTGCCTGCCTGCGCCTGCTTATGCAACCCTGCAGCTTTCCCTCCTATTATCCTGCCTGCTGATCCGTGCCTGATGGCGGTGTCAGGCCTCCAACGCCAGGAGCTCTCTGATTGCTGCACTCCGTGCTCTTTAACATGACAATTAAAAATGATTTACAAATGGTCGTTTTGGTTCCAAGTAGAGAGCAGCAAGAGGCTGTGATGCTCACTGCAGAATCAGAGACACTCAGCCACCTCGGCAGCTGCTGCCTTTGCATTCACTGCTCGTTTGTCCCCTGGGGTTTTACAGAGGATGCCTGTTCTCGAAAGGGGTGCTTTGTGACAGCTCTCTGTTGGGCCAGATGAGTCAGTGGAGCAGAGTCAGCCTCCTGGAGATAGTGGCCTGTTTCCAGTAAGGAGACATTTGGTAGGTTTATGGGGCTGTTATATGGATATCCCTGTAAGATGGAAGAAGGCTTTGCAGGAGGACGAGATAATCGTGGTTACTATTTATTAACCGTCAGTCAGGGAAGACTGAGTAGCATTCATTCTTTGTTACTGTCTGTCTTAGCCTCATAGAGAAAGTTGGGCCTGAGGTTGATCCATGAGAATTTTGGATCTAATTTTGAGTAACTGAACTGTAAGGCAGGAGTCACTGTACAGTCTGTGGGGAGAAATGAGATCCATCAGAGAGTTTTGCAGCAGTGATGTCAGGCACTCATCCTGAATCACCTTCTGAAGAGGGCTGCTAAGTCCCACCAACATAATATGAATTCCTGCTCCTCTGCTCGTTGTTATGCTAAGTAGATTTGTCTGCCTAATGGGTGTGTATTTGGGCTTGTGGGAGCTATGGATGATCTTGTGGTTTCCAGACCTGATGATCTGACACTTTTATCAAATACTTTTGGTTTGTTAGGGTCAACTGTATTTCCAGTCTGTGATAGAAAATCCTAAAGAAGTCCTGTACATGTTTACCCTACACTCAGCCCCTTGCTCTGCAACAACTGAGCTGTATTATGATACAGGTATGCTCTGACAGGAAGGATTTTTCTAAGCATTAATATTTTTCAGTGAAGGAGGAGCAGCTGCTATGATATTTTGTCCACCAACAGTGATCAAGTCAATCCATGGAACTGAAGATGAATACAAAGTATTACTACTACTTGCCTTCCTATTTCTTTCTCCTCTTGCACATTTTACAGAACCACAGAATCACCTAGGTTGGAAGGGACCTTTTAAGAACATCTAGTCCAAACAAACAAACAAAAAAACCCAAAAAAAACCCACCACACAGAAAAACCACCAACCCAACACTAATCCATATCCCCGAGCACCATGTCAACTCGTCTCTTGAATACCTCCAGGGATGGT